>JASJET010000070.1:2102500-2575000 GCA_034092305.1 Diaprepes abbreviatus
TGGACATCGTGATATGTTCAGGAGGCAAAAATAAAGCAAAATATAGTACAAATTACAAATGATAAAAATTACTCTCAAAATCAACTGTTACTAGTGACCAATTATAAAATTTAGGTAGGTACTGCATGGCAGCAAATATTAAAAAACCCAAAAACTATAAAAAATTGCTGATATAAATTTTACAAAAAGGTATAGTAGATATAGTCAGCCCTAAAACCCCCAAATACAACTTAATAAGACTACAAGTGGTTAATTTAAGGTCTAAAAGAGACTTAAAAGTAACATACTACAGTTGGTTTTAAAGTAGGCTTAAATTGTACTCGTAATAATCAATTTTGAGCTGAAGTCTTTTAATATTTAAAAAAAGTAAGCAGGCTCGTTTTAACAGTAAATAATTTAAAATTCCTTACCCGATTTTCTGGGGTCAGACTGATTCCTGGTAATAATGCTACAAGGCCGACGAAATCCCTGTTTCCAGGTTGTATATCGATAACTAGCTAAACTTGCCAGAAAATACTCAAAATACAAATCTCGACAACGTTATCGAGGTACACAAATTGAATTTCTCCACTCAAAACCCGCAGAATGGCGGCAATATAACGGAATGGAAATTTCTGGATTCACTTTTGCAATAATTCACAGGAAAAAGTAGGATTGACAGTTAAATTCTATCCATTTTATTCGAAGCCCGAAACTTGGGCTGCATGAGCTCCTTTTTCCCTCAACATAGGGCGCGAGACAAAAGGGACCTTAAACAAGTAGCAATTCGACAAAAGAAATGACATCTCAAAATAGTGGGCTTAAACAGCATTGCTAACTAATAAGTCGTTGAAATTTCCGGCTCAAAATCAAATAGGACTTCATTGTTTGTTGACATTAAAGTCATGCAAAAGAAAGATGATCCTTTACCGATTGATGATGTCAGAAAGATAGCTTATCTGCTAGCTGAACAATTAAATTTAAATCACAGATTCGATAAAAAAAAATGAAAAAGCAGGATACGACTTTGTACAATGTCTTTACGCAGACACCCTGATATTGCAATCAGAAATCAGAAGGTGTATCCTTAGCGCTTCTGGAAAATATCTTGATGGTCGACATCGTGATGTTGAAACTAAGTCATATCTTCAATATAAACAAAACAGAACAACTTTTGAATCACCGTCCTAGATATGTACTTGCTGAGAAGGGGCTTAAAGCTGTATCCACAGTTATATCGACTGAAAAAGGAGAGACAATAACTGTTATAGCCTGTTGTACTGTTGAAGGTACATTTTGCCTCCTGCTTATATCATGAAGGGTACAAATAAAAAGGATGAGTTTGAGGATGGAATGCCTCTTGAATCAAAATTTTTATGTCTCAAAAATTTGCATACATAGCAGCAACCATATTTATATAATAATTAAAAACACATTTCGTCTAAAGGAAGCCTGTATGACTTGTTATTGAATGGTCATTTGACTCCCTGAAATTCTGTTTTGCTTTCATTGCCAAATCACACATCTCACTATCTTCAATCATTGTATCGTACGATTTTTAAGTCCCTAAAAACCCATTTCTCCGAACAATGTCAATTGTGGATGAAACCAAATCTTAGTCGTATTACAAAACTATCATTCGGGCATGGTTTAACAAAGCGTTGGGAAAAGCAGTTTCTGTAGAGAATGCTATTGCAGGACTCAAAGCTACAGGAGTCAATCCTTTTAATCCAAGTGCAATCCCAGATTATGCTTTCAGACAAAAACCGAGGGAACTCACATCAGCTTCTCAAAAAGACTCTTCAGTCACCATCACAGTTCAATTACAGTTCAGTTCGCAGGGTCAGCGGTTCAATGTCGACAAATCTTTAATATAGAACTTCAGAAAAACCAGTAAGTGAGTCTGTCACAGTCTCTAAGCAAACCGTTTGTGCTAGAGAACCTTTTGCCTTATAAACGACGAAATTTTTCCGAAGAAAAAACCTGGTAAGAACATAATTAGCAGTAGTTCTGGAATTGCCGCAATCCTTTCGTCGACCTTAAGAGCTCCATCAGAAAAAAAAGGTTACTAGTTGGTTTTTATAGTTTAGTACAAAATGCCTTAATATTAGAAATGATAAGAAAAGTACACTACCCTAAATTACACTGTACATATGTTATAAATCATAATATCTATGGAAATATATCACAAATGTTTAGCCCAACAAGAAATCGCAAATATATTAAATATATAGTACGTTAGTTGTTACATAACTTACTTTTGATCGCAACCCTTACATGTAAGATTGCTGCAATTTTTATGATCGATCTGTACTACTTCGTGTACTACCGATATCATTATAGGTTTAAGTTAATTAGTAATTAAACATTAATATTTCAGTATTTCAATAAATTAATAAAAAAATGTAAAACTTGAAAATAGCTTTTCTTAAAGGTCTTTGACATAAATCCAGTAGAGATCCAGCTTCTACCATAACTTTGTGCCTCAAGATGGTACCTCGTGGTGGACTGAGCACCAGGAACGGGACTGGCTGTTACAACTTCTGCTGGAACGTCAGTACCATCTTGGATGAGATGAAAAGGAGACGAATGAAACATATAGAGGCAGAGAAATGAGAATATCGACGACAGAGCGACTAACATCGGTGAAAGATCGACAAAAAGAGGAAGAAAGATCGGTGGAAAAAAAGAGTGGAAAAGAAGATCGGTGGAAGAGAAGAAAGGGGCTCAGTATTTTATTTTATTTCATAATAATCTAAACATTTGTTAATATTTATTTCGTAATAATTTGGCGCCCAACGTGAGGCTCCTCTTATCAATAAAGGAATATTTTGGTTTAATAAGATGTCTCAAAGTAACCAAACGTCAAGTAAATACCCATCACAAACTAAAATTATATATATAATATTAATAAATATACCATTTCAAGTCCCCTTTTACTGTGAAGTTAACATTTAATTTTTTTTTTTGGTTAGGCATTGTGGTATTATCAATTTGAAATGTACAAGGACCTAAAGTTTGTGTTGTAAAGTGGAGAAATTAAATAAATGATTAAATGACTAGATTATTTTAATTCTTCGACACCGAGACTTAAACCAAAACAAATGCCATTCGTAAGTAATTATTCTTAAGGTAACCGTCCAGATATATATTAAGTTAAAAAAAATATATTAACTAAAAGTGAAACTCAAAGACTCGAATCTCTAGTTTCTTTTTATTGATATTTGGGCTGGTTACGAGCAATTTAGACAAATAAAATTTTTCTTTTGATAAATTTTAACTAAAGTAGGGCTAAATGTGGCAAAAATCTATATTGGAGGGGATCTCAATAAACAAAAATTTGACAATCAAAATAATTGTGTAACAAGATACGAAAAATGCCAAGATGCTAAAAAGTATTGCCAAGCAAAATGTACAAGAAGAAAACAAGACTGAGGAAAAAGAAAACAATACTAAGAAAGACAAAGAAAAACAGTAGTGATAAATGTCCCATGAAAGAGAAAATCCTTAAACACAATATCTGACCGTAGTGACGATAAAGAACAGCTAGTTTTATGAGATATATCAGATGAAGAAGGTGAAGAGAGAGAAGAAGATAACTCTGTGGGCTGTGACGAAAACTACGATATATGTTCCAATTGTGGACAAAGGAAATAAAAAGAAAGTGTAGCTCAAAAAGTGTACGGTGAAAAAGGGGAAATTAGTATTAGTTGTGATTCTTAACCGACTTCTAAAAGAAGGAGGTTCTCAATTCGTCGAGTATGTATGTTTTTTTTTATGTATGTACACCGATTACTTCGGAAGGGTGGCACCAATTTGAATGAAATTTTGTACGTTATATTCAGGAAATTGCTGCTGTGGTCCCGTATTTTTTTGGACGAAATTGGTGCAGTAAAATCTAAGATGACGCCGACAATATGGCGATTAAAAAAATTAATTTTGTCCGATTTCCTCCAAAATTGGTATGGGGAAATTTTCGGGGTCATACACAACGAATGGGAATTTATTTTTAAAAAATTCAATATGGTGGATCTAATATGGCGGACAAGAAAATTTAATTTCGTCCGTTTTTTTTCAAAATTGGCGTGGGGGTGTTTTTGGAATCGCATATAACAAATCCAAAATATTTTTAACAAAATTCAATATGGCGAATATAATATGGTAGACAAAAAATTTAATTTTGTCCGATTTTCTCCAAAATTGGTACGGGGGAGTTTTCGGGATCGCATATGACGAATATAAAATTATTTTCAAAAAATTCAATATGGCGGATCCGATATAACCGACGAAAAAATCACTTTTGTTCGATTTTCCCCAAAATTGATATGGGGGAGTTTTTGGGATCGCACATTACGAATCTGACATTAGTAAAAAAATAAAATAAATATGGCGGATTAAATATTCTACATCTCTCGATTTTGTTTAAAATCAGTACTGGGGGATTTTTGTTAGTGTTAATTATGAATTTAAAATATATTTTGAAAAACTCAATTTGGCGGAGTCAATGTGGCGTCCTAAAAATTTTACATTGTTCGACTTTCTCCAAAGCTGATATACGGGGTTCTTGAGGGTGTAAATTATGAATTTAATAGTATTTTTTCAGGATTCAATATGGCAGACTAAAAATTTTACATTTTTCGATATTGTTCCAATGTGGGACTGAATCGTTTTTGACGATGTAAATAGCGAATATAAAATTATTTTAAGAAAATCTAATGTCACATGCTTTGAAGGGTTTAGATTTAGATTAAATTAAGAAGTTAAAATTATTTTTTTGAAATTCAATATGGCGGATCCAATATGGTGAGTTGAAAATTTTATCCTATTGGCATTTTTTCAGATATAGTATTATGGTGTTTTCGGGGTCATGTATTACGAATATGAAGTTAATTTTTTACAAGTATTAGGTTGATAAGATACAATATGAGAGACTGAAAATTTACATTTTCTGATTTTGTATAAAATTGATATTGCAGGGTTCTTGGAGCGTATACAAGCTCAATATGCAGTATTAAAATTTACATCTCAAGTTCTTTAGATATCGATATTGGAAGGTTTTGGGTCTATATTATCAATATAAAATTAATTTGAAATTTAAGATAGTTGATTTACTATGAGAGACTAAATATTTGCTTGATACAATTTCACTGGTATTTGGAGAACTCTAAGAATCAAAGTATTTTTAGTGGTTCATTTTAGGGTGATTCACAACTTTGGATAAAATGAGTACTTTTTTGCCACCTTGGAGTCATTACAAGACACACTAATCTCGATTAGTGCTTAGTTCAAATAATTTATGGATATCATAATGAAATCAAAACTGAAAATCTAAAAATAAGATATTTATAAAAAAAAAAAAATTGATCCGACTTCCAAAAACTGCGCTAAAAAGCGAAAAATAACTACAAATTTTTATATGAAATTGAAATTTTTGAAGTCGGCGCCAAATAATTTCCAAAAGAAACAAATAACTACTAACATACACAAATTATGGTAAGAAAGTAATTATAAATAAAGTATTTTTAATCTGTTTTTGCGAATTACATTTTGTCAGATATTCGTTTGTCGCCGACTTCAAAAATTTCAATTTCATATAAAAATTTATGGTTATTTTTTACTTTTTAGTGCACTTCTAGACGTCGGTTTAATTTTTTTATAAAAATTTTATTAAATTCAATTATTTTGAGATTGATTTTAGTAGAAATTATAAATTTTTGTTAATTAACATATATATATATATATATATATATATATATATATATATATATATATATATATATATATATATATATATATTACCTTCTTACAACCATTAAGAAAGGGGATAGATAGCATATTTTCTGCGAATTCTACTCTGGTTCTCTCTCTATACTAGTTTCGATCACCTAATGGTCTCATCAGTAAGCTGTAACGAACCGAGAGCAAAATGCACAGAAAACAACTGTCTGCTTAAAATCCCCATATCGTAAAATATCGGCAGGATATTACTCGTAGAACTTGATGCCGGACTGTTATCTTAAACAGTACAAACGAACATCTGAATATACCCCAGAGCGGTACGAAATTATTAAAAGGAGACATCAGGAAATCGAACTTCTGCCTTCAGTAAGGTTTTATGAAATTTAAAAAAAATCATATTTTAGGTAATTAAAATAAAATTCTTTTTCTTTCTAGTGCTAATGACTATTCCCCGCTCTTAACTAACAAGTACCCGAATAAAAGCCCGGAGACAAAGCGCGGCATTCCGTGGTATCTCATCTTCACGCGTATCTCTAAAGGTGCGTATAAATATGGCGAGTCGAGCTCGAGTCGAGTATGCTTCGAGCTTCCAACGAGACTCTTTTGAAATTTTGCCGATTTCTATTGTTATCGAGGGCCATCGTCGGCAAATTTGAAAAGAGGTAATAAATGCAGTTGGGTCACAAGAAGCCAATTTTTTTATAGTTCTATTGTTTTCGAGTAGCTCGACCGAGACTCGCAGCGATCCATTTTCTGTCGGTTTTTTGGTGCGAACTCAAAGGGTTTTTTTAATCTAGTGAGACGGGTTTATGACACGCTTTTTCGAAAAAATTTACTTTGCAGTGAGACTGAAGACACGAGATTTTCTTATTTTTTTGTTAATGAAATGAAATTTATTTAGCACTTGGCATTGATTAAAAGGTGTTCATAAGTGAACATGGAGTGATCTCAAGAAAATAGATGGACCTGAAAACAATTCCAAAATTTGTGAGTTACGGACAAAAATTTTAGAGAAGAAATAAAATTGCTTCAGAAAATTTGCAGAAACCAGCCAAAAGAAAATTTCGAGTGCGTCTACCATATGGAAATGGGTTGCTGATAATATATTTTTCGTTAGGAGATGACTGCTTCTATTTTGATTCACATATATTCAAAATGTAACGAAGGGATTTTGTTGAAATTTCTGTATTATTAGCTAATATGTTGGAACTATAAACTTTCTAGATGTTCGAATCCTAACCATTTTTGTATGCAAGGTGTGTGCTATTGTGGTCCAAGTTTTCGTTTTTTATTTAATATACTTTTTACGGTAAAATCCCACATAAAAGTAACAGAGCTGTCGTTTGTTCTTCATTTCATAAATAATTCGGATTTCCGAATTCGGAAAAAGCAAGGGTAGATATTGTATGTGTTTTAATCATCGCCAAACAAATTAGTAAACAAACTGGTTAAATTTCGCTTTTTTACTTTGAAATATTGAAGATAATTAGAAAATAACACTCCTGAAAAAAGTAGGTTCATTTCTACCAATGAGAACACCGCCATATTGACCCGTGAACAAATTACTGACGAACTACGTATAAGCTAATTTCGGGATTAATTAAGTAATATTTCGAAAATAAGAAAAACTACCTCTTATTTGTTGATGTTGATCCTAAAAAAATTTCAGCCAATTTGACAGCATGAGGTATCGTAATTTTGGCCAGTAAACGGAAAGAAGCAAACTCGTGTAAAGGCTGATTTCCAAGATTTATCAATAAATCTTGTAAAAGTACAACAAAAAGGTATCTTTTTTATTTAGAAATATAGGAGATAATATGTAAATGAAGTCACTTAAAATATTAGATTTATTTCTAATATCCCCGCACCATGGTTATGTTGAACCCCATATAGGTTGATGTCGTGATTCATTATTAAATATTTCGAAAATAAGAAAATATTGACTAAATTTCATTTCGGAATATAAAAGAATATAATCAATATAGAATGTAAAAAAAATTAACTAATTTAGAAGTTCGTAACACCATATTGACACACGGTCGCGATTATGTTAACCGCATATAAGCTATTTATTAATTAATACAAAAATGAACTTATGTAATTTTCGACACATGCGCATTCGCGGTCAATATGGTGGTGTTCTGAATGTTAGAAATGAACCAAATTTGTTTAAACACATTTATTTCTACTCAATATTCCTAAATAAAAAAATATATGGATTTTTTTGGGAATTATACTTAATATCTTTTACATTCTGAAATAAAAAAGGTGGGATTTTTTCATTATTTTCAAAACATTTGTTTTTTTTTGTTTATATATTATTTATATATTATTCGTAGTAATGCATTGATGGGTCAATATGGCCGTGTTGTAGATGATGGAAATGAACCAACATTTTCTTCGCAATGTTATATAACTATTAATTTTTATATTCCCAAATAAAAAGATAAATTTAACCAGTTCAAAGAATATTTCAGATAATTGATGTTTACTGTATGTCCATGATTGTCGCGGCGAGTGTACTACTTCGATACAAAGTTGTTATTTCAACTTATGGAAATTTCGACTACTTTTGTAGTGAAGATGATTTTTCAGCTAATTTATATTTTTTTCTATTTACCTTTTTTTTTTAAACATTGTTATTTTTTGCCTATTAGTTCCATCGGAACATTTGACATTTTGATAAGAAATAACATTATTAATTAATTAGTTGCTTGTCTTTATTTCAATGTAAAGAAGTGCAAGTTGATTACGAGGTATCTGTCATTAGGGCGTAAAATCCCATGTTCACAAAATACTGAGTGTGTCTGCTTCAAAATTTTAAAAGTACCTGAACTGACATTGAGAGATAAGTACTTAACAAGAAATGAAATCCCTTTTGCATTCATTATGAAGGTCATATGCTATTAGGCAATTAAGACAGGCGAGGTTTTAGCCATTCTTACAGAAATTTAGTTTGCAAAGAGATTGAAGACGCGATAGTTGTTTGTAAGTAAATATGGAGTGGTCTGAAGAAAGTGTGTTATATTTAGTGGAGAACTATAAATTATTCAAAAATTTATGGGATCCGAAAGATAAAGATTATTTCAAAAAAGAAAAGAAGGTGGATGCGTGGAACGAAATTGCGTCAGCCGTCGGACATTCTGCAGATGCAATAAATCTCTTTTGGCGCCGGGCGGCGAAAAAGGGTTCGAACCGACAAAGATCAGTTCGTTGGAAGCTCGACTCGAGCTCGACTCGCCATATTTATACGCACCTTAATAATAATGAAGCTATTAATTATAGAGCGCGGTCTTACTTCTCGCCCACTTTGACTCTCGGTTCCAAGAACCGCCCACCTACCCGTACTGGCTGGTCGTACTAAAAATGTCGAATTCGGCAGGTATGTACGCTCAGCGGTCCTAATTGCATTCTGCATGTAGTTTTGGTTTTAATTTTATTTTTGTTTTTATGGGTGGTGGTGGTTGTTTTTTGTCTGTGGTTCTTTAGTATTTAGAAGGATTTTTTTTAGAAGAAGGATGTTTTAAAGTATGTTCAGGATAGATAATAGTTAATTGCAGATTAATGTAATTGTCATTCACATTTTTTTGACCGATTCCATTCAAAATCATGCAGTGAAAATAGTCAAAAAAATAAAATGCTCTCTTAGTGCAATCAATATATGATTCTACAACTCAAAAAAATTTACACGCATATATATATATATATATATATATATATATATATATATATATATATTTATATATATGAATGGTTTGGTTATTCCGTGTTTCAATCCGTTCGTTCAAAAAATCGTTTTCACGACGTTTCGCCAAAATCTCATTTGGCATTTTCAAGTGCGATTCGTCTCGTTACTCGCAGAGAATTGATGGTGGCCTCTGATGAATTTCGAGTTTTGTTTAGCTGGTTCGCTTCCTGATTGGATGAGCGGCTTCTCAGGCTTCTGCCCTCTGCCGAGTACGATATATTTTGTTCTTGTATGCAGGTCTCTCGTGTACTAGTTGATTTTTGTTGTTTTCTTTCTTGATTTTTTATTAATGTTTTCCATGTAGTTGAAAAATTTATAGCATCGTCTCGTTTATTTAGCTCTCCCGCTTTTTCGATTTCTAGGGCCTCTTTTATGACGGGTACCTTGTAGTTCCTGTACTAGTGCTATTTCTTTTGTTTTTTCGAAGTCGATGGTATGTCCGGTTGTTTGGTGATGTTGAAATAGGGCTGTGGTTGTCTGTTTGTTTTTGAGGCTATTTTTATGTTCTTGGATTCTTGCTGATATGCGCTTGTTTGTTTGTCCTGTATAAGTTTGATGGCAATCTGCACATGGAATGCTGTAAACGCCATGATTTTTAAGGTTGGTCTTGTCTTTGGAATTTCCCAGGATCTTGGCTATTGTTTTTTGTGGTTTAAATATGGGCTGTATGTTGTGTTTTCTTAAGATTCTTCCGATTCTGTCTGTCATTCCTTCTATGTATGGTATTATGGCTTTGTTCCTTGTTTGATCTGGGTCTTTGGTCTTTGTTCTAGTCTTCTCTTGTCTTTTTATGGCTTTCTTTATATCTGATTGTGAGAAACCATTCCGTTCTAGAGCTGTTGAAATGTATCTTATTTCGTCTTGTTTTGTGTCAAGTTCTGTTAAGCTGAGAGATCTTGATACTAGTGTGTTGATTACTGCCTGATTTTGAGAGGGATGATGATGTGACGCTGCATTGAGATATCGGTCAGTATGTGTGGGTTTCCGATATACGCTAAAGCCCAGGGTGTTGTTGAGTTTCCTAATTAATAGGAGGCCCAAAAAAGGAAGTTTCTTTTCCTGTTCTATTTCTAACGTGAATTGGATTTTGTGGTGAATATTGTTCAGGTATATGAGGAAATCCTTCAGGTGTTCTTTTCCATGTGGCCATATTATAAAAATATCATCAACATAGAGTTTCCAAAATTTCGGTCTTAAAAGTGCCTTTTGATTTTATGAACGAACCGATTGAAACCCGGAATAACCAAACCATTCATTCTACCATCCGTGAAAACCTACGATATAACATATATATATATATATATATATATATATATATATATATATATATATATATATATATATATATATATATATTGCGTTGAAAAACGTGATGCGGGACCTAACGTCTATCGTCAGAGGTCTATATTCGTCGCCCACACACGCTTCAAGCAACTGCCCGAAGAGGAATTAGAATATTAATATTTTGAATATTTTGTTTTTTTTTTTAAATTTGAAAATTGGTGAATGCGAATTAAATATGTTTTCTCTTGCTCTAATAAAAAAATATTCTAAACCACGATATGTATTTTTAATTTTTCCTTGAGCGCCCAGTTACTGTATCCTATCTAAGATAAGATAACAGCACTGTATTTATTCTTTGGATTAACTTAAAAATACATATATTATTGTTAACAAAATTTTAATAAATCTATTTTCTCTTTTTTAATCTCCCCTTAATATAACTAGCTCGCTTCCCCTGAGACTATCCCAAGTGAGTTCAGATTCTCATAATTTAAAATTACTTTTTATCTACTGCCAATTAAAACCACTGAATTGTATTAACAATCAACATAAATTTATTATAAAACAAAATGATATTATTACTGATTATAAAATTATTTTGATACACCTATTATCTAGATAAGCTTTTTAAAATTAAAAATCGATTGCACCTTATCTCTACTGTTAGTTATAATGTCACTCCACTTAACTGTCAAGAGTTGTTTGACAAATATGAAGGTCTCGTGTTCAGTTGAAATGTATTACTTTTATTTATTTAAAAATTAAAAAAAAAATGTGCAAAGTGCGGATTATTAATTTTAACAAGTGATTATTAATTAGTTCTAATGATTTATAATGTTTAATATAAATGTGGTGATTTTATATTTTAAAATACCTTGATCCTTAAGTGTTTGTTTACGTATAAACAATAAAAAGGTATATTTGTGTTTCTCTGTCTTCTTTTACCATCAAATTGGATTGGGATTATTGTTTAAAAATATCTACTATCAAGTAAGTAGATATTCTTTATTAAACACTGTCTTGGTTATTTTTGGAAATGTCCAGGAATTGTCTACTTCTAGGAAATGTTGGTATTTTCACCAGCCAGGTATAATTTCTTGAACTTTTATTTGACACAATCGGGTTTTACTAAATTTTCTTGATGTTAGTTGGAGTTGCTATTTCTTAATGACATTCAATTTAATTTAAATTATTTTTTTTTTTAAATATTAATTAATCAAACTTTATTTACTATTTATTTACTTTCATAACCTTTAAAAAATATTTACTTATCAAAAACAAAAGATCTCGCACGTGGCTTTATGATTTCGTCGTGAAAAATTTTAAGGTTATGTTTTGAGGAGAAACTTTTCTTTTGCACCTCTCTGTAACAATACTTTTTTGCAACTGTCTCGAATTTTTGTGATTTTTCTTTCTATCGTATGCCACCAGCTGACTTAATTAATCATTCTGATTGGCTCAGCAGTTGAAGGCATCGGGTTACTTGATGAAAAATCACCCTTTTCTTGGCGTTCTTGTCAAACAAAAATGGCTGTCAAGAATTTTAAAATTGATAAAATTTTTCCAATTTTACCATTTCCTGGATTTATCCAATAATATGCATGACAATAAATATTATAAAATTAAACTCTATGATTTTACCTATTTAATTATACATATTTTAGTCTTCCTAAAACAATTTTTAATATTAAAAATTATAAAACAAAATGGCTTGACATGAAAATATTGAAATCTATAATTAACTAATTATTGAAAATTATTGTTTGAAGATGCTAAATTATGTTTTCTTAATATTAAAATATTAAATATTAGAATTTTCCTTACATTCTAATATAATTTATTTTACTCCATTACTTAAAATTAATTTATAATATCTAATTTTAATGTCAATATCACAAATTTTCTTAAATTTATTCTATGTTTTTATGTGTTTTAATTAAAATTATTTTCTTAATATTACTGTTAACTGTCTAATTTATATTAAAAACAATTTAATGAATCTTATTTATTATTTAAAAGTACTTTTCGTAACTGGTTTCACACTATGTTCACCTTTTGTTCCTTTTTAAAACATTATTGTTGCAAAAACCGAACGTTATTTTTTTTTTAATTCACTTGAAGATTTTCACTCTTTATTATCACTTTACCTTCACTATCACATCTAATGTTTGTACCTTATTATTCTTATGATCAATTTACAATATGATCTTATTGTATTAATATTTATATATTGTTTATTTTACAATTATGTCTAAAAATTCATTATGAATTTAGCATTATATATGATTTTTTAATCATGTAAGCTTTTAATTATGCTTTGGTCCATATTATTTGTAAATATTAATGACTCTAATTAATTAATATATCTACTAACTACTTATTACTATCTAAATAATAAATTTATGTTGTATCCTAGATATTTTAATTGAAATTGTTTAGACTCGTCGAGTATTTATAATATGGTCATTAGGTCATCTTGTGTCGATTCCTATTCAATTGCCCCAAATTGAATATTTAATATTTTATTATAAATAAAATATTAAATATGAATATTTTAATTCTTATTTGTACTTATTATTTATATTAATTACAACTTTTAGTTGATAATAAAATTTATATCCTTATGTATTTTATAGCTTATTAGAAATTTATTGTTTCACAAAATATCCCTTTTAATCATAAACTTTTGTACGTTATTTGATCAGCTAATATTATATTTATACATATCTTTGATATTAAATATGCCTCTGACTTGTCTTGTGTCAGGGTATACTATTTTATAGCTATTATCTCCGTTTTCTGTTTCTATTTCAAATGGTCCTTCATATGGCCATTGAAATCTACTGTATTGACCTTGTTTAGTATCTGTCTTTTTTAGGGCTTTAATCAATACAAACTCTCCTTTATTAAATTTGACTTTTCCTTTAATGTCTTTCTCTTGTTGTCTTATATATTTATGAGCCTTTCTTTTCATTCTTTTAGTGATATTTTCAATTAAATTTTGATATTGGGTCTCTATATTCAATATCCAGGGTCTGTTACTTATTTCATATCCCATGATCTGGCTTGGGATTTCTTCTGTCACTAAATTAGGCATGGTATTTAAGAAGGTCTCTATCTCTTCCAGGTTTTCTTCCCAAGTAAGAGGTTTTTCATAACATTGGATACGCAATAATTTTGACACTTCTTTTATGTATCTTTCTGCTGGGTTTGCTTGTGGATGTCTTATGCTTGTAAAATTTAATATCATATTTTTCCTTGCACTGTACCTTTTAAACTTTTCATTTTGAAAATATGTAGCATTATCCAGTATACAATATCTTGGACTTCCTATCGTCTCAATGTAATTATTCAAATTTTTAGTTATTTCAATGACGTTAGTCCGTTTACATGGATAAAGTTTTACATATTTAGAGCATACGTCCAATATTACTAAGATGTGCTTCGATTTATGGGATGATGGTGGTAAATTACTTATGAAATCGATAGCAATCATCTCTCTAGGATTTGTCGCTATTATGGACTTTGGATGGTTTCTATTAGTAATGTTTTTGTCTTTAGCCTTTTGACATATATCACATGTTCTGGTTACTTGTTTGGCTAAAGACAAATCATTCTTACTATAATATGTTTCTCTATATACCATCCATAATTTTCTAGATCCTATATGTCCAAATTTATTATGCAAATTATTTAATATTTTTAATGCCAATGGGGATGTTATTATATATAATTCACTACCATTTATTAATTTTAAATATATTCCATTTTTTAATAAATTTTTATTTTTAATGTCATCATCTAATTCTTTTTGGTTTTTCAGGATTTGGCTTTTCGAAAAGAGTCCTTGTTTGTCTTTTAAAATATTATATCCAATTTTGATCTCTTTCTTATCCTTTTCCAATCCTTCCGTTCTTGTTAAGGTATCTGCTACTATATTCAATTTCCCTGGGATATGTTTAATTTCAAAATCATATTCTTGTAATAATAGTGACCATCTGTGGACTCGATTGTTTCTATATTTATTATTCAAAATCGAAGTTAATGCCATATGGTCTGTTTCTATTAAAAATTTATTACCTAATAAATAAAATCTTAATTTTTGTATGCAATATATTATGCTAGCGAGTTCCAATTCAGTAACTGAATATTTCTTTTCATATGGTTTAGTTACTCGAGAGCAAAAATATATTGGACATTCCTGATCATTAAGTAATTGGAATAATACTCCTGAAAATCTTTGATCTGATGCGTCTGTTCTTAATATAAATTTTTGTTGATAATCAGGATGATAGATTTTCAAATTGTTCGCAAAGGTATTCTTAATTTGGTTAAAGGCATTTTCTCTCCTTTCATCCCATTTCCATTTCACATCTTTGCGAAGTAGTTCTATCAATGGTATTTCCTTACTACTTAGATCTGGTATTAGGCGATGATAATACTTTACCAATCCCAGAAATCCCCTTAATGTTTTTAGACTATTTGGACGTGTATAATTTTGTATTACTTCAACTCTATCAGGGTCCATTTCTACTCCTTGTAGATTTATTTTGTAACCTAGGTAATTTACCTCTTCCTGATAAAATTGGCATTTTTCTAAATTTATTTTTAGGCCTGCAATATCTAATGCTTCTAATACAAGTCTTATATGCTCTTTGTGCTGTTCTTTATTATTTGAATATATCAATATATCATCAATATAGTGTAGAGCATAATCACTGTGCCTTTCCAGTACTTTATATAATGCTCTCACCAATGCTGAACAAGCACTTTGTAATCCAAAAGGTACTACTTTAAATTGGTAAATGATTCCATTTATTTGAAAACCCGTATACTTTCTACATTCTGGATGTAGTGATATTAACCAGAAACTATGTTTTAGGTCTATCTTTGAAAAAACACCAGCATTTGTGATCCTTCCTAAAATAGCATCTATAGTCATTGGAGCTTCGTATTGTGGAACCGTATACTGGTTTATGTTACGTGCATCCAAACATAACCGAAGTTCTCCATTCCTTTTCTTCACCACAACTATTGGATTTATATATGTAGTATCGGCTCTTTCTATTATATTATTTTGGATCATTTCTTCAATTTCATCTTTTATTTGTGCTTGATACTTATATGGTATGGGGTAAGTTTTGGCTTTAAAATTTTCAATGTTTTGTACTTTAATATAATGAATATAGTCTCGTGCTACTCTGTTTTCGTTTGAAATTAAGTTTTTAAAAGAATTTAACATGTATACTATATCTTTTTTAAAATTTGAATCGCATATAATTTCCTTTTCATTCATAATCACATCATTATTATACTTATTATAATCACAAAAATTTCTCCTACTAAAATTATCATTGACTTTGTCAATACTAATATCTCCTAAAAATTTTGGTTTTGTGCTCCTTTTAGCTAACAAAACCTTATTATTTACCGCATTATTCTTCTTCTTACAATTATCTATAATACTTTCAAGATTATGTATTTCTATTATATTATTTGCGCTTTCTTTATTTGTAACTTCTTCACTTAACATTTCTATACATGATAAATCCTCACTCGAATGATTAAAAACCAAATTATTTATGAACTTTATTCTATGTTCATCAATTATTAAGATCATATCTTCGTAATTTATTTTAGCCCCATATTTACTTAAAATATCATTCCCCATAATTATATCGATATTCATATTATTCACTACTATTAATGATGCTTCTATAATTTTATTACCAAGCACTATTTTTAACATACATTGCCGATTTACTTCACAAATCTTTTTATTATTTGCCCCCACTAATTTTAATTTTGGTATTTTATTTATGATTACTTTATTATTAAATAACAATATATTTTCTAATTTATTTTCATCAATTAATGATGCTTCAGAACCACTATCTATTAATATTTTTACTTCTGTATTATCAATTTTACCTTTTACATAAATTAAATCTAAATTATTTTCATATTTTTCATTGTATAAATTGTCATTTAAGTCTATTAATTCTCGTGGATGTTCGTAATGTATAAAATTCGTCTTAATTTCAGATCCAAGGCTGTTATTTAAAAATTTGTTCGTCTGTTTCTAGGATCCGAAGATACCTCCCTTCGATTTCTCTCCAGGCTGTTGCTCCGTCTCCCTGTCATGTGGTTATTTGTCTGTTCATTGTCTACTCGTAAGTCTGTATCACTTCTATTTCGTCTAATATTATTAGTTTGTCTATATTCCCTGTCATTTCCATTGTAAAAAGTTCGATTCCTAAAATTTTGTCTTTCATTGTTCTGAACGTTCCTATCAATTTGTCGATCATTGTTATTTGCGCCTCTATTTAAGTTTATATTATTTTGTCTCGCGTTATATTGTTGTCTATATTGTGAATTATTATTATTTAAATTATAATTATTTGTACCATTGTCTGTTTGTCTGTATCGTGTATTATTATTATTAAAATTATTGTTATTAAAATTTCTATTTGTTTTCTGGTAAAAGTCATTATTACGGTTATAGTTATTATTATTTCTATTAAAATTGTTAGGAATATTATTTGTATAATTAGTTTGATTCTGTCTAAATTGATTCGGCTGTGGACGTATATTGTTATTTAGGTTTTTAAAGTTTTGATCATAACTATTTTTTCTATTATTTTGATTGTGCCCATTAAAATTACCTCTTTGTACTCTTGTTAAGAAATTAATAAATTGACCCATTGTTTTTATATTTTGAATTGTAATTGTTTGTACTATATTATCTTGATAATGACGAGCAATGTTCAGAATAATTTCGTCTTCTCTCATTGGTGGATTTAAATACTTTGCTACTGTACTTAGCTTTAAAGCATAATTAACTAGATCTCCATTTTTATTATAATTAAATTTCCCAAAGTATAATTGTTCCCTAAACTCTGCTTGTTTAATCTCTCCCCAAAAATATTCCAAAAATTCCCTTTCAAACTCACAAAAATTATTTATCGTTGATTCTATATTACCATACCAAATACTTGCATGATCAATTAAATTAACTCGAATAAAATCTTTTATTACTTGTAGATTATTTACATTATTTAACCTATTCTTGATACTGTTAATAAAAGCTACCGGGTGTAACATACGAATGTTGCCATTAAACTTTAGACCCATGTCATTAGTACTGTTACAAATATTTCCATTGCCCATATTATTTCTAGTTACAGTCTCCAATTTCTTATCCACGGTACAAGTAACTAGTTCAGTTGTGGATTTTAGTTTTTCTTCTATAATCTGATCGTATTCCTGGAAAGTTCTGTAACATTTCCTATCAATTTTATCTATTTCATTACCATGCTTATCTAATTCTGAGGTAATGTCATGCATGGTCGTATCTAGTTTGTCATTAAGACGCTCTATTTCTGTGTTCCTGTCACCTTTCTCTATTTCTAGCATATTTAATACTTCTTGGTTATTTTTAGTTACTTTTTCATGCATTTCTTCAATGCATGTTGACAGCTCTTTTGACATTCTGTTTTCAATTTCTAATATTTTCTCATCCACTTGTTTTTCTAATCTTATTTGCCCCTGTTTAATATCATATAATTCTTTTTGGCCTTTAGTTATTTCCTTTTTTAATTCTTTTTGACCCTGTTCAATCTTATGTTCTAGGTCTTGCTGTCTTTTTTCTAGCTCCTTCTGACCTTTTGTAACTTTCGTATCCAGATCGTTAAGCCCTTTTTCAATTTTATTTTCCAGATCTTTTTGGCCTTTTTCCATTTTATTTTCTAGATCTTTTTGGCCTTTTTCCAGATCTTTTTGGCCTTTTTCCATTTTATTTTCCAGATCTTTTTGGCCCATTTCTATTTTATTTTCCAGATCTTTTTGGCCCATTTCTATCTTATTTTCCAGATTATTTTGCATACTCTGCAAAAATTTTATTATATCTTGATTACTACTCTGTTCTGTCTTTTCTGGTTCTTTTTGCTCAGGGGTTGTTATTTCCCCTACCTTTTCTATCTTAGTCTGCTGAAATACTTCAATCTCTCGATCGGTAGAAGAAGTGGATGTACTAGCTGTATCTTCTTTTGTTTTCCGTACTCCAATTTCTTGATTAATTTGTTTTCCTGATCTTAAGGTTATATTTTGTTCAGCCATGGTATTTTATTTATTCAAGTTTTATGCAATTCAAAAATTTTATAATATTTATGTATTAAACTTTTGTTTAATACTATTGTTATCAATTTTGTTGTAATTAATTTTAATTAACTGATGTGCAATAATACTCGTTTTTTTTTTTTTTTTTTTTATATGTTACAAGTTCCTATTAATTATTTTTATTGACAGTAGACTTATATACCCTAAAAATATTTTAGTAATCCAAAAATGTTAATTGCCCTGAAAATATTTAGTGATCCCTGAAAATATTTATGCCCTGAAAATATTTAATAATCCCTGAAAATATTTTTGCCCCTAAAACAAAAGATGCCCCACGTTGGGCGCCAATTGCGTTGAAAAACGTGATGCGGGACCTAACGTCTATCGTCAGAGGTCTATATTCGTCGCCCACACACGCTTCAAGCAACTGCCCGAAGAGGAATTAGAATATTAATATTTTGAATATTTTTTTTTTTTTTTTAAATTTGAAAATTGGTGAATGCGAATTAAATATGTTTTCTCTTGCTCTAATAAAAAAATATTCTAAACCACGATATGTATTTTTAATTTTTCCTTGAGCGCCCAGTTACTGTATCCTATCTAAGATAAGATAACAGCACTGTATTTATTCTTTGGATTAACTTAAAAATACATATATTATTGTTAACAAAATTTTAATAAATCTATTTTCTCTTTTTTAATCTCCCCTTAATATAACTAGCTCGCTTCCCCTGAGACTATCCCAAGTGAGTTCAGATTCTCATAATTTAAAATTACTTTTTATCTACTGCCAATTAAAACCACTGAATTGTATTAACAATCAACATAAATTTATTATAAAACAAAATGATATTATTACTGATTATAAAATTATTTTGATACACCTATTATCTAGATAAGCTTTTTAAAATTAAAAATCGATTGCACCTTATCTCTACTGTTAGTTATAATGTCACTCCACTTAACTGTCAAGAGTTGTTTGACAAATATGAAGGTCTCGTGTTCAGTTGAAATGTATTACTTTTATTTATTTAAAAATTAAAAAAAAATGTGCAAAGTGCGGATTATTAATTTTAACAAGTGATTATTAATTAGTTCTAATGATTTATAATGTTTAATATAAATGTGGTGATTTTATATTTTAAAATACCTTGATCCTTAAGTGTTTGTTTACGTATAAACAATAAAAAGGTATATTTGTGTTTCTCTGTCTTCTTTTACCATCAAATTGGATTGGGATTATTGTTTAAAAATATCTACTATCAAGTAAGTAGATATTCTTTATTAAACACTGTCTTGGTTATTTTTGGAAATGTCCAGGAATTGTCTACTTCTAGGAAATGTTGGTATTTTCACCAGCCAGGTATAATTTCTTGAACTTTTATTTGACACAATCGGGTTTTACTAAATTTTCTTGATGTTAGTTGGAGTTGCTATTTCTTAATGACATTCAATTTAATTTAAATTATTTTTTTTTTAAAATATTAATTAATCAAACTTTATTTACTATTTATTTACTTTCATAACCTTTAAAAAATATTTACTTATCAAAAACAAAAGATCTCGCACGTGGCTTTATGATTTCGTCGTGAAAAATTTTAAGGTTATGTTTTGAGGAGAAACTTTTCTTTTGCACCTCTCTGTAACAATACTTTTTTGCAACTGTCTCGAATTTTTGTGATTTTTCTTTCTATCGTATGCCACCAGCTGACTTAATTAATCATTCTGATTGGCTCAGCAGTTGAAGGCATCGGGTTACTTGATGAAAAATCACCCTTTTCTTGGCGTTCTTGTCAAACAAAAATGGCTGTCAAGAATTTTAAAATTGATAAAATTTTTCCAATTTTACCATTTCCTGGATTTATCCAATAATATGCATGACAATAAATATTATAAAATTAAACTCTATGATTTTACCTATTTAATTATACATATTTTAGTCTTCCTAAAACAATTTTTAATATTAAAAATTATAAAACAAAATGGCTTGACATGAAAATATTGAAATCTATAATTAACTAATTATTGAAAATTATTGTTTGAAGATGCTAAATTATGTTTTCTTAATATTAAAATATTAAATATTAGAATTTTCCTTACATTCTAATATAATTTATTTTACTCCATTACTTAAAATTAATTTATAATATCTAATTTTAATGTCAATATCACAAATTTTCTTAAATTTATTCTATGTTTTTATGTGTTTTAATTAAAATTATTTTCTTAATATTACTGTTAACTGTCTAATTTATATTAAAAACAATTTAATGAATCTTATTTATTATTTAAAAGTACTTTTCGTAACTGGTTTCACACTATGTTCACCTTTTGTTCCTTTTTAAAACATTATTGTTGCAAAAACCGAACGTTATTTTTTTTTTAATTCACTTGAAGATTTTCACTCTTTATTATCACTTTACCTTCACTATCACATCTAATGTTTGTACCTTATTATTCTTATGATCAATTTACAATATGATCTTATTGTATTAATATTTATATATTGTTTATTTTACAATTATGTCTAAAAATTCATTATGAATTTAGCATTATATATGATTTTTTAATCATGTAAGCTTTTAATTATGCTTTGGTCCATATTATTTGTAAATATTAATGACTCTAATTAATTAATATATCTACTAACTACTTATTACTATCTAAATAATAAATTTATGTTGTATCCTAGATATTTTAATTGAAATTGTTTAGACTCGTCGAGTATTTATAATATGGTCATTAGGTCATCTTGTGTCGATTCCTATTCAATATATATATATATATACATATATATATATATATATATATATATATATATATATATATATATATATATATATATATATATGAAGTAAAATGCGAACAGTTAATTGCAAACCTCTCGCCATCATATCCTTTCTGTGTTAGAGGTTGCACCGTTAGAACAAATTGTTATAAAACGCAATTTATCCTATTCCGCCACCATTGAGATGATGGCCTACCTGTACCACCATACCGAGAAGAAAGTCAAAACTTACCCTCCCCGCCACAGTAACACGGCAGAAGTACATGTTTCGTCTCTACTAGACTCATCAGGGTACCGACATGCACCTGGCTGTGCAAAGGACAGATCAGAAGGAAGCATGCAAATACTGAACGCGGCTTCTTCGACCTCCCTCCGGAGGGCGTATATATGTTTATGCGGATTTCACGGATTCCTCCGTGTGAGATGCAATAGCAGTGGATATATCCACATTATGCCATTGTAATGCCGAAATCACATTCAGAAAACGTACAACTATATGCAGCTCCGCGTATGAATGAAGTAAAATGCGAACAGTAAATGCAAACTTCTCTCCATCATATTCTTTCTGTGTTAGAGGTTGCACAGTTAGAAAAAATTGTTATAAAACGCAATTTATCCTATTTCACCACCATTGAGATGATAACCTACCTGTACCACCATACCGAGAAGAAAGTCAAGACACTGACACTCGTGGTGGATTGAGCACCAGGAATGGGACTGGCTGTTATAGCTTCTGCTGGGACGTCAGTACCATCTTGGAAGAGATGAAAAGAAGACGAATGGGACATATAGAGGCAGAGAAACGAGAATCGCCAAAATATCGACGACGGAGCGACTTAACATCGGTGAAAGATCGACGAAAGGAGGGAAAAAGAAAGATCGGTGAAAAAAGAGTGAAAAAGAAGATCGGTGGAAGAGAAGAAAGGGGCACAGCATTTTATTTTATTTCATAATAATTTAAACATTTGTTAAGATTTATTTCGTAATAACTTGGCGCCCAACATGAGGTTCCTCTTGTCTAAAGGAATATTTTGGTTTAACAAGATGTCTGAAAGTAACCAAACCGTCAGGTAAATACCCATCACAAATTAAAATTACAAGGAATATAATATTAATAAATATACCATATCAAACCTTAAGGGTTTTTAAATAATTTGAATTTTGACAACGTTTAACCTAATTTTCATGTTTCAAATACTTAAGAAGTATGACAGTGATGTACTCGAAATTTACAGTGAAGTGTAACAATAAATCATATTTTATATCCCAGTTGTAATAATCTTGCTATATTATACAGGGTGTCCAAAAATTTAAACTAATCAAATAAGAAGTTTAAGTGGTTATAACTTTCTAACTTACCAGAAAATGTACCTTTTAAATACTTATCGAATAGTATAAGGGTATTATAAGCTAAGTCTTCGCGTTTTCGCAGAATACACCAGATAATAATTTTCTGTACCATTTTGTGTTTTTTGAATAAATGTTTTAATGCATCTAGTTACCTATGGCATTTAGAAACGTCAAATAATTCATTTAATCTATCAGTTTAGTCTGCCAAGCCTGTTGCTACAATAGCGGTGTTATTTTTTGTAACTGTGAAACTTTATTTATTAAATGGAATTATTTGAATATTGTTGTGTTATTGATTTTTCAAAATGAAGATTTATCCAAAGGAAGAGCGTATTGATATGATTTTTATCCTTGGAGAATTTCATCAGAATTGTTTGTAGGCTTCTCGAGTCTATGCTCAAAGGTTTCCTAAAAAAAAAAACATCCTAAACCAGCCGTTTTTGCGAGACTATTAAACCAGTTTTGGGAAGTGGAAGTGTCAGTTATAAAAAACCTATTATAAAAAAAACCTGTCACTGAGGATTAAGAGATTGTTTTTACTATACTTGGCTTAGTGATCGAAAATCCCAATATTAGTTAGAATCATATATCCGAAAATACTGACATTAGCCAAGCAAGTGTTTCAAGGATTCTTAACGAATACAGATTTCATCCTTATAAAATCCAGCTTTGTCAGGACTTTCATGAAAATAATTTTGACAATCGAACGGAATTCTGCTTGTGAGTGTTAGATAAATTGGCAAAAAATGAAAATTTTTTTGATAATGTGTTGTTTAGTGATGAATGTACTTTTCATAACAATGGTTTCGTGAATAAACACAACTTCCATTACTATTCTGATTCAAATCCGCATGAATACAGAGTTATGAGAATCCAGAATAGATGGTCGGTTAATGTGTGGAGAGGAATACTAGGTCCATACTTAATTGGATCCTAGCTTTTTGAAGGACCTTTAAATGATTTGATGTTTCCCGATTTTCCTTTACACCAACTTCCAGTATTATTAGAAGATGTCGTTTTAAATAATAGAGCAACTATGTGGCTTCAACTGAATGGAGTTCCGCTTCGTTAACATCGCGAGGCTCGGCAATTTTTAAATATTAACTTTCAAAGCAGGGGGACTGGGAGAGAAGGATTTAAAAATTGGCCCCGAGATCTCCGGACTTAACTCCACCAGATTTCTTTTTATGGAGATACGTAAAAGGAATTGTCAACAATGCGCCCCCGACAACACCATGAGATATGAAAATACGCATAGGAGACTCTTTTGAAACTGGAACCCCGCAAATGTTGTCCAGAGTTAGCAGTGGCTTCGAAAAAAAAATATGTTAGTGTTGGGAAATCGACGGTTGACTTTTCAAACTTCTACTGTAAATATTTTGCTTCTGCTTTGTGCTATCGTCTATACGTTATTACCATTATTACTGTTATAGCCTGTTGAACGACTATAAATCGCGTTCCGAGTTTCTGAACATTTGTAAAGATATTCCTGATTATTATTCTTTTAATTGTTAATTACCTGTCATTTCCAAATGCTATAGGCAACTAGATATATTAGAATACTTACTGAAAAAACACAAAATGGTGCAGAAAACGATTATATGGCGTATTCTCCATTTAAAAAAAAAAACAAAACTTTGATACTTTCAGAGCTTTTGGAACACCCCGTATAATATGAAAATAATTTCAAAAAAAAAAAGATATTAGATAAAAAAATAATATAATTCTGAATTGACTTATCTGATTTTGATGAACATGATGAGGTAATTTGTGAAGAAATCAATACAAATTATTAAAATATTTTTTAAGTCAAATAGTGATAATATGAAATTAAAAAAAAAGTAATTTCCCAAAATAATCCGATGTAAATATCTACTAAACTTTCGCATTTAACTTTTTGCTCTAACTTTGAAAAAGAAGGGAGGGGGAAGCAAAAAATATTGTTATTCAAAAAATACTGTAACTCTGGATTGCTTCGTCCGACTTTACTGAACTTGAACTTATTTGAGAGATAATTCCTATATAGTAAGAGTTTTAATAAAGTTTTAATAGCATTTTATCAATCAATAATCAGATGGCGTTTTTTTTTTCAAAGCTATAATTCTTCCAATTTTTTGAAATATTTTAAGTGGAAAGGCGTTATTCCAAATAATCTACTATATAACATTTAAAATGAGAAAAGTAAAGTCACACACTAGAACTATTGTTTTAAAAATCGATTTGCTGTTAATGTGTGGTGCATTATTATAGGAGAAAATATTATTATGCATACATTTGACAAACGTTTAAACCGAGAAATTTATTTGGACTTTTAATGAACAAATTACCTGTTCTTTTAGAAGACGTAGCTCTAAAGATACATAGAAACATGTCGTTTCAACTTGCTGGCTGTTCACTAATTATGCTCAAAATGTTAAGAAGTACTTAAACAACCAGAGGTGTTAAAATTATTGGTCAGCCAGATCACCAGATTTAACAGTTTTAGATATTTACCATTGGGGAAACATAAAAGATATAATTTGTCAAACTCGACTAACAACCCGAGAAGATATGATTCGTCGTGTATAAGACATGCTATAAAATCAATTTCTCTAGCAGTTATTGGAATTGCTATATTTTGTCCCTATCAAAAACTTCGTAGTTTCATAGATAGCAATGGAAGTAATTTTGAACATTATTATACCAAAATATTGTTTTCATTTAATTTTTTCTTGGTAAATCAATACTTTGGTTACTGCTCTGTCCATAAATATAATACGTAAGTAATATTTTTACCTTAATACCTCCATGCATACCATTAATTTCGCCTGTAATATGATTTTAAAAAAGAGTAGTAACTTCTCATTCTAATTTCAACGATTGATGATCAGCAATTGAAAATTGTCGGAGAAAGACTATATTTTTAGAAACAAATAATTTTTATGCTACGAAGTATTAGAATAATGTCCCGAAAACTGTTCAACCAATAGAATTATATAATCTATTAACATATTATGAGGTCATATTAGCTATTTTTTGTGATTTAAGGGCTAAATAATTAAAAAGAAATATATTGTTAGGAAAACGACTTACAGATATATCCTGCTATTTCTATTCTCCTGCTAAAAATTACGGCAATCGTCGACGGTCTCGCGTCGGATCGCCGTAACGCAGGCTTGTGTGCGCCTCAGCGGCCTCGCGCCGCCAACTGAGACTTGATTTTCCTGCTCATCTCCGATGGTAATTTGTTTTGCTATTTAGCAGGAACCGAAATTACGGAAAGATAAAGAAAGTGAATCAAGTATAATAACAAAGAAGGTGCATGTATCTGCTTAGTTAAGACAATATTGCTTTCAATTTTTTTCATCTGCTCTTTTTTATCACCATATTACATATGTATTTGACTAATTTATTTTTTAATGGCTTTTATAATTTTTTTTCTTCACGAATTAACAAAATTGCTTTAAATTAAAATGCCATTATGAACAAATAGGGCGTTCTTTCAACACAAGAACAAAACTACCCTTGTCTTAAAAAACACAATTTTTTCAAAATTATTTGTCAATTTATAAACTAATGTTAGTTTATAGTGTGATAATCAGGAAAATTTATTGATTGAAAGATAACTTTCTATTTATATGTAATGGATGATCTTGAATGTGCCTACTAAAGACTTTATCTTTGAAATGAAAGTAAATTAGAGAAGATAGCATCTTGATTCTCTATGTTGTTTCTAAATGAACATGGTAATTATAAACAAATTCCTTCCTTTTATCGTCTGTATTGACATAATCAAGAAGTAAAGCTCTTTGTTTGTTGATTTCCTCGAGATAATTTCTGAAATTTCCATACTGATTTGAAACATTTTTTCGCTTTTGGAACGATAACATTCTCGGTTATATTTTGCTACACTGATTTTTTTAAAAGAGAACGCAAGACACTTCACAATAAGGTGAAAATAAAATCAATTAATTATATCCAACTAACGGAGTATAGTGGAAAGCTAGCAGCAGCATCAGCAAGCAAAAATGCCAAGCTAACAGCTATGCCGGAAAGTAGGTGTGGGATATCCAGTGCGCCACTGCATCCAAGTTAGGCTCAATGCAGAAACCTTCCACAATGTTGTTAGAAACTGCAGTTTTGATCCTAGTAACTCTGCCTTACTTTTTGGAAATTCTAAGTCTCTCACAAGATCGTTTAATTCTGATTATGTTATTTTGTGAGGTTGGTGATATAACGTGCTCAGTGTGAAATCAGGATCTTTGGATATTGATAGCATATCTTTTTCTTAAGAAATCGTTGTGTCGTTATTATCTGATTTGTAAGTGAACATTTCTGGGAGTTCTGAAACAGGAAGTTCGCACTATGAGGCACAGCAAACCGCATTGATCGTTTTTTACTATTTAACCAGTTTCTCAGACTTGAAGGGCATGCTTTACAGCAGATATGTGGCGCCCACTGTTTGCCTTGAACCGAAATAAAGCTGATATGCCTTTTTTATCAATGGGGTAATAGATCGCTTCTGAGGCGCAAAAGTCACCTCACCACGAACATAACAGGAGTAATCTGGATTTTTTACACCTTTACAATCTCAGCTATTCGATTCGAATAACTAACTTCGACTGATTAACCCCTCCGCTTATATATGCTTATATACCCAAATACGTCTTCTACGTTTTTAAAGAATATTCGAGAATTTCCTATTCAATTCCATAATATTCGTAATAGTGGGGTTTCTCATTTGTTTGTATATAGGGGCTGTTCAGTACAAAGCAGACATAAAAGTAGATTTAAATGGGTTTAAATGGCTATCGCCCTTAGCCTTAGGGGGTTGGGACTTCGTATATGAGGGGTAATCCCTGGAGGTCCCCCATGCGACGTTGCCAAGTGGTGTAAACTTTGAACACGTATATTTGGCAACATCGCACCCCTCTATTGTTATAACAACACTACGTGCATTCTTGCGGTTACATTGTTAATATATAGGGAGACGTGACATTACGTATCTCTAAAACATGAACTAATATTAAAAAGGTTGTTTAGATTTAGTCGATTTTATTTTAAATACATTTTGGCTGTTGTCCAGTGCAATTAATCACAAAAGTAAACGTCATTATGGACAAAAGGTAAAGGTAAAATAAAAGTCTAAATTAAGAAGTCTAAAATAAATGTCTAGACAGACAAAAAATAAAGGCAAAACGAGAAACTCAAAAATAAACTTCCTAACGGACAAGATAAGGTCCTCACGGATAAGATAAGAGCCATAATCAAGAAATTCAAAATTACTAACATCAAAAAATATACATAGTACCCAACTGGAAAGTGTACCACCAACCCTTTTCGCGCCAGGTCAGCAACACAAACAACCTTGATTACCAGTAAGGTTAAAGGTAGCACGATAAGATAAAGATGAAGATAATCTAACATTATAAGATCAGTAAGATAAGATACAAGAGAACTGTGGGTATAAGGAAACGATACAGAAAAAACCAAATCACCGCTGACTGAATGAATACAAAAGGAAGAAGAAAAGGGAAAAAAACAAATGCGATGACTAAGCAACAAAAGTAAAACAACTAAAGGTTAACTTTACCACAGCATTTGGAAGACTTCTACCAACACCAGTACTCAATGCAGAACTATTCTTTACCAACTAAGCATGAACCGCCGAATAAGTTTCTCGTGAAGTCTGCTACCCACACTCCACAACCAGTTGCCTATCTTGCAGAGCAAGGAAAGAAGAGGTAAAAACTGAAATACAAAAAGGTAAGAAATAACGGTACGCAGTGAAGGTAAGCAATAAAAGTAATATTAACGAGCGATTAATCACTCAGACTCGATTGCATTAGGATTAGATAAGATAGATGGTACGGGTAAAGTGAAATTTTTAAACAATCAAAATTTCAGTAAGAAATAAAGAAATCTTTCTGCCGTATTTAAATAGTTTATTATATATGTAATTCTCCTTTCAGGAAGAGAATATGAAAAATATATGTACAAACAGACATGATCTCGGCAGTGGAGCTGTATCGGACCGAGAGCAACATTAGCAGGAAATAACTGATATATGAACCATAAATTTCAAGGTATGTCAGCAGGATATTACACCTGCCGTCTACTAATTTCGATGTCAGACTGAAAAATATCGCCAGTCAAACGACATCTATGAATCAACAGAGTAAAGTGAAATTTTTAAACAATCAAAATTTCAGTAAGAAATGAAGAAATGTTTCTGCCGTATTTAAATAGTTTGTTATATATGTAATTCTCCTTTCAGGCAGAGAATATGAAAAATATATGTACAAACAGTTTATTTCCTGCAAATATCGCTCTGGTCCTCCCTCCATACGCGTTTCGATTACCTCATGATCTCGTCAGTGGAGCTGTATGGAGAGAGAACCAGAGCGATATTTGCAAGAAATAAACTGTTTGTACATATATTTTTCATATTCTCTGCCTGAAAGAGAATTACATATGTAACAAACTATTTAAATACGGCAGAAAGATTTCTTTATTTTTTACGGAAATTTTGATTGTTTAAAAACTTCACTTTACTCCGTTGATTCATAGATGTCGTTCGACTGGCGATATTTTTCAGTCTGACATCGAAGTTGGTAGACGGCAGGTGTAATATTCTGCCGACATACCTTGAAATTTATGGTTCATATATCAGTTATTTCCTGCTAATGTTGCTCTCGGTCCGATACAGCTCCACTGACGAGATCATGAGGTGATCGAAATGCGTATGGAGAGAGGACCAGAGCGATATTTGCAGGAAATAAACTGTTTGTACATATATTTTTCATATTCTCTGCCTGAAAGGAGAATTACATATACAACAAACTATAGATGGTACGGTTTGAGGTATGCCAGTTGCCTTTGCTTTGCCCCGATGGGTCTTGCAGTTCGTACGTGCATGTATCCGTTTTCGTTTTTATTACAAAAAGACGTACATAAGTGAGAGCTAATTTGGCACTGTTAAAGTTAATGGCGTCAGAAAGGACCTTTTTTCTTATGCCAGACAGTTTGTCCTGGCGAATATTCAATGGTCTTCTGCATAAATTATAACGCTTTTAATTCTTGGCATGAGAGGCAAGTATCTTTATTAGCTTTAACTTTATGGTACAGTTTTTGAAATAGAGCTTGCCTCCTCCTAGCGTAGTTCTCTACCAAAATTTAGATAATAAGGAGTGAATCCAGTTGTTTCATGACGAGAAGTCCGCATAGCGGCAAAATTTTCGCCCCATGTCCGGTGGCTAACATCTTCTATGTAAGATCTCTGCATGGTTTTCACGATTCGGTTAGCTCACTCCGTAGGATCACCTCGTAGGTAGTAAGAGGCCGTATAAAATATATTGGTTTCATAGCGTTTAAAAAATGCTGGAAATTCCTTGGATTTTATTTATGTTCCCTCATCGCACATTAGCGATTGAGGGGCTTCAAACATCAGGAAAACACTTTCTTCTACTTGCCTTGTAAGAGACTTAGCAGTGGCTGCTCGAGAAGGACATAAAAGTATTAACTTGGTAAAATGGCTATTAACTATTGATAAAATAGTCATTAACTACCAAAATATATTAGTTTTTCCTGATTTTAATCGTGATAATGGTCTTACATAATCCAGGCTAATACACTCCCCAGGCTTATTTACAACAGGTCGATCTCCCATTAATCATTTTAAGAATATATTAGTAATATCCTTTTCATTTCTATAATCATATTTGACTAGAGAAATTTTATTTTTGTGGAATGTGTCTTTAGCTGATTTTATAGGTTTATTTTTTTAAAAAAAAATATGTATTTTTTTGTATCTGTCTAGCAGTTCTAAAGAGTAGTTTTTGTTTAATTGTTTGAGAACTGACAAGTTCAAAACCGGTCTACAGATGGCGGTACACTACCATGGGATAGGCTTCCATCCTTTCCTGGTATTCTTGCAATCTGAGATAGTGCTTTGTCTCTAACTGTGTTAGAACAGAGCACGTTTGTCCTTATAGTAAAAGGTTTTTTTCAGTTGGTTGAGAGCTAAGTTTCTCTTATATAATTGTATTTTATACACCCAACTGCAAGTACATTATCCACTTTTGGTTTATATATACAGATCTCTACGAGATTATATGTTCAGGTTGCATGGAATGCTGGGAGATGGCTCCACTTATATTAGATTTCATATTTTGTCTAATATAAGCTGCTTAAAGGATTTACCTTTCCGAGGCTCAAGTGCGCTAGCCTATTCTGTACTGACGAGAACTAACAAGTTCGAAACCGATCTACAGATGGCGATGCACTATCATAGGATAGGCTTCCACCCTTTCCTGGTATTCTTGCAATCTGAGATAGTGCTTTGTCTCTAACTGTGTTAGAACAGAGTACGTTTGTCCTTATAGTATAAGGTTTTTTCAGTTGGTTGAGAGCTAAGTTTCTCTTATATATTGTATTTTTCACCAGTCTTTATGTTTAATGGTTTATAATTCTTTGCATCATCCACAGTTTTCCGTTTCTACTGGTACTGTTATGATGTTTAGAGCATGTACATTGATTTATATGTGAATTTAGTTTAGTTATAAAAAGTTGATATGTTTCTTCATCTGAATTATCATCTCTGCATACCTCATACCTAACACCATGTCTCTGTTTCTAATAACTAACTCAGTTTTATGTAATCTATTTTGTTCTAAATTAGCGTTTTTATTTTTTTGTCAGTTAATTTTGAACCTCTGATCCTTGTGTATTCAGAATTATTAGAAACCGACTAAAAAGTCCAATCACTTATAACAATGAAACTGCAATAAAACCTTTCAACTACAGCTGTAATGTTATGCCAAAATCCATGCAGGTCAGGAGAAATTTTTAATTCTAATTTTAATTTTGTTATGTTCGTAGGAAATAAGTTAACAAGCAAGATAAAACACGATAATAATATAATACATTATAATATTTGCATATTTATAAATACTTAGTTAACACTAAGTTCTATATTACTAAACTAAATCTATTTCACTTTCGCTACTGTTATCTAGATTAATAACTAATTTTTCTGTTGCATTTTTCAGACAGACATAGGTTTTTTCTATTTCCTTTACATGTTTTACACAATTTTTCTAGTTAATTTGAGATTTTTTTTTCGCTTTAATATCAATTAAAGCCAATACATTTGAATTAAGTGTAGGTGAAATATTATTACGACGAATTACTGCTTTAAGTTGGTGCCATATTTGCTTAATGGGGTTGAATATACAGTGATAGGGTGGTAACCGCAATATTGTTTTCTAATAGACAAAGTTTTAAGCACTTCCAATAACTTTTTATTTTGTATAGTTTTCATGAAAATATATATCATTATCGTTCATATAGTCTTGAATTTTGGCTTCTGGGTCGTTAGAACATGGTGCTTTGTTTAATTGTCTATTATAGTAACTCGCGTTGTCTATAACAATAACAGCATTTGGCCGAATATTAGGCAATAATAAGTCCAATCACTTATAACAATGAAACTGCAATAAAACCTTTCAACCACAGCTGTAATGTTATAACAAAATCCATGCAGGTCAGGAGTAATGTTTATTTTTAATTCTAATTTTAATTTTGTTATGTTCGTATGAAATAAGTTAACAGGCAAGATAAAACACGATAATAATATAATACATTATAATATTTGCATATGTATAAATACTTAGTTAACACTAAGTTCTATATTACTAAACTAAATCTATTTCACTTTCGCTACTGTTATCTAGATTAATAACTAATTTTTCTGTTGCATTTTTCAGACAGACATAGGTTTTTTCTATTTCCTTTACATGTTTTACACAATTTTCCTAGTTAATTTGAGATTTTTTTTTCGCTTTAATATCAATTAAAGCCAATACATTTGAATTAAGTGTAGGTGAAATATTATTACGACGAATTACTGCTTTAAGTTGGTGCCATATTTGCTTAATGGGGTTGAATATACAGTGATAGGGTGGTAACCGCAATATTGTTTTTTAATAGACATAGTTTTAAGCACTTCCAATAACTTTTTATTTTGTATAGTTTTCATGAAAATATATATCATTATCGTTCATATAGTCTTGAATTTTGGCTTCTGGGTCGTTAGAACATGGTGCTTTGTTTAGTTGTCTATTATAGTAACTCGCGTTGTTTATAACAATAACAGCATTTGGCCGAATATTAGGCAATAATTTAGTTCTAAATCAATCTTCAGATAGCTCCGCTGTTGTGTCGTCATGATAGTCAACACAAGAATATCTAATGTTTTTAGATGAAAGAGACAAAGCATTCGGCACAAACCCGTTTTCTGATGCATCATGTACAATTGTTATTCTTTTACCGCGGTTTGACGGCGCACGTGTCACACACTTACCGCTAGTATCATCCCATCCGCTGGTTGGAGTGTTATTGGTATTAATCCATGTTTCATGTAAATAAATTATTGGTCTTTTTTGTGTTCTGTAGTCACTGATGTCTCTCAAATACTTACCCCGCCATTCTTGAAGATGCCTGGATTCCATTAGAATTTGTCCTTAATTAATCTTTTTGAATTTAAATCCCATTCCTTGAATATATTCCACAAAGTCGTTCATGATTACTTAATTTCAGTTTAATCTCTTTCAAGTATTTTCATTAAATTGTCTAAAGTTGGAACATATTGGTCTTCATACATTTTATAAATTTTTCGTCGTATAATGTCTTCGTCACCATGGTCTCACTTTCTCAAAACTCCAGCATCACTCTTTTTTTTGCGTTCTAAAATGGGCTTTTGCGTAATTTTCTACACCGTAGAAAAAGTTTTCCTTGTAAGTAAAGCTGTTTTCTCTACAGTTTTATTAAGGCACAAATGACCGCGCTCCATAAAGGTTAGAAACAAGTTCTTAATAATTTCTTTAGCATCTGTTGATAGATGCACTTTTCGATTTATTTCACTTTCACAAATCTCACTAGAGCTCCAAAACCGCCACATTTCTACATAATTATTAGGTTTACAGTAGCAAATGAAATACGAAATAACTACGTGTACTATGACTAAAGACACAATTTAAACTGGCTATTACGGTTCAGAGTCAATTATATTATTCATAGTATATGTAAATAATACCAAGAATTTTACCTGCATTTGCAAATTATTCCGGGCCTGTGCGGCTGTAAATTTATACCTGCCCTATGTTTACTCGACTATATATATATATATATATATATATATATATATATATATATATATATATATATTAAATTATCTTTATTCCCTTGTATCACACACTTACCAAACCCGAAAAAATGTGAATGACAATTCTTGTATGTCTGTGTTTCAAACTTTTTTCTGCCGTAGATTCATTACGTATTAAACTCCGCAAATGTTATCTTAAGTATCTTAAATCCACCAAATCACAAACTCTCTAACATATTATAAATTTTACCCCTCTTAAACCGTAGCTCTCGAGCTTTTCTAGAAGTATTTTGTGACAGACAGTGTCTAAAGCTTTGGGGAGATCCACAAACAGACACTTTGATGGTTGACTTTCATTAAGAGCGTTCTGCAATGGGTAATCAAGTAGATCTCCCTGTTCTAAAACCAAACTGAGACTCAGAGAAGACTTTATACTTCTCCAGAAACTCAACAATCCTCTTTTTTAAAATTTTTTCTTCAATTTTTGAAAAGACCGATATAACTGACTCTGGTCTGTCGTTATTATTTGATATTTATCTCCATTTTGAAATAAAGGCTTAATTGTTCCATTTTTCAAGCAATCAGGAAGAATTCCGGTCTCAAAGCACTTGTTGATTTAAAAAATTATCACTGGAGAATTTTGTGAAGCTATTTCTTTAAGTGTTTCACTTCTAGTGCAGCTCCACCAGGCGATTTTTGTTTTTTAAAGAACTTATTATTTGTTTTATCTCTATTTCATTGGTGTTTTCCAGGTATAAGCTGTTTCTTTTTTATCTGTTAAAGTTTGATTTGTGTAGTCTTTTATTTGTTCAATTTTTCTCTTTACTTTATTTGTATTACAGATTTTATTTACAGAGTCCCAAAGTGCTTTACTTCAGTTATTATTCTTGTCAATTTCCTGTTCAAAAAATGTCTGTTTTGCTTGTTTTGTTAAAAGCCTAATTCTGTTTTTTAATACATTGTATTTCCGTTTTATATATGTGTTTTCTGGATTTTGTAGCATGTCTCTGTATAATTTGTTCTTTTCTTCAATAAGTTTATAAAGATCAGGTGTCATCCAATCTCTTTTAAAATTTTTCTCTCTGTTCTTTATTTTGACAATTTTCGTAATTTTGTCGATTTAAAACTTTAGTTCATTTATAAAATGATTCCAGTAGATATTCGTATCAGTCATAGTACAAACCGATTCCCAAGTTTCCTTCTCCAACTCAGGACGAAGAATATGACAGTTCATATATCTTTGTAAGTAAGATTATTTGATTTTTGCACTAGCTAAAAAAATTAATTCTTCATTCTTATTGGGAAATAAGGATATCTTCAAAGCAACATATCTTTAATTTTTATACGGGTCATGGTACCCGTATATTTAGCCTCCAGAGTGCCACGTTTTTTTCTTTTGTATTCTTCATTCTTTTATTTTTTTAAATTTAGCGCTATAGAAATTTTGGGTGGAGTCAACGCGTACTGGTTCTTGAATTAATACTGCACTTTGTAGCAAAACTTCTGAAATCTATATTTGTCTATGTTTTATGTTTATGTTCATTCTAACAACAAATCATCTTTTCTTTTTATTGTCACTTACAACAATTTCTCCAAATTTTCTCCCAATAAATTTCTCTATACTTAATTTATTTATTTATTCTATGCTGGTGTTCTATATGTGTCTGTTTATTATTAAATTAATCATTTAAATATTGTATTATTTGCACTTCACAATCGACATTCCATTATCATTTCATCTCTTTTCCTTTCTCATTTCATTTTAGACACGAGTACAGGCTACGGCAATATGCCCAAAGTCGATTTAGTGTCTGGCGGGCAGCCCCAGAGGAGCGCATCTCGACTTGCGTCGGACTAATCCGACGCAAAACCGTCGCCGATTGCCGTAGTTTTAAACAGGAGGACAGAAAATTGAGGATAATTTACCTGGAAGCCCATAATTTTATTGTAATCAAATCATCCCACAATGTTGCCAATTCTTTTCAATTTCACTCAGTTTTTAAGAAATCAAGAGATCAAAATCAGCTAACGGACTTTATTACAGCAATACTAATTTTTCATCAGTTGATTCACCTGAAATCAATCGTCTATAAGAATTTCGCAAAGTTCCTTATCCTACAAATTAATTAATCATCGACGTCCTCGCATAAAAACAAATTAATCGTAGAGGCGAAATGACGAAGACTTGGCAACTCTGTTACTTGTCTCGCCGTTGCCGAGTGTTGCTTGTCCATCCACACAATGTGCTCGACGTGCAACCGAGGAGGGTAAAAGCAGTACAGCTTATCAGGAATCCAGAAATAGCTGTAGATGTTTGAAACACAAGATGTTATTGTAGAATGAAGCGCCTCCAGCTGAGGTGGTACGAACTAAATTTTAACGAGAGACGGTCGTATTTGCCACGTTAACGTATTAGGAAAGCAAGAAAATGTGGAATTGGGTAAACAAATGTGTCTTCAACAATTTTGGTGTAGCTCAGCAATTCTGAACTTGTGGAGGGCTCTCCCCATGTGGAGGTTTCGTAAAATAAACAGGGGGGCATAGATATACTACTTTTGGGGCGATATTGAACTTGGGAATATGCAAAGAAAAAAATAATTTATCTTTTATGGGGGTAAATATAGGGGATGAAAGTTTATATGAAAGTTATAAATTTTTGAAGCTAGAAATCTTAAATTTAATGTATAGGCTTATGGTTGGAGATAGTAGTATACTTGTGCCATCCTTTTTTGGAAATTCATCCCTTAGGGGGTAGAATGGGAAATGAAAGTTCCTGATTTTGGTAGTTAGAAATGTAAAAATTAGTATATAGCAGGCGCGGATCCAAGGGGGGGCGGTGCGGGCGATCGCCCCCCCCCCCCCCCAAGAGCTTTGAGTTTAGGAAAATGGACCCGATGTTTCCTCTTATACTACAGTTTATTTAAGAACTAGCGAGAGTAATAAATCATTTTTTATCCTTTTTCTCTTCGCAAACTACCTGTGTTCTTTAATCCGGTGTCTTTAGCAAAATCAGTTAGACACATATATTTTTCACAGGAATAGGTTAGAAATTTTATAATCAAAAATACCGATCTATAATAATAGACTAAGACGTAGCCTTATTCTCTCAAAAAATTCGAAGTTATAATTTAAATACTTACAAAATATCCATTGTCAAAAATACAAAAAGGTAAACATATATAAAAAAAATAAATTCGTCCATATAATATTAAAATATTTTTGGAGCTATCGATAATTTTATTATTAATTAGAAATGTTTTTAGGGTATTTGACGTTTCAGTTTATTTATTTCTTAAACCATCTGCAGTATTACAATTAAACACTAAAAAGGGATTCAAACGTAATTACTTTTTTGTGTTGTAATTAAAATTAGACTTACTTATTTTTATTTCTATTGTACTGATATCTTAATTTAATTTACTTTATTATATGGAAATACGATAGCCCCAAAAAAATAAGATAAACATGTTAATTCTACACGCTTAAGAAAAAGACACAAATACAATAATAAAATAATAATAAACTTACGGCTAATTGGAATTAAATATATATAAAATTAAAGAGTTGGACATATTAAAATAAAAATATGTAAAAAAACATATAAACAACATTAAACAATAAAATACAACAAAATTTAAATAATAAATTGAGTTTACACTAATTAACATTATGTATATAATTCCTAATCAAAGTCAGTGAAACTATCTTTCTTCGCTCAAATTAATTATAATTGGTTCCTCTATCTCACCGATCATGAGATCGAGTTCTCACATTTCGTTTTATTCTTTTATTATATGGATTTTTTCCAATTTTCCGCAGTAACTTTATTCAAAAAAATCTTTCAAAAGGTTAGTTAAATTACTAATTTTGTTAATTGTGTTATTTCTAGCAACTCTACCTTTTAATTGAGAGAGATATTTACTTCTCCAATGGACAGTTTCAAGGCTATTTATAGGAATGGGTTTTCTATCTGGTTTTTCCCAGCAAAAATTAAGTTCTCTGAGCAATTTCCAGAGATCAGTTCTTTTAATTTCAGGTAAATCGCGATCTTCATTGATTTTAGTTAGAATTTAGTAGACGGTTGGGATCTGCTTCTCATAATAAAATGTATATACAACCGCTTTAATTGCAGTTTTCATTTCTTCTTCCAACGAGATTTTTCATCTGCTTGTGATCGAATGTGGCTTGGGAGTACTAACAATTCCAGTCGTTTTTTCTCCTTCAGTATTCGGTACATAGTAGATTTTCCAACTCCTGTCATGTTGGAACACATCTCAATAGAGCTTTTAACATTATTATCTAGATATATAATATATAAAAACAAACGTAAACAAGATAAATCACTAAGAACAAATTGTAAGGTGTACTTTGCTCACTGACAGAAATTAAATTAAACTACAGAATTTTTATGTTGCAGTAATGTAATGAAATTTAATTAGATTTACGGCAGTTCTCAGTTACCAGCGGCACTGGAGCAGGTACGTTGGAGATATCGGTAACAGTTTTATTACTCTCTCTAGTTCTTGAATAGAGTATAGGAATGTGTGTACTTGCGATCGCCCCCCCCCCTCCCCTCCCAAGAGCTTTGAGTTCAGGAAAATAGAACCCATTCTGCCTTTTATATTAGGAATGAGTATACTGCTTGCACTCCTCCCCCCCCCCCCCCGGTTGACAACTTGCCTTTCTTGACATACTGTACTTTTGTGATATAACCGCCCCCCCCCCCTAAAGAGAGGGGCTGGATCCGCCCTTGGTATATAGGCTTATGGTTGGAGAGAATAGTTTACTTGTGCCACTCTTTTTTGGAAATTCATCCCTTAGGGGGGTAGAATAGGAAATGAAAGTTCCTCATTTTGGTAGTTAGAAATGTAAAAATTAGTATATAGGCTTATGGTTAGAAAAAATGTTTACTGTATCATTTTTTTTTAATTCATCTTTTATGGGAGTAAAATAGGGGATAAAAGTTTGTATAAAGGTTTTTCACTTCGGTAATGAGAAATCTAAAAATTAATATATAGGCTTACAGTTGGAAAGAAAAGTTTACAGTGCCATCCTTTTTTGGAAATTTGCCTCTATTTTTTCCCCAAATAGGGAATGAATGTTTGCACGAAATTATTATTTTGGGGATAGAATCATGGTTAATTGGTTGTACCCACTAGAATCTCTGATGTCGCCCACTACGCGTACGAAGTCACGGAAAAAGCTAGCATTATATAATAATTTTTCTCTAGATAGTTGAAACGGAGTAAAGGCGCTACACATTACTCGTTTAAAAGTCCACAAAGTTGCTCAATGTTTTAGATTACGCATTAATAATAAGAAATGAAGTTGTTCACGCCATAAACATGTGGAAAAATGATTTTTGGTTATTGGCCCTGATAGAAAACATGCCAAATCATTACCGAACATGATGGTATTGCTCTCAAGAGCTTGACGTCACTTTTCAATGCCATATAGAGATCAGGCAAGATACCATCTGATTGGTTGCATTAAACTTTCACAACTCTACCCAAGAAAATAAATTTTTCATCCTGTGACGATTATCGTTTAATTAGTCTGATGTCCCACCAATGGCGTAATTAAGAGTATGTGTGATCCTTCGAATTTATTCATTTTTATCAAGGAACTTGAGAGCGCCTCCCCCCCCCCCGTACCGCGGGGCTTGCGGTATTGTTATTTACGCCACTGTGTCCCACGTATTAAAGATATTTCTGGGAGTCATTCACACAAAAATATTGTCGCGTTGTAGTTTTTCAATGTGCGACTAGTCGCATTCTAGTTTTCAGATTGCGACTCATCGGGATCTTATTGGTAAGGGGGGTAAAAATAGTAAAAAAACTTAATTGAATTTTCTAACAAATTAGAGTGTATTCAAAAGAAAACAAAAATAAATTCAAATACAGGATAAAATATTAGCCGAAACATTAGAACAGTTTACATTATATTAAAGTGGAAAATTGAAGATCTTTACTTACATAATTATTACGGAACAGCCTCTTGATTTGGGGGGACACTGTTTAAGCTTAAGGTGTCATTGTTAGGAGCGACTCAACTAGACTGATCTTTGATTATTTTCCAATCAATTACCATGCATAATAGTGTATAGTCAGCAAAAACAAACCATATGGTTAACTATAATACAGGGTGTTGGACAATTAAAGTTTTATCAATCCTTGCTCGTGACATATTCCCCCGGCTTCGAAAAGCTCGACCCCAGCGAAAAAGAAGATACAATATATTATAAACATTGCATAAATTACACACAGTTCAAAATTTATAATTTTCATAAGAGAAAGTTTTATAATTCTTTTTCTAGATTACTAACTTGGAAAAAATTAAATATAACTTATTTGAATATATTAATGCAATTTTAATAAAATGATACATAATTGCATACTGCACCAAATTTGTATTAAGGGAATTTCATATTTTCTTTTCTTTGGCCTTCAATAACTTTGTTGTCACGAACAAGGATTGATAAAACTTTAATTGTCCAACACCCTGTATAATAGTTAACCGTATGGTTTGTTTTTGCTGACTATACACTATTATGCATGTCTTTAAAAATTTGCGCCGTGTCTTTAAAAATTTGTGCCGTGTCTTAAAAATTTTGCAATTTTAAGTAACTTTTTCTTAAAACTCCACATAACATATGAGTGGAGGCAATTGGCTTTGAAGTAACGTAACTTATTCACTCTAGACATTTTTTCTAAACTCCATTCACCACGACACATAGTGGAGGTGACTATGTAAAAAATCCTACGGACAATACATTTAAAAAATTGTACAAACACTGTGTTTTTTGTAGTCTATAGTAATCTATAATAATTTTTAGCCGTATGTTAACACAAGAAATGCGATTTAAAAAAAAATTAGAGCATTTCACATTCTTAAATTTCAACTTTTATTCTAATATGTATTCTTTAGCCGACTTTAAAATAATAATTTAGAAATTGTTTTTTTTTGCCAAACAAATATATTATATATCCATATTTGTCGCTCCTGTTATATGAGAAAAATTTACACAATACTCGTCTTTTTATTAAAAATAAGGCAAGATGATTTTCGAAAATTTGATAAAGTGTCTCCAAGAATTCCAGAATTTGTAAAATTAGAGACCTTTGACCCGAAAACTTCAAACTGCATTTTATTTTTGAATAATTTCAACATAGCAGCGACAAAAAATCTATGGAATGAAAACCATAAAATAATACATTTTGTTGCATATTTAGAGGGGGCAGCTTATATTTGGTATGAAAATTATTTGAATAAAAATCATAAAAATATCACATGGAAACAAGTAGCCAAAGATTTTTTAAAAGACTTCGGGGGTGAATATGAAATTAAAAGACTTAAAACACAACTACATACAAAAAAACAACTAGACTCAAAAGCACTTAAGAATTACTATTACGACCTAATATATTTATGTCATTTAATTAGTCCTAATAAGTCTGATGAAAATTTTATCGAATATTTGGAAACGGTTGGCTTTCTCGGTATAAAGTATAATTCTCTATTCTATCACAACCTGGTCTAACAAGAAAGGAATTAAATCAGATTGTTCTAAAACTTAGTTTTATTAATGAAAAAGTCAATGACATAATTACAATCCCTCAAGGTCAAACTAATACAGAAATAGTTTCTGGAAATAACAGCCTTCAAATTCAAAATTATCAATTTTATGGAGATAACATAAAGAAAGAGTCAAATTATAAAATGTCTTATAATAAACAAAATTATTTCAGTCAGTTGAATCTTGACAATTTACAAATTGCCAAAATAGCCAAAAATTATAAATTAATAAGAAATAAAGTAATGAAAGTTAAGTTAAAGTGTAATATCGTCAATTATGTGGATAAAAGTGAATTACTTCAAAAAGAAACATTTCTCATAAATATAACTCTATTCAAAAAGCTAAATCTCATTTTAATCAGGGCACCACAAATTTTAATAAACCCATTTCTATTTATAAGAATAGATCTCTTGGTCAGTTTATTAAAAAACTATAAAAACTTTTAATATGTTATTTTAGTTAGACTATTATAAATAATTACATAATAGTGTATAGTCAGAAAAAACAAACCATACGGTTAACTATTATACAGGGTGTTGGCCAATTAAAGTTTTATCAATCCTTGCTCGTGACAATATATAAAAAATATGACATCCAAATGGATACAAGAACAGTAAAAATTCGATCAAATTCGGAGGCAAACGCAAAAGTTTGAGAAAAAGATTGGAGAAAGAGATTGGAGAGGAGACATGACGTAGGAGAAGTTCCACAAAACATTGAAGAATTGCGACAAAACATTGGAGAACTGCGACAAAACATTGGAGAAGTGCCACAAGACGAAGAAGTGCGCAAGAAATGCTAGCGTATGTCTTGTAAATTTGGTAACTTCTTTTGATATATAAATAGGGGTAGGATTTTAGTTTTAGGGCTAGCGGTATAGTTGTATAGTTAAGAGTTGTATAGTGGTATTTGAATAGTGATGACATTAAAAAGTATTGTGATTGTGTTAATAAGCAGTTAATATAAGTATTGGATGTATTGGTGAAAGGTGTTGTGTTTTATTTTGCTAACCCAGTCAGCGATTCAAGAAAGAAAATCGTAACAATATGTATGATTCGATACTACATATTCCTTGTCTTATTATATGGTTGCGAAAGCTGGACCTTGGACCCACATATGGAAAAGCGAATAGAAGCTTTCGAAATGTACCTCTATCACCGCATACTAAAAATATCATTGACCCAAAGAGTAATAAACATCGAAGTTCTTAATAGATGAACCCAATAAAAAGAATTGTTGTTTAATGTCAAACAAGAAAGACTTTACCTTGGTCATGTTATGAGAGGTGATAGATATGGATCGATGATTTGGTCGCACATCAGCTGATATCTTCAGAGCTGCAGCATCCAAAACAATTGACATTTTCATAAATTATTTTCATTTGTAATTTTTAACATTACCCTTTCTCACTCATATTTGGAAATTTTCCAGTTAAGATTCTGTCGCACGTAAATTTCCAAAAATTTATTCAAAATTCCCCGACTCTTCCCGTCCCGACAAAATTCCCTGACTTTTCCAATCACGCATGAACTGTGGAAGAGCGTGTCATTAATAATGGAAAACTACGGCCTGAGAAAGGTTCTTTTTATCCTATTTAATTCTTATGCTTTTAACAATGTAAAAATTGACATAAAATTTGTACTCAGAATTTTATTTTTTTTTCTTTTGCAATAAAATAAGAAATATTTGTTAACTAAATCTGGATACCCAATTTTTGTATTGGCAAATGTTTTCTAAAGGGTGTTTTTTATAGAGGTATAAAACTTTAAGTTGGCAACACTTTTTCTAACTAGCGGCCATTTTGTCAGCTATCAAGTGATTTATGTTTAGTTTGGTTTGACATTTCAACATAAATAGACTGACGCCTGAACAACGCTTTCAAATTGTGCAAATTTATTTTGAAAATCATGGTTCTATTCGAAATACGTATCGCGCACTATGTCTATTTTACGGTCAACATAATCGTCCATCAGAGGAATTAATTCGATTAACTATGGAACGTTTACTCTAAATGATAATACGCATCCACAGAGACGTCGTACAATGCGTACAGAAGAAGTCATTGCTGCTGTAGAGCGTAGCGTAGAGGAAGACCCGAATCAGTCTATCCGCCATCGTGCACAGAAATTGAATATGTGACCATTCACTTTATGGAAGATTTTGCGGAAAGATCTTGGTTTGTGTGCTTACAAAATCCAACTCGTGCAAGAATTGAAGCCACACGATCACCTAGCAATGCATAGATTCGGTGAATGGGCCCAAAATAAGATTGCCGTGATCCCGATTTTCATAAGCGAATTTTGTTAAGCGATGAAGCTCACTTTTGTTTGCATGGATACGTCAATAAACAAAACTGCCGTATTTGGAGTGATGATAATCCTCAAGTGTATGTTGAGACACCGTTACATCCAGAAAAACTGACTGTTTGGTGTACTTTATGGGCTGGTGGAATCATTGGTCCGTACTTCTTTAAAAACGATGCTCAATGGTGACCGCTATAGAGCCATGATTACTGACTTTTTCGTTCATCAATTGAACAACCATGATGGGCAGGAGCTGTGGTTTCAACAAGACGGCGCAACATGTCACACAGCTCGTGCCACAATTGATTTATTGAAGGAACCGTTCGGTAACCGCATAGTTTCACGTTTCGGACCCGTGAATTGGCCTCCAAGATCGTGCGAATTAACACCGCTAAACTATTTTCTATGGGGATATGTGAAGTCGCTAGTCTACGCCGATAAGCTCGAAACGATTGAGCACTTGGAGGACAACATTCGCCGCGTTATTGCCGATATACGGCCACAAATGTTGGAAAAAGTCATCGAAAATTGGACCTCCAGATTATACTACGTCCGAGGCAGCCGTGGCGGTCATATGCCAGAAGTCATATTTAAATTATAATGCCAGAAGGTTATCTTTCGAATAAAGTAAATTTCGTGTCAATTTAAAAAATTCATCTTTGTTTTATTCCATTTAAAAGTTCTATACCTCTATAAAAAACACCCTTTATAAGGAAATTTTTTACATACCCTAAAGAAAAATAAACATCACTACATAGTATAAAACAAAGTCGCTTTCTCTGTCCCTATGTCCCTTTGTATGCTTAAATCTTTAAAACTACGCACCGGATTTTGATGCGGTTTTTTTCAATAGATAGAGTGATTCAAGAGGAAGGTTTATATGTATAATAACATCCATTAAATAGTGGAGAAATACTGTTATTTTTGAGGTTTCTAATGTGATGTCGTTAATTATCATATTTTTTTCCGCTTACATTGCAAACGCAGGCTGAACCCTACGAGATTTATCAAAATAATGTACTAATTATTTGTACACATTGAAAAGGTCTACAGAAAACTCCGCGATGGTATATGTCTATCTCTCATGGATATCCCACAATAACATTTTTTTGTCATTTACTTTTTACGACAAATAATGGCAAATTTTGAAGCGATTTTAACCAATACAGCATTAATCCTTATCCAATTAAATAGCTTAAATACATTGTTGATTTAATATAGATCTATATGGTCCTTTACAGCACAAGATTTAAATGAATATTTTCGAAGATATTACAGATTTAAAATTGCGGGAAGTAGCGCTTGCGGCGGTACTGGCCGACCGGGGCGGCGGCAGCGTGCCTATAAATAGCGCGTCGGAGGCCGATGTAATAATTGTTGTAAAAATAAAATAAATAGTCACAGTTTTTCTGTAGTGTATTTAGTATCAGCATTGCACCCGTGCGAAGCCGGGGCCGGTCGATAGTTATATATAATGTTGTATTTCATCAACAAAAATGTACATGTCATAATTATGTCAACTACATCCAAGTTAGGAGATTTGAAAGAGACGAAATAGTGTGGAGAAATTTCGCTTCTATTTTAAAGCTTTTTATAGCTACTGTGCATTCCTAAACTGTTTATTGGATAATTCTTAATATTTTTTTACAACGCTTATAAAAAGAGAGATTTACTGTAGATTAAAATGAAGGAGAAAAATGGGTGGTATATAAAATTTAATCATTAAAAATATAATATTTATGTACTTATCTCAAGGTTTTGCCATCTTGAGACCTAGGACAGGTGAAGTTTCTCTTGTAACAGTAGTTCAACCAAGAATTGCCAATAAATAGCCTTTCTTTAATATCTGATGGTGGTTCTAAACGACCACAAGTTTTTTATTTATTCCCATTCAAATTTTAAAGGCTTTTCATTTTATTCTAACTCTCCTTTTTCCAAACGTCTAAAAAATAAAACGATATGTTTTAGGAAAACACTCATTCCTTGTTGATATAATTAATAATATAAATGTAATATCTACTTACTTATGCCTATTTTTCCGGACTTTTTGATTCATATCCCGTCAAATTTAATACAATTGCTATAGCTTTCATTAAACGGAAATATGCCTGGTCTGAATAAGATTTCTATTTCTTCCTCAGTATTGTAATTAATTTTTATATAACAAAAAAATATAAACAAAAATAGTAAACCAAAAAGTCTCAATTTTTAGGTTATGTTGTTGACACAATGATGCTACAAAAGGAAGAAGAAATTTTTCATGGTGTCAAGAAAAGATTAATCGCAAAGAGACACGTAAATTTATTTTCCTATCGCTTTTAAGTTTAGGCATTATTCGGTTACATCAGTGCCAACCGATCTGGCTTACAGAATAGGAAAGTTGATAGTTAAAAGGAATTAAAGAGATTCTTTTCCTTATTTTTGTTATAGAATCTCGGTCCATATTCTTATTATCTAGAATAGAAAAATGATAGAGCTAAGCTAACATGTTGATAATCATGGTTCTTGGATTTAGACCGTGTCAAATTGAAATTATTATCCAACGTTTTGCACGAGGTATTTTCAGGGATCTTTACTCCAGGAGATTCGACCACTGAATGACTAACCAGGAGTAACATCCCGGTATTTATACCCGATTGGTGATCAGCGAACCGTGATCATGCGTTACTATGAGCAGACTCCGGGAGCGACTATGGGATCTCTGCTATCATCAGTGGTAGCTAACATCTTCATGGAAGCTTTCGAAGAAAACGCTTTGTCTTCCGCTCCTCTAAAACCTAAATTTTGGTGCATATATGTAGATGATACGTTCGTAGTTGGCCGCATGGCGCAGATAACCTTTATAATTTCCTGGATCATCTAAATCAACAACACCATAGCATAAAATTCACTATGGAAACTGAATCAAATGTGTCCTTCCCTTTCTTAGTGTACTAATACTAAGGAAAGAGAATGGTAAATTAGGATATTCTGTGTACATAAAACCAACACAAACAAATCGATACCTCAATGCAACGTGACACCATCATCTTTCTCAAAAACAATCCGTCATAAACTCTTCAGTACATGGAAAACTACTGCTCTAAGAGGCAACGGACATTGCGCTGAAGATATTCAATTAATAAATATAAAAACCCAACTCCTCAACAAAATGTAGCTCATATGGACAGTGTTGTCTTACCTTACATATACGGAACCACCGACAAGATTGCAAGATTGCTCCGAAAATAAAACATTCGGACAATTTTTAACACATGTAAGAAAGTTGGACGATGTTTGAAGTCTCAAAAGGACGCAAATCCATTTCAAACAGAAGACGTTTACAAGATGATTTGCTCTTGTGGTAAAGTTTAAGTAGGTGAAACAGAGCGGTCTATAGCCACTAGGTATGAAAGATGTATAAAAAAGAAACAAATTGTACAATCTGCAGTAGCTAGACACCAGTATTCCTCAGATCACACTTTTAATGTAAGGGAAACTAAGGTGCTAACATCAGTGTATAGTTTCTTTAAATGTAAAATTAGAGAACCAATCAAAATGTGTAAATATCCAAATAATAGTAATGGGGATGCGGGTTACAGTCCACATGGCACGATTGTAACGCTGGATCACGGCTCGCTGAGCATCAGTCAGGTATAAATACCGGACTCTTGCTCCTCGATAGTCATTCATTTGTCTTTCGGAGCAATTATTTAAGGCCGCGCTAGCCATTAATTTGATGGTGTTATTCAGTTGTGTTGTATGCCAGCAACTGGAGAATGAGCATGGGCCAGGGTAGAGTCGTAAATATAAAGAAGAGAGAAGAAAGAAGAGAGAAGCTACGCAGTCCGTACACGGTAATTCCCTGTACGATAGCGTTGGTTCGCGCAACGAAGGATATTTAGTGTCCATCAACGACCCTACAGTTCCAATTAACGACATGCAGTTCAGGTCAAGAAGACAGTTGAGACGCAAAATCCCCCAACGAAAAAAGAAGCAAGTAGCGCGCGACCGTGATACAAATCTGATGGGGATCCGCTTCATTGGTGACTGGGATAAAGTCCCAGGGGAACATAATTCCAACACTTCTTCTTTCATACGAGCGATGAATCATGAGGTCGAGAAGACAACTTACAATGAAAGCGAAATCTAAATGGGTGCACCGGCACCTAGAGCGGAAACACCAAGTAGTGATGACCGGAGGTTTAAAATGGGTACGGTCGTGAAACCAATGGACACTCACAGTGCGCTTCTGTAGACTGTAGCTTCACTACAGTAAACAGAAGTAAGTTCGTGGGGACCTTCAGTCTAGGGGGGGGGAGGTTAGCCGGTAGGAATCCGGCACTAACTTCACACTTCGTGTTGGTGTCTATGCAAGATTGCCCCTCCTCGAAAAAAAACTCGATAGTCATTTAGTGTAAAAGTGGAGTAAGGATCCCTGAAGATGTCGGATAATAATTCCAATTTGACACGGCCTAAACCCAAGAACCATGATTTTCAACCGGAACAAAGCCGTGAAATATTTCGTTCTTTATTAAAATATAATATAATTATATTATCTACTTACTCAATTTCTTTATTTCAAAATATATATATATATATATATATATATATATATATATATATATATATATATATATATATATATATATATATATACATATATATATATATATATATATATATATATATATATATATATAGTATGATTATTATAATGTGCGTGTTTATTAATACTTATATACATTGTGACATTATTCTTAAAAACCCGTTTGTTTAATAATTCGTATTATTTACTTTTGATATAAATAGACCAATCCAAATGTTCGTTTTTATATTTTCAGAAAAAATAAAGTTTTTGTCATTAGATTTACGCACTTTAGAGAGTTTAGTTTTAAATGAAAGTAATTTAGTTTTATTAGTATTTAGTATTAATTCTGTTGTATGAAAACCATTCTATTGCCCTTTTAAGAAAATTTTTACTACTCTCAATTAGCTTATTAATATTTGTACTTCCCATCCCAGTTAGCATCATCGGCATATTTGAAAATTTCTGGATCATCTTTATATTTCGTATCCGTTCATAATAAGTACGGATTATCCATAAAATTATCATAAAACTGAAACACAAATATTCTCGGATCCCTGCCTGTATTATGACTGTGATTGGCGTTAAACCTACGGTTTTTAACAGGATTGCAGCACCAATAAATGATAGATCTGCAGAAATGTAACAGTTTCAACTCTGATCAGATTCTCATTTACTTGCAGCGTCTTTTTAATACGTATGATACAACTAAGACTGTACGTTTCTTTTGTACTGTCGCATCGGACCACAACTCGAGAGCCGCAAACAAAATGGGAATTAACTTAGACCCACTGATCCGCTCAACATAAGACCCGATTGTTCGGGTATGGCAATCCGTCTCATATTACCCTTCTTGTTAGTAGGAAAACAGAAAATGGCAAGAGATTCTGACTGTAATCATGTCGTTCCTGCTTTTCCTGCTACAAACCGATTTCTCCTGCGGATACGTGTGTACTGATTTCTCGATAATACAACGGAGGTATTAACGAGAAGCTTCCGTCGCATTACAAAGACTAACTTTTTGAGTGCCGGATCACGGTACAGAATGCGACATTCCGATGGAAAACCGACGGCTATTGCCGTTCTTTTTAACAGGGGACCAGATGTGTTAGGAAGTAAATATGTCATATAATCAGGAATAAAGCTAGCAGTGTTGTCAGATTGATAGCTGAATAATAAAGATAGGAATTTTGTTTTCTGATGAAAAAATACTTTACCTTGTTTAATGTTATTCTTTTCTTTTTCATCGGCAAGAAAGCATTATTAACCACTAAATTTTTCCATATTTTTTAAGTCCTGTTATAGCCATAGTGAATGTTATGTTGCAATCGCTCTTATCAGAACTGATTCTACTTGAAAGATATCTAGAGGTTTGACCTATGTAAACTTGGTCACAATTAAGACAATAGCACTAATTTACTCGAAAACTAAGACACCGGTTTCACTGAAGGAAAATTGGAATATTGTTTATAAGATTCCACATCTTAATTGTGACCAAGTTTACATAAGTCAAACCTCTAGAAACTTTTCAGGTAGAATCAGTTCTCATAAGAGCGATTGCTTTCTTGTGCTCTCACCGAGCACATTTTGAATAAGGATCATACGATGAACTTTGAGAGACCGAAAATTTTAGCAAAAGAAAACAAACTTTACGAAAGAGTTTTTCTGAAAATGGTTCACATAAGTAACAAGCCACTTTCTATGAACAAAAGAGGAGACATCGAACACCTCAGTATAATATATAATTATTCGCTGCTACAAGTAGAGAACAATGGCGGTCGGTCCCTCACAGTTCAATTTTTTGATTTTATAAATCACCTGGTACCGATCAAATTACGAATGAGATACTAAAGTACGAAGGCCCCAGCCTTGTCACAGAGCTCACTGTTCTATTTCAAAAAATACTCCGCACAACGTCAGTACCCAACGAATGGCGGAAAAGCATCACAATTCTGATCCACAAAAGAGGATCAAAGAAACAACCCGAAAACTACAGGGGAATCAGCCTACTGAACAGTTCAGCCAAATTATTAACCAAAATACTGTCACAACGGATCGTAGACAAGTTAGGGACGTGCGAAGAACAGCAGGGCTTCCGGAATAACCGCTCTACTATCGACGGTATATTTATTATCAGACAGCTGGTTGAAAAATCTATCGAATACGATAAACCGCTCTTCATTTGTTTTGTGGACTTTACACAAGCGTTCGACCGAGTCAAACTGGAACACATAACAGAACTACTGCGAAGAAAACAAGTAGACGAAGCAATCATACGCACAATATACGAACTGAATTCCAAAAACACCATGGTAATTAAAATAAATAACACTCTACCAGAGGAAATCCCACTATCCATAGGAATAAGATAAGGTGATAGCCTAAGTCCAACACTTTTCAATGTAATCATGGATGAAATCATTGATGAGGTAAAAAGCACAAATATTGGGTACCCAATGGGACACAACACCGTTCAGATTATATGCTTTGTAGACGATGTTGCCTTGACAGCAGATAGCGAGGACAACTTACAAAGAATGCTTTTCCATCTCAATCGAACAGCCAAACAGTATAATATGAAGATATCTGTGGAGAAAACCAAAGCAATGGTAATAGCAAAAGAACCGGTAAGATGCAAACTAATGGTTGATGACAAACATATCGAACAGGTTGGGAAGTTTAAATACCTAGGAGCACATATAACAAGTAACAGGGCAGTAACGGGAGAAGTACGCACACAGGCCAACAAAGCGACCATGATATCAGGTCAACTAAGAGACATAATCTGGAACAATAAACATATGACGGTTGAGAGCAAAGCAAGAATTTACAAGGTCTGTGTAAGACCGATACTGACCTACGGCGCAGAAACAAGAAATGAAACAACAAAGACAAAACAAATTATGAGAACCACAGAAATGAAAACGCTGAGAATTATCACGGAAACAAGTTTAAGAGATAGAATAAGAAACGCAAAAATAGGCGAGGATACCAGAGTGGGGGATGTTGTGAAGTGGATTCGAAACCGTCGTAGGCAGTGGAAAGATCACGTGGAACGAATGGACGATGACAGACTTGCAAAAACCGTGATGAGAGAGAAACCAAACACATAACGGCCGCCTGGACGACCCCCCAAAAGATGGAGAGACACCTGGATTTCGACGTCAAACGAGGATCGATGAGGCATTGTGTAGATAACAGAACTTGGTTCTACCTAGAAGAAGAAGAAGAAGAAGAAGATTTTATAAAATATTTATTGTTGTCATAATATGTAATCTTAATGTATAGTACAAAATGTCTGTTTCTGTTAAACAAAACCTGGCTTTTTATATATACTCAGTTTAGTAGGTTTTCTTTATTTTTATTTTATGGGAAGGATATTTTCTCTTTCGTAAAAGTCCTGACGGAGAGAATCAAATTTCTCGAAAGCTAGACTAGACATTTGATCTTTTTTAGAAATGACTTTAAAGGTGTGAAAAGTGAGGATAGGCCGTTTTGGGCTTTCTGACATAAAACAATATCGTATTTCTTCAAAATATATTTGATTTTTCAGACAATTTTTGAACATAAGGCATTGCGATATATTTTGTAATATTATTAGTTGTCGGGAAGGTTGTGGGGAATGATTTTTTGTTGTAAAATCTATAAGTACGTTGTTTAATTATTTTACTTATCTGGTTATTCAAAAAATTATTTTCTTTAAGTATTTTCCTCACTTTTTTCAATGTTTCTGGCTGATATTCTGGCGAGATCAAGCTTAGTGCTCTATCTGTTATTACTATCCCATCCTATTACTACACTGTTTTTTTGAGATGTAGGATGATGTGAATTGTTATTAAGATAATGGCCTGACCAGGTGTTTTTTGTGGACTATTTAGTTTTAAGTTTCTCGCTATTTACGTTTCTGATTAATGTCAAATCAAGAAAATTAATTTCGTTATTATATTCAATTTTGCGAGTAAATTGTAATTTGTGGTGAACATTATTGAAAGATTTTTTGAATATTGTCTATTTGATCCTGAGATCCAGCTGTAAGACAATCATAGACGTATCTTTTGAAAAAAATTACAGATATATCAGTTTTTTTTTTAATAATTCCTCGTCTAAGAATTCCATGACTAGTTGTGCAACGGTTGAAGATATAGGAGAGCCCATTGCACAACCGATTAATTATTGATTATGAAATTAAAAAATTGTATTACTGAATGGTTTAAGAAGAAAGAAATAAATATATATAATTTATGTTGACTCAATTGAAAGTTATTTCAGACAACTTGGCAACAATGTACCCGACGCTCATTTACAGATATGAAGCGATTGGTCAATTAAATCAAAGTATTAAGCAGGGGCTTACGATGCTGCCAATTAGCCAAAATTAACAAGACCCATTATTAGGACAATGATAGTACAAAATGTCAAGACCACGACGGAAAGACTTTTTGAGTATTAGGAGAACAGCGCTGGGAAGAGTACGAGATTCGGCACTGTATTTTTAAATGTTTAAATTAGTAAGACTAGCAAGTATTAAATATAATTTACCGTATTTTTTTACATATATTTTTAATATTTGTCAACCGGGAATTTAAATTACATTTGTTAAATATCCAAAATACACTCGTGGACAAAATTATTCACCATTTTTTGTTATAACTCCTTTTCGGAAATGATTTTAAATTAGCGCCCTGAATATACATGTGCTGATATTATGAATCTATAGTCTATTCAAGAACTAGAGAGAGTAGTAAATCATTTTTGACCTTTTTTTTCGCAAACTGCCTGTGTTCTTTAGTCGGGTGTCTTTAGCAAAATCTGTTAGACACACGGTCTATAATAATGGACTATTTGGGTTGGGTAACAATAGATATTTGGAAGTGTAAAGTGTTAAAAGGATTTTAATCGTTGTCATAGGCGTCTGAAGGAATTTTATCACAAAGTATTTATGGCATACAACCTTATTTCAGTCATAAACTCAAAATAGAACCAAATTTTTATTACAATATTATTCTATTTCTAGTGATTTTTTAATAATTCGCATACATTACAAAATAAAGGTAATTTTGCCATATTTAACACAAATCACAACGGTATTTTTATTATTTTTAGCTTTGGCATAGAAACCTTCTTTCGGCACATTCAAACTAAAACGTCTCAAAAATTTTAAGTTATAATTTAAATACTTATAAAATACCCATTACCATAAATACAAGAAGTTAAACATATATAATATATAATATTAAAATTTATGGGGCTATCAGTCATTTTATTATTAATTAAAAACACTTTTAGCACATTTGACGTTTCAGTTTATATATTTCTTAAACCATATGTAGAATTACAATTAACCACTAAAACGGAATTCAAATGTAATTAATTTTTGTATGTTATAGTTAAAATTAGATTTTATTTCTTTTGCACTGACAATTTAATTCAATTTACTTTATTATATGAAAATCCGATTGCCCCAAAAAAATCAAACAAACGTGTTGATTCTATACGCTTAAGAATAAGACACAAATACATTAATAAAATAATAAAAAAATTACGGCTAATTGGATTTACGTAAATATATATAAAATTAAAAAGTGAAACGCACTAAAATAAAAATATATAAAAAAATATAAACAACATTAAACAATAAAATACAACAAAAACAAAAATTTAAATAATAAATTGCGTTTATACTGGTAAACATTACCTATCCAATTCGTAAGTGGAGCCATCTTCGCTCATATTAATTATAATTGGTTCCTCTATCTTACCGATCACATGATCGATTTTCCACATTTTGTTTTTTTCTTTTATTATTTTCTTACATTTTTTTCAATTTTCAATTTATTCAAAAAAATCTTTCAAAAATTAATTTAAATCACTAATTTTGTAATTTGTGTTATTTCTAGCAAGTCTACCTTTTACTTTTACTCTTACCTTAAATTTTTGATTTTCTTTGTTTATAAAACCTATTTTATTAATAAAGCTGCAAACGTTTTATTTGTTATGCATATCTATTGACGTTTCGGTCACACTTGATCTTCTTCAGAATGATTTTTTTATAACTTATCGAGTTTTTATCGAGGAACCCATAAGCTACATATTGTTAACACATGGTTCACTTTTTGACACGATACAACAAAAACCTTGCTTTTTGTGTCGCATCTTTATTTAAATAAAGATCTTCTAATTTTTATTGTAGCTCTAATCCGGTTGACGCGGATTATCCCATACATATATGTGTACCAATTTTCGGATTTAATAATACGAAATGAAGTTGACCTTGGAAGGGCCTTGAAATATACTTTCAAGGTCCGTTCTAAGGTCATAATTTTGCATTGTCATCCAGTATTGAGCTATGTTGAAAATTTAAAATCTCAAGCTTATCGCGGATTTAGTTTAAAATCGATTGTGACATTTGCGGCAAACAAATAGACAGACAAGAAAAAGAGTTAATAAAAAACCTGGCTAAGAATTTTGCATATTGTGTATATCGTGTATCGCATCAAATGGGGATTATTTTGAAGGAAATAAAATAAATATTTATGAATTAATAACATTTTCTGTATTTTTAAGGTTGCGTTTATTTTCGGACAAACGAATGTATTTTAAATATATTTCTTTCCAGATTTTACTTGCACATTCCTTCATGTTGGAACTATTATTTTGAATTTGTTAAACAACGCTTAATTACGGTCTTACATCGAAATTAAATTGTAATATTAAACCCACCATTTCAATTTAACATATAATTATGAATTTGTAACTTACAACTTTTAAAATACAAATTTTAGTCGAAATTAATTACTATTCAGTTATTAATCTGACATTTTGGGTTCGCTACTTGCAGTTATTGCAAAAACTACCGAACACACTGATGAATTTTCATGTTAGTCCAAGCCATAGGTAAAAATTAGTGCTGTTTTTGACGTATATTCCGAGATGGGTGAGACCTATCCAGGGGTATTGGGGACAATGTAGGATCAAACTCAGGGTTGGCAGATGATTGTTATTTCCCTAGATTCCTGACAAAAAATTCCTTAGATTTCCCTAGACCAGTTCACTGAAATCTCCAATTTACGACATTCTAATTTACGGCACGGTTTATTTTATGATACAATTCCTATCTATTTTAAATTTCTTCTCTCTTCTTTAACCCTACGAGAATTCGCGTATTTGACGCGGTATTTGAAATCAACGAATTGACTCCCTACATGTGACGTCGCCGCAATGTGATCGGTCACTTTTACGCCCGTAAGTGAATTATAGTTTTAATAATTTTTGATTTATTTTTTAAGTTTCTTCTTCTTCAGGTGCCATCTATCGAAGGTTGGATATCATCATTGCCGCTCTCACTCTATTTGTCTATTGCTACTCGAAAAAGTTCTACTGAGCTACAATTGAACCACTCTCTCAAATTTCTCAACCATGAAATTCTTCTTCTTCCGATATTTCTTCTTCCTTCTATTTTTCCCTGCATGATCAATCTAAGCACCTCGTATCGCTGGCCTCTCAATCTATGTCCAAGATATTGCAGTTTCTTTATTTTTATGTTGTTAACTATTTCATAGATTTTGTCCATCGCTAGCAATACTTCTACGTTTGTTTTTGTCTCCGTCCAAGATATTCTCAACATCCTTCCGTAACATCATATTTCAAATGCTTGCAGTTTATTTATGTGTTCTTGTTTTAGTGTCCAGCCTCCCAACCCATACTGCAGCACTGAAAATACATAACATCTTAAAATTCTCATTCTTAATTCTAGAGTGATGTCTCTGCTGCACAGAATTGTTTTCAGTTTTACAAACGCACTTCTTGCCATTTCTATTCTCGTTCTTATTTCTATTGTTTGTTCATTATTTGCACTTTTTCTAAATTCACACCTCGCAACTTTATGCTTGTTTGCATGTTTTGTTTTTTAGTTATTACCATATATACATATATAGTCTTTTTGGTGTTCATTTTAATCCGTGTTGCTCGCAAACGTTATTTGTTTCGTTCACTAGTTCTTGGAGTTCTTCAGCGGAGCTAGCTATGATAGCAGTGTCGTCTGCAAATCTTATGTTGTTTACAGCTCTTCCGTTTATTATTATTCCCTTACTTTTCGTTAACAGTGCTTCGAAAATTGATTCACTGTACACATTGAATAGTAGGGGTGACAAAATGCATCCTTGTCTCACTCCTCTTCCTATTTCAATTTCCGGACTTGTTTCGTTATCTACTATTTTTTGTGCGCGTTGATTCCAATATAGGTTAGTTATTATTCTTAAATCTTTTTTGTCTATGTTTTTTCTTCTTAGAATCTCGACTAGTTTTTCATGTCTAATTTTATCAAAAGCCTTCTCGAAGTCAACATAACAAATGTGTATATCGGTGTTCATATCCATACACCTCTGTGAAAGCACATTAAGTGCAAACAACGCGTCTCTGGTGCCTATACCATTTCTGAATCCAAACTGACTATCATCTATCCCCTTTTCAAGTTCTTTATAAATGCGTCCATGCATTACATTTAAAAACACCTTCTCCTTCTATATTCGCTGCAGTCTTTTGCATTTTTGTTTTTTGGAATAGCGCAAAAGGTGGAGAGTAACCATTCTCTGGGTATATTCCCCGTGTTATATACTGTGTTGAACAGATCTAACAATATATACATGGTATCATCATTCATGCATTTTAAGATTTCTACTGGGATTTGATCTGGACCTAGCGCTTTTCCATTTTTGTTGTTTCTTATAGCTGCTTTTATTTCATCTTTCAGTATCATTAAGGCCTCGTTATCTTCTACTTCAATCTCCATCCGCTCCACTCTATTGTCTTTAAACAGGTCTTTGATGTATTCTGTCCATTTTTTAAGTTTCTCTTGGGTGTCTAAGATTAGCTTGCCTTTTGCATTCTTAAGCAGTGTCGGTTCTCTCTTTCTGTTACTATGAGTTATCTTTTTTATCTTTTTATGCATATTAAAACTATCATGTTTTCTCTGATTCTCTTCTATTTCTTCACATTCTTCTTGCAGCCATTTATTTTTCGCTAGTCTAATCTTGTAATTGATTTTTTAAGATTATTTATTTACAAATAATAAATCTAAACTCTAAAAAATGCAAAAGTGGATACGTAATATACCCAGTCGCTAACCTCTGCTAAAAAAATAAACATAGCAATTTTTTTAAATGGATGATGAATTTTTGTTATCTCGATACAAAATTTCTGATTTAAATGTTTTAACCACTTTCGGGCTAATACAGAGATTAAAAACAATTGCTTGATTTTAACAAACATTTAGTATGCAAAATCCCACACAATATGTCCGACAACGTTGCGTATTTTTTTTACCAAAATTGCATAATACATAAAGCGGTCGAAATTTATCCGGTAGTTTACCAACTAAAAAACAAGGAGCATGGGAAATCACCGAAATTTCATAATACATATACAATTGCGTTCAAGATTTGTAAGCTGTTCTGTATGTCAACGCGTAAAAAGAAACATTATTTATTAGTTCTTATTTATTAATTAAAAAAATTGTATCTTATTCGAAAATTCCCTAAAACAGACATATAATTCCTTTTTTCCGTATATGTCTCAAAATTCCCTAGATTTAGGGAAATTTTCCTAGGTCTGGCAACCCTGGAACAAACTGTACATAAAATGTAACAGCAAAAAATTGGTTGGGGTCAAGAGGAGGGGGGTCAAAGGTGGCTAAAAAATGTTTTTTGAATCTATAAGGCAAGGAATGCATTTTGGAAAAAAAAGTTTCAAATAAAAGTTGTAGGGATTTCAAAAACCTACAAATTGAGCACTCATTTTCGTGAATTTGTTATTGTAAAAATGCCAAAAAAATCTTAAAGTCGGCAATTTTTTGTATATCAATTATTTATTGCAAAATTAACTTTTTTCATTTTAAAGGGAAGTCCTCGTCATTTTGAACAAAATGATATTTTATAATAGTGAATCAGATAATTTGTTGCTGAGATATTGCTATTTGTTTATCCCAAGACGCAAATTGTTAATTGCTGTAACTTTTTTTGGGTGAACATTTTGACCTCCACAAAGCCTCAATCTCTTCGTGATGGCCTAAATTTTTATACCTTTTTAGGGGCAAATGAAAAAATTAATTTTCAATCCCTTCAATATTGCCCTAAAAAAAAGGGGTGTGTCATATTCATAATTTTTCGAGCTACCTTAGATTTAAAAAAACACCGAAATTGGTCTATTCATTGCTGAAATACGGCGCAAGAGCTCTATTTTTTTTTTAAACAAACCACCCTCTTTATTGAAGCGATATTTAAGAGGTTGAAAATTAATTTTTTCATTTGCCCCTAACAAGATATGAAAATTTAGGCCTTCACGAAGATATTAAACCTGTGTAGGTCAAAATGTTTACTCAAAAAAAAGTTATAGCAATCAACATTTTGCGTCTTGGGATAAAAAAGGACAAAAATTTAACTTTACAATAAATAATTGATATGAAAGAAATGGCCGGTTTTGAAGGTTTTTTGGCCTTTTTGCAATAACAAATCAACAAAAATGATTGCACAAATACTCTAATTGTAGGTTTTTAAAATCTCTACAACTTTTATTTGAAACTTTTTCTTCCAAAATGTGTTTCTTAGCTTGTAGATTCAAAAAACCTATTTTAGCCAACTTTGACCCCCCCCTTCTATTTTTTTCTGTTACATTCCATGTAGGGTTTGATCTTACATTTCCCCCAACACCCCTGGGTAGGTGTCATCCATCTCGAAATTTATGTCACTATTTTTACCTATGGCTTGGACTATAGGTATATTCTTTTGAGTAATTATCACTTTCAGTTTTGTCACTTGAAGTAATCATGATCACTTCGACCCAATGACAAGTAAATGCATATTCAAAAGAACATGACGTTAGGTTTCACTTTTTTCACTTTGATCAGTGAAAATTTACTCAAAAGAATACAGCCTCTGTCAGTACCCTAATATCCGAACGCAACACAGAATAAATCATTGAAATCGGACTAACAAATTCATCTCGCAGTAACCGACATAAAGATGCGACTCATCTAAATATGTTTCTGTTCTCCTGATTCAAAAATAGTCAAAATCGCCTGACGTCCATGATTGGCGCATTGCTCGCATTAGCCAAATTCCAGGGAAATTTTTTTGTAGAAAACCACCGTTTTTAATGTAAATAAAAACCCTTTGTATTCCCCAATTTCCCTGATATAAAATAATTCCCAGGATTTTTCATATTAGTTTTTTCTTTAATTATTTAAAAAAATTAATACCTTTAAATGTAAACTTGGTAGCGAGAAGTCAGACAGACTAATTTCTACTTTTACATATTCCCAATAACCTAAGTAATAAAATTATGGAGAAAGTATTGAACACCAATTGGTTTTCGTCTTCTACTGCTGTAAGCCTGATACCACCGAACAGGAAATCGAGTGAATTGTGGGGTTAATTTGACCGATACCGAATTCCCATCGAAAATTTAATCATCGATTTTAATTAATTAATTAATTTAATTTCTTACTAAATACTGATTTCCTAGTGTCAATATTGTGTGTAATTAATATTTAATTGATTAAGAATAAAGAAACAGTACTGTGTTTTAAACAGGCTTTTCCATTTATAATAAATTTTGTTATTTATTCGTTGTGCCAGTTTATTTATATATAATTTAATGATGGATTAAACTTAAAAGACATAAATTTTCAATTTGATTAAAATTTATCAATAGTTTAATTATAGGTAAAGCAGAAGCTTTATTTACCAATACCTGTTTCTGTTCTCTTGATATAAAAGGAGTCTGAAATCGGCTGAACTGTAGGGTTTATTTGGCCATGTTTGTTGGTTATTGCCTCGGGGATTTATTACGGTTTATCCTTATTACTACGATACGATCAGAAATTAGTATTGTACAAATTTACAACAATGGTATTTTAAAATTTTAGACAATAAGTTCACTTTTGCTAGTTTCTATATTGTCCAGTTACTTTGATTCTCATTAAAAGGAAATTGACACTTAAAGTTGATAGATATATAAACTCTAATCTCACTCCTAAGACCAAGGAAGACCTTTGGTTGCTTCAGGTTTGTACATAGGATGCATTTTTAGAGGAGGTATATATTTTTTTTAAAGAAAGTAATATTTTGCGACTTTCCTTCTCTAATTTCCTTCTCTAATTTTTAACATAACGTCAATTTGTCTATCTGTCTGCCTGCATATAAATCAAAAACTGCTGGATTGACTTTTATGCAATTTTTACTGTCACTTAGAGGGTCTCTCTTCATAACGATTTGAACACAAAATATTCCAGTATATCGTATTCCTTTAAAGGGGTGTTTTGTAGATTTAAATTCATTTTAACGTTAAAGTTCAAAGTGGTAAATTAGTAATAAAGAACTATATGTTCAAAATCTTTTATAGTTGGAATAATACAACGACATTTTGTAGGCAGTTGGTCCCAACAGTTAGTGAGAATAGTCTTTGACATTGTAAGATGTTTCACATAAGGGAGACGAAAACAGAATTATTCCACGGGGTGCCGGTGTCATTATACTATGTTTATATATATATATATATATATATATATATATATATATATATATATATACATATATATATATATATATATATATATATATATATATATATATATATATATATATATATATTGTTGTGTAAACTACATCTCACCGATAATTCCCGCCACAGTTTAAATTCAAATAGTAGAATCAAAAGTTATAGAGTACAACAACGGGTGTCTGGGAAGGTGTCAGTCGAAACCCACTGAGGAATCCTAAGGCTGGCACCGGGACAAAACACCCCAAATTTTTACTTTACAGTTTGTTCGTATTTCTCGCTGGGTACAGGGACCTTAGCAGAATACGACATGGCATCCCTGGTGGGGAACGTGCACTTGTGGCGTCAAGTAGCATGAGTGCTTAGCTGCACCGAATCCGCGACGGGGTGTTAGTCCCCGCAGTTCTCAGGCCCAATAACAATCAAGCCTTCCTTGTAATCGGGATCTGGAGTACAAATCTCCAATTCTCAAGGAAGGTTGATTGTCTAGAGGCGGGGGTGTTGTGTAAACTACATCTCACCGATAATTCCCGCCACAGTTTAAATTCAAATAGTAGAATCAAAAGTTATAGAGTACAACAACGGGTGTCTGGGAAGGTGTCAGTCAAAATCCACTGAGGAGTCCCAAGGCTGGCACCGGAAGGACACACCCCAAATTTTTACTTTACAGTTTGTTCGTATTTCTCGCTGGGTACAGGAACCTTAGCAGAATACGACAATATATATATATATATATATATATATATATATATATATATATATATATATATATATATATATATTCTCCGAAATTCTAACTGGTATATAACAATTTGAAAAAATGGTTCACCACCGATCACTTTATCGATTTATTCTAACATTATTACATTTGCTTGATAATTATCAAAGTTTTTACGGTACTATACACATGTGCTATCGACTAATCAAAACCTCCAATCCATTTATGTTCTCCTAACATATGAAGATCATTATAAGCTGCCAATCACTGGGACAAGTTTATCCGGTGAAACCAGTAGTTTAAGTTGATGATTAAATAAATTGCCACGATCTTTTTCTTATAATTCCTATTTTTTCCATATTTTTAGGTTATGAAAGGACATTTACCAGTAATAAAGAATATTTTTCTTTCATTTTAGCGGATTGAAGTTCTCTCTAGTCAATATGCGTCATGAAATTACATCACGTCATTATTTGATATTTCAATCAGCAGGTTGGAGTTGGATTATTGCCAACGTGATCTTTTTAATATGACAACGGCCTTTGTTATTTTGTTATTTGTTTATTCTAGGAGGTTCCCGATTCGTTTGCTATGTATTTTTTTAAGTATGCACGTCGATTACTCCGGAACGGCGGCACCAATTTGGACGAATTTTTTTTGCGTTATGTAAACCAGTGGCGGCTGGTGCCCACTCATAAGTAGAGGTTGCAATTCCAATGGTACATTAAAAACATAGATATATATATATATATATATATATATATATATATATATATATATATATATAACCTGCCATAGGCACCGGTGGATGAAAAAATAAAAGTCTAAAAATTGAGTTAGTATGAAACAAAGAAGTGTATTTTAAATAACTAAACATAAAGAAGGTAATTAATTCTTAAAATATACCAGTCAAAATAAAATGCACGTGTAAATTACTGTGACGCCACACCATAGCAGAACTCCACATCTTTATGGACTCCCGAAAATACATAAGCAAAACATGCCCTTACGACCTATCACGAGTTCTCGCAACTCTCCAACTACTGAACTTGCCAAATTTCTTCTTCCAATCCTGAGACCATTACAAGGAAATACATCGTTCTGGGTTAAGAATTCGTAACATTTCGTAGAAATTATACTTGAAATAGAAATACAACCAGAAGACCATTTTATTAGCTTTGACATGGAAAGCCTATACACCAACGTTCCAGTTAAGGACTCACTCAAAATCATAAGAAAGAAACTTGAAGAAGACCAGATCTTAGCAGAAAGAACATCTTTACCACCGCACGCCATTATGGACTTGTTGGAAAGTTGGTTGACTAATTCCTATTTTCAAGAAGAGGAAAAATTCTACATTCAGGATGACGGACTATTCATGGGATCTTCACTCTCACCGATGGTCGCAAATATTTTCATGGAATGGTTCGAGACGTTTGCAATTGAATCCACAACTAAGAAACCTACTAAGAAAAAGTTATGGCTCAGATACGTAGACGATACTTTTATTATTTGGAGTGGAAACGACGAAGAACTTCGAAACTTTCTTTTTCATCTCAACAATATCAGCCCAACTATTAAACTCACCATGGAAAAAGAAGTAGAAAATAAATAACCATTATTAGATGTCTTGGTTGAACGAAATGGTAGACAAATTCAAATACCTTAATTATTCATCTAATCACTCCAATAACAGCAAACAAGGAATTATAAGAAATCTCGTAGATAGAGCCTTAACTCTCTGCAACTCCAATGAGAACTTGATGAAAGAGATAGATTACATTAAAAATGATCTGACAGCCAACGGATACCCAGTATATCTAGTGAGTAAATTTCTTGAACAACGCAGAAATAGGACAATATCGACAACGAATGAAGAAAGAAAACCAGTATTGAACATCCCCTATGTTAAAGACAGTTCAGAAAAAGTTAGAAGAATAGGAGAACGATATAAAATTAACGTTGTTTTCAATTCAAATAACTCTCTGAGAAGTCGGCTCACTAGGGTTAAACCAACAACTCAAAGAGACATGAAGAACTGTGTATATCAGATACCATGTGAATGTGGCAATTCCTACATTGGCGAAACAAAGAGACCTCTTGACGTAAGGATCAAAGAACACCAGAAATGCATATCTTGAGGAGAAACAGAAAAATCTGGTGCCGCCAACCAAGCCTGGACTCATGGACACCACATAAAATAGTCTGAAGCTAAAATACTACACCGAGAACAACATTGGAGAAAACGGAAATTCAAAGAAGCTGCGGTTATACATCAGAACCCGGGTTGTTTTAGTAAACCATCTTTAGATATAAGAGAAGGGTGGAAACCACTTCTTAGTAATTGTAAACTAAAACTAAATGCAGCATTAAAAATGGGATTTCGCCATAGCAGGCATGACTGCACGTATCTGTCACATTCTAATGCATTTACTTTTAGCATAAATAGTCATGTAGCTAAGGGATTTATTGAGTTTCACTTGAAAACGGCTACAGATAACTACTAGCCGAAACATCGTGATATTCAACAAAAATAAAGACAATGGAAGTCCAACAGATATCTACTACTTCGCAAGAAACATCATTGTCTATGACCTTCAAACAAACATTATCAATAACCCGCTGATTTTTATCATTTGAGGATAGAAAAGCACCGTTCTGCTTCAGCCGATGTCATCGGAATAGTAATTAAAATTTTTAAAAGTTTTAAAACTTCACTAAATGTCTCACTTAGCTCGATGTTTTGCGAAAGTTAGTCATAAAGCACAAGAAGTTCCGCCATTTCCTCTTGACACACAATAAACATTGCTTATAAAATTTCATTTTGAATTATTTTTGACATACCTTTAAATACCGATGCTTTTACCAAATGTTGTTCAGAGCACCTCGATGAATTCCGGGATTAGAGGAAGACATGGACTCATCATGTCCTCCTAACGCAAGTTAGAAAGCCCCACAGAAACGCACAAATTAATTATAATGTTTAAAATGTGTCGATTATATCTCACTTTTTCATTGTGCAGTTTATTATCTTTTCGATAAGCGCTGTTTAATTGAGTAGCTACGTTAACAGTCCCAAAAAGTGAATACTACAAAACATTTTTCATATGTTTGCCGACAACGTATGCTTTTTTATGCGGTCCCCTGAATGATATAATTCGGTAAAAACCTACTTTCGTTCAAGAAGTTTCTCCTCCAAATAAAAAACAAGGAAAACAAAATAGAGCATTTTTAATTTCACAACCACAAAACCATGTACGTTTATTATAAAGGTCCGAATTAGACCTCCTAGTAAAAGTCCTTTTTTTTTTCGCTAGACACGGATTGTTCTATTTTTACATTCGGAGTAGGCCATCCAAGCTTTTTTATTTCAGCCTTATCACTTAATAACCGACCACAGAATATAATATCGTACCGCACAACAAATACCTACGACTACGAAATTAACAAGCAAATTAAAGGTGTTTTTTCGCGGAGTAACCCGGTTTAATAAAGGTTTAGACCTGTTTTGAAACTCATTTAAAATGACGTTACTATTTCCGTTCGTCCGAATACGATAATGAAGTGCGTATGTTCACTTATTTGAAAGCATATCTATAGTTGTTTCAAAACACGTACAAACAATTTTATTATGACATCACTATTTCATTGCCAGAAGCTCTTTGAACCTGGTTGAAATAAATTGACAGCGAAAATACAGCTTAAACACAGGTGTGCAAGTCGACTTTCAACATTCATTAAGGTTATGAGACGAAATTAATCTCTACGTCTTAGATAGACAATTCCATATAAATTCCAGTATCTTAGCTCGGATTGCACTAAAATTGCACACCATAACAGCTACAACGTTTCCAGGTGTAATACTGTATGTAATTCAGACAAATTATTCTTGACATTTAGGCGAAGGAAGTTTAATTATTTCAATAATTGACTGCTGTCAATCTAGGTAAAAAATTGATTTAAATTTAATCAATAAATTATCAGTAGAAATTAAAATATTTCTACTTATATTTATTAGTATGTTTTATTCTAATTTACAATTTTTTGGGGGTTGCGCAAACCTGCAAACCTAAGGAAAAGCCGCCACTGATGTTTACGAAGTAGCTGACGTGATTTCATATTAATTTGGCCTCAACTGGTTCAGTAAAACCTAAGATGGCGTTGGTAATATGGCGGACAAAAAAAAACTTCTTTCAAAATTGGTGTGGGGGAGTTTTCAGGCTCGTACATAACGAATCTAAAATTATTATTAAAAATCTCAATATGGCAGATCTAATATGACCTAATAAAAATTTTACATCTCCCGATTTTGTCCAGAATTGGTGTAAAAGGGTTTTGGAGTGTGTAAATTAAAATTATTTAAAAAAATTCAATATGGCAGATTAAAATTTTGCATCTCCCGATTTTCTCCAAAATTGGTATAGGAGGGGATTTTAAAAGTGAAAATTACGAATTTAAAATTGTTATTTAAATATTTAACACGGAGGATCCAATATGGCGGGCTGAAAATTTAACATCTCTTGATTATGTTCAAAATTTGTTGCTGGAGGTTTCTGAGAGTATAAATAACGAGGTTGAAATTAAAAAAAAAAACATGGAAGTGCAACATGGCGATTTAAAAATTTTGTATATCTGGATTATATCCAAAATTGGTACTAGAGAGTTTTCGAGGATATAAATTAAGATTGGAATAAGAGTTTAAAATTTTTTAAAATTTAATGTGAAAGCTTCAATATGCTGAATTGGTAATTTTACGTTATTCACATCTTTTCAAAATTGGTATTAGGGAGTTTTCGGAATGGTAGGTTTTACAATTTAATATGGCATATAAGAAAGATATGGGGGACTAAAAATTTTATATTTTTCAGATTTTGTCGAAACTGATATAAGGGGATTCTTGAGGAGTATATTACAAATATTAAATTATTTTTTTTTCAGTATGCAGTATAAAAAATGTCTTTCAAATCGGTATTGAAGGGTTTTCGTGGATTAATTTACGAATATAAAATTAATTTCTTACAATTCAAAATAGAAGATTTACTTCTTCTTCTTAAAGTGCCTATCCTCTTTGGATGTTGGCTATCACATTGGTCCATATTACTTTATTCACTGCTGCTCTGAACAGACCTGTTGATGTCATTCCAGTCCATGTTCGTAGGTTGCGCAGCCATGATATTCGTCTTCGTCCAGCTGATCTCTGGCCTTCTATTTTCCCCTGTAGGATAAGTTGGAGCAGGTGATATTTCTCATTCCGCATGATATGTCCAAAGTACTCCAATTTTCTGCGTCTGACATTTGTAAGGTATTCCAGTTCTCCACCGATACGTTGTAAAATGTTTTCGTTTGATACGTGGTGTATCCAAGGAACCCTAAGCATGCGGCGGTAGCACCACATCTCAAATGCATCTATACGTTTACATGAAGCATCGGTAAGGGTCCAGGCTTCTGCTCCATATAAGAGAGTTGAGAGTACATAGCATTTCAAAATCCTGATCCGCGTATGTATATTGAGGGATAGGTTGCAGAGTATGTTGCGCAGCTTATTAAAAGTACCTGTTGCTTTCTCGATTCGGCTTCTTATTTCTGGAGAGTGGTCCCAGTCCTTATTTAACGTGCAGCCTAGATATGTGATCGTCTCGGCCATTGTGAGAGTTACGTTGTTGGCAGTAAACTGTATATTGCCGACGGCGTTTTTACTGACAATAATCGTTTGCGTCTTCTTGCAGTTTATCTTCATACCATATCTGTTGCAAGCTGTCACTATTCGGTCGATAATTCTTTGAAGTCCCTCTGTAGTATCGGCTATAAGAACGGTATCATCCGCGTATCTTAGGTTGTTTATTACTTCTCCATTTACAATAATTCCATCTTCTATGTTGCCCAGTGCTTCTTTAAAGAGATGTTCTGAGTATACGTTGAATAGAAGTGGCGACAGTATACAGCCCTGGCGTACTCCTCTCTTTATATTAAATTCTTCTGTTGTCTCATTCTCAACTCGTACAATAGACTTTTGTTGTGAATATAGCTTTGATATTATCTCTCTGTCTCTGTCGTCGATTCTAGTCTCTTGTAGGATTGAAATCAGTTTACTGTGCTGCACTTTGTCAAATGTCAAAATCTATGAAGCATGCAAAGACGTCGGCATTGATGTCACGTGCTCTTTGAATCAGAACCTGCATGGAAAACAAGGCCTCGCTGAAGCCAAACTGCGTGTCACTTACGTTTTCATCGAGTTTTCTATATATTCGTGCTTGAATGATGTTAGGAAAAGCTTTTAAAGCGTGGCTCATCAAGCTGATTATTCTATGATCGGAGCACTTAGTTGCGTTCGTTTTTTTGGGAATCGGGATGAATGTCGACAGTAGCCAGTCTTTTGGTATTTGACCGTTCATGTAAATTTTGTTAAAGAGGGTGGTCAGTAGTTTTATTTGTTCTGAGTCAATTAATTTGAGAACTTCTCCGTGTATCTGGTCTGGCCCGGGGGTTTTGTTATTTTTGAGTCTATTTATCGCTGATTTACTGTAGCAGACTAATATTTGTTTAGTACAATTTCACTGAAAACTGATATTTGGGGAATTTTCAGAATCAAAGAATTTTTTGTTGTTTAATTTAGGGTGGTCTACACCGAATGAAAATGGGTACTTTCTTGCCACCTTAGAAAAGTAACTCAATTCAAAACTGAAATTCGAAAAATAACATTTTCATAATTGAAAGCGTTAAAAACGAATAATAAATATAAATTTTTGAAGTCGGCGCCAGATTATTACTACATGAAACCAATTAATAATACGAGATACATACGAGTTACGGTAAGAAAACAATTAGAGATAAAATATTTCTCAATCATTTTATATGAATCACATTTTTTCAGGTATTAATTTGGTGCAAACGTGCAATTTCATATAAAAATTTATATTATCATTTTTTCTCTTTTTAGTTTTTTTTTAAAAGTAGTTTCAATTTTTTTATAAAAACTTTATTTTTAATAAAAAATTAATTTTATATTAAAATTCGCAAGATCAGTTTTAGTAGTTCCAAAGTAGATTAATCTTTTCAGAAAATATTACCTGTTTACCATCGAATTTTAAGAAAACTCCATCGTTATCGGGAACCTATGACCGCATCCTCTCCGTTTTGCCTTTTTAGATTTAGACTAGGCGTTAACGATTAAGTTAGGCATCACTATACAGTTTTAAACGATGATCTAATAAACCTTCTGCTCTCCTAATTAACAAGGTACAGAGTCGCTGGCAATAACTGAGTGTTTTTCCTAGATTTGCCAGCCAGTTGTCGGCCGGTCACATACCGATTTGCTTGATAATTCCGGTATGAGAGAGATAGAGTTAATAGTTACCGAAATGTCGATAATTTTTAGCCAGTCAATTTTTGGAGAAGATGGAGCTTCAGTAGGCTATTGTTTTTGAAAACATAGATGCAGGATAGATATCTCGATGTATAAAAGGACAGTAGTGCGGCAAAGTCTAATTGCTACGTCATTATAAAAGTTGTACAGGGTGATATGGAATAAGTAGACCAGCAAAAAATATAACTTATTTTAAGTAGAACAGCCTATATACTTTTTTATAAATATGGGTTCAAAATTTTCTATACAATCCTGAAATTAGTTTCATATTTTTTTGCGACGTTGCCAAATTAATGAGGAAAATCTATGAATTTAACAAAAATTTTGCATAATAAAATTGTCCAAATAACAACAATGGGAACAAGGACACCTGTAACTATTACATATAAAGGTTAAAAGGATGTCTTAACCTATATGTCGATAACCTATATTTTAAACTCATTTACCACCTTTTTTCCAACGGGACACCTTCTATTTATTAAGCTATTATAAAGATGTTTAAATTATCTTTTATTCCTGTCAAAGTACCTCTATTGTCTATTGCATATAAACATTGGAAAAGTTAAGGACGTTCGATAGTGTTACTTATTTTAAGAGGATTGGATGAAACTTGCTGGAAAAATTTCTAATGCTGTCTCAAAGCCATATGAATTTTTTCATAATTTTTGTTCGTAAATTTTTTAAGATAATTGATCAAGAAGTGGACATGAAATTATACGGGTTCTTATGGGAGTGCAAGGTAGGACTAACTTTATTTGTTGAAAAACCCTTTTCTAATTAAGAAAAAACATATTCCGGAGCAGATATTGGCTCGGATCATAGCCCCTTGATAGTAAAATTGAGAGTAAGATTAAAGAAAATCCGACAACACACGAAAAAGAGAGTTGACATAGCAAATCTGAGGAATGATGAAGTAAGAGACAGAATTAGAACAAGAATAAATGGTAAAATACCAAAGCTACGAAATACAATTGAATCAGTCAACATGGAAACTTGTTGGGATCAATTAAGAGATGCTATTGTCAGCAGTGTAAATGATTTGATCGGCCAAGGAAACTACAAAGGAAAGAAAAAATGGATGACAAGCGAGATACTGCAACTGATGGAAGAAAAAAGAGCACACAAAAACCGAAATGAAGCTGAATACAAGCAGTTGCAAAGACGAATAAGAAGAGAAATCCGAAATGCTAAAGAAGAGTGGATAAAAAACAAATGTAAAGATACCACCGATCATATAGACTACAAAAAACAGACTCGAGCTTTGCCAACCATTGCTTAGAACACAACCACAGTTTTCCTGATTTGGGCAACACTGACATATTACATTATTCAACAAAGGGCCAAAAGTTAAATATTCTTGAATCTTTAGAAATATATAAACATAGTAGAAATAAAAATGTAAATTTGCTTAATGACCAGACAGAACTTGGGTTTTTCCCGTTATTTATTGTCGCCAAATAATAATTAGTTCCCAAAATTTAGTACCTCCCCCTTTGTAATAATGAAATATCTCAGGTAGTTTTTATTTATTGTTAAATTTTCTCATGTTTTTGTATTGAATACTTAGTCTACCTTTGTTATTCAGTTTGAAAATGACTCTGTGAGTTGAAACTGCAGTCACTGTTTTCTTAATAAATTTAGTGGTATAAAACATAGTAGTTCCTTTTAAACATTTCCCGAAGATGATTAACTACCACATAGTAACGGCTACCAGCATCAACTTTTTAAATGTAAAGAAATAGAAGAATTGGAAAAGAAGCATGATCATTTTAACGTCCACAAAGTTATAAAAAAAAAAACAACGGGACGAGTAAGAACACTAAATCTCACTAGGCTTACGACGGATAACGACGAACCAATCATAGATCCACAGGAAATACTCAAACAGTGGAAAAAATATACTGAAAAACTCCTATCAAGTAAAGGTCCAAGAATATTTCAAGACCAGTATGAGGGAGAAACCTCACCTGAAATACTTAAACCTGAGTTATAAAAGCAATGCAAACGGGCAGAACACCAGGCCCCGATGAACTATATATTGAGATCATAAAACTGTTTGTTGAAAAGAGTATTGACACACTCGTAAGAATCTTCAACGTAATATACACATCGGGACAAATATCAAAAGACTGGCTCCACTCAACGTTCATACCGATATCGAAAAAACAGAATGCCACTAAGTGCGATCAATTCAGGATGATAAGTTTAATGAGCCATGTCCTCAAACTCTTTCTGAAGATTATTCACAATATAATATACAGAAAGCGTAAGAGAGATATAAGCTGCTGTCAGTTTGGATCTCGGGTGGGGTTTGGTACTGTAGAGACCAAAGAAAAGACGTATACATCTGCATCATCGATTATAATAAGGCATTTGATTGTGTAAATCACACAGAATTAATAAAGTGCCTTTAGTACATGGGAATAGATAAAAATTATGTGCTTTATTACCGAGCTATCGAATATCAAACTGCATCTGTAAAAATTGCAAACAACAAGACTGATAGTTTCCCTATTGAACGCGGGATACGACAAGGATGTATGAATTTCGGCAAATAAGGAATTTCGTACTACCCATTCTAAAAACTTGCATTTATTGTTTTATTTTCCTGAACAATGTTCAAAATTCAATTGTCATCACAAAGCATAATCTTGATTTACGTTTGTCATTTTTATTTATAAATACATTTTCAAAAATAGTTATTTTATGAAGTTAACTTATACAGAATCAAAAACAAATGAACTTTCCGTCACACGTAACCAAATTTTCGTAGCCCTATTTGGATTTTGTAGAAAAACACATATTTAATATGGCGCTACTTTAAACAAATTATGTCTGGAATGAAGCATTGCCAAAACTAAGAAGTTTTATGTACGTTGCGTACAGTTTTATTTTGCAACAGTGGTGCAATTTAGAAAAATGGGCAAAAAATCTAAATTATCTTATACGGCTGAAATTTTGCATGTGGACTAATTGCATTTCGAAAAACGTTTTCTAGCAACTTTTTTCGATATTTTGAGATATAACCACACTTTTGAATTTTTTTTGGAAAAAATTAAACAAATAATGCTTATCACGTGACCACTATTTTTTTTTGGTTAATTTTCATCTCGATCGAAGCAGAAATTGTTGCCAAATTTCGAATACGGCTATTAATAAAAAAAATCCCATACGATGCTGACTTTACTGATCACACTGTATATAAACACAATTTTTGGTAATACATTTGTTTTTTATTTATCAAAAAGTCTAATAACACACTACACTTTAAACTTTATAAACTTGCAAACTACAGAAAGAAGTATTCTTCATGCTTAAATTCAACTACAAACGGTTAGAAACAAAATGCGACTGACAATAGGTTTTCTTACCGTAACCATGACGTAGACCTAGCTATAACCTGCACACTTGTCAATAACGGTTCTTTTTTTATTTTCAAACCACAATAATCCTTCAAGGAAAAGATGTTTGAGGTATTTCAATGACAGGTCAACAATAAAAGTCTGCCATAACAACCCTCTTCCAAAAATGGTCACTCTCAGGGTGGTCACATCAATACAGTTGTAAGGTATTAGCTTCTGGCCGCAGATATCTTTTTGAAGATCAATGACAAATTTTAAGCAGAAAGGGCGAACAACCTATCTTAAAGTAAAAGCTGTAAATATTTTTATGACCATGTTTTTATCAGAGATCGGCAATAATATTTTTTGTAGTAATATTATCGGGTAATATTATTAATGAATTTTGTAATGGGTAATTTCAAAAATTGGAATGTCAATTATTGAATAATCACTAATAGAATTATCACACAAAATACCGGACGAATGGCGCACTAGCACGACCATTCTTATGTTTAAAAAGGGAGACAAAAAAATACCATCGAATTACAGAGGAATAAATCTCTTAAATACCACCCTGAAACTTACCACAAAGATAATAACGGCTAAAATTAACAGCTTAACTACATTGGCAGAGGAACAACAAGGCTTCAGATCAGGAAGATCATGCACAGATGCAGTTTTTGTCATAAGACAAGTAACAGAAAAATCGATTGAATACAACAAACCGGCTTATATGTGCTTCATCGACCTGGTGAAGGCTTTCGACCGTGTGCAATTGAGAGATATCGTACATCTCCTATACAATAGACAAATCCCTCGCAATATAATAAAAACTATTGAAAATATATACACAGCCAATCAAATCCGAGCCAAAATAAACGGAAATCTCACCAAACCAATACCTGTGGGATGTGGCATCCGACAAGGGGACTCTTTAAGTCCTCTTCTATTTAACATCATAATGGACGAGATAATAAAAGCAGTACGTGTGTTGAGAGGATATAGGATGGGAGATCGGGACGTTAATATCTTATGCTATGCTGATGATGCAGTTCTGCTGGCAGAAAACGAAGATGATCTGCAGCGACTATTACACAGATTCAACTGCACAGCAAAATCATTCAATATGACCATATCAGCCTTAAAAACAAAATGCATGACAACGTCAAAAATACCATTGAGATGTAAATTGGAAGTTGATGGCAAAATTATACAACAGGAGATGAAGTTTAAATATTTAGGAATATCAATCTCGGGATTTGGTGATGTCGAGACTGAGGTGAGGGAACAAACACAAAAAGCGACAAGAATAGCGGGGTGTCTGAACGATACTATATGGCGAAATAAAAACATCGGAACAGAAACTAAATCCAGAATATATAAAGCAGTAATTAGGCCAATTATGACATATACCGCTGAAACTCGCCCCGATACATCAAAAACCAAACAGATTTTAGAAACAACTGAAATGAGGGTGCTGCGCAGGATAACAGGAAAAACACTGTACGATAGAGAAAGGAGTGAAAATGTAAGAGAGAGGTGCAAGGTGGAAAACATAAACGACTGGGTGCTGAACAGAAAGGTGGAATGGAATGGGCACATTGACAGGATGGACGACCGAAGAATTGTGAGAGTCACACGTGATAAGTCACCAGCGGGACGTAGGAGTACAGGACGCCCCCGAAAGCGATGGAGCGACAACTTGAATGTATAGTGGACAGAGTGGTGAGGGAAAACAGGCGTTTCGTCTAAACCAAAGAAAGAAGAAGAAGAAGAAGAAGAATTATCAGTTACTTCCTGAAGTGATAATTTTGACAGTAATATTATTATTTAATGAAGTAACTGGTAATTTTATTCATACAATTAGAGGAGAGTAACCAAATATGGAATACCATTTTGTTTTTTAAGCATAATTTGCGCAAACGTTTTAAATAAAAAACTTTTTGTAGTAATTATTAACAATCATATATTTGTGCTTTATTTTGTAACAAGTTTTCGTTACATTGATTACTTTTAAGCAAGAATTAAAAAAAAAACTAAATAAAGATTAAGGTGCGCAATCATTATGTGCCTAGAGACCACACATGAGGCACTTGACCTATGTTTCCCCATGAGTATCATTCGAAAACAGCATGCCACAGAAAATACACTCTGAATCTTCAGAGTCTGGAGCTGTATTTCTTATCAAGGCATCGGGCTCACTGTCGGTATCAAACAACATCATCTCCTCATCATCTGAATCTGACATAGGCTTAAGCTTTTCTTTTGGCTTTTTTCCTTTTGATTTCTTCTCGTTCTGTTTTTGATTCTTGTTCTTTGCCAATTTATTTTCTTTTTCTTCTTTCTTATTGCTTTTTTCTACGAGCTCATTCTTGTAAGGTGAAGATGTGATGACAGCTGCAACAGATGCTTTTCTTCCTCTATTAGAAAGTTTCCTTTTTTTGTTTGGTACTGGACTGATGTCCCATACACGTTTTGTCTAGTGGCTGGAGCTTGTGGGTTGTATGAGGAGGTAAGGACACAATGTCTACATTATTTTCTCTAGCAATCTCTATCACGTCGATGTTACGAGTGTGAGAAAAATGACCATCTAAGATCAGTAATACCTTTGATTCCGGAGTAGGGTTAGTATGTTTAATGAAATGTTTGAACCAGTCAGTGAATATGTTCATTTGTATCCATCCTGATGGATGTGCAATGCCAACAGCGCCTGGAGGACTGCCTCTCATTAGCTGATCACTCATATTCTTGCGAGGGAATATAATAAAGGGAGGCACAAAATGACCAGTGGCATTCGTAGCAACAACAATTGGCTTTAATGAATCCCTTTCAGCTAAGGTACGCAAAGCTATCTGCCGTTTCCCTTTATGACCAACCACTTGGGGTATATTGCTCTGTACTACGGTAAGCTCAGATTCGTCCACATTGTATATGCGGTTTGGCCCATAGTTTTCTTGAGCATAGATGCCTTCAAGAAGATCAAAGAATGAGTCTACTTTTTCCTTGCTGAATCCAAATGCTCTAGCAAAAGATGTGTCAGTTGGTCTTCCCACTGATAGCTTGTCCTTATGGCGTTTAAGAAATAGCTTAAGCCATTTTTTTCCAGCCATTCCCGTGTCACCAAATGGATTTTCCAACTGATTACGTCTTGCCAACATGTACGCCATTCTTCGAACATCATTTCTCGTCAAGCCATGAAATTTGCTCTCCATCGTCAAAATGTAGTCTACCAAAAGATCTTCAAGGGTTGTCCCTAAAACAGTTATCCTCCCACGTGTAGTAGCTGCGGCTTCTACTGGGGGTAATTCGTTTTTCTGGCATAATCGAAACAAGGTAGATCTCGGCACATCAAAGTATTTTGCAGCTCTCAAATAATCCATTTTTTTCTCTCTTACCAATTTAATAACTTCCGCCATATGCTCTGAATTCCATTCTTTTCGCTTCGTTTTTGAGTTGACCCCAGCCATTCTGTTGAAACATGAAAAATTTACTTTCAATTTATAATTAACAAAATCATCAAGTGAGCTGATACTTAAGAGAACCAATTATGGAATAGTCCATAATTGGATACTATGATCCGTCCATATTTGGATTTTGCAACGACTTCAAACTGACATTCATATTTTTATATATAAGAAAGTAATACAATCGACTACTGCTAAAACCTACAACAGAACAACTAAAGTATCTCTAGAATTTATAAAAACAATATTATGTGCACTTTTTGTACGAAAAATACGTATTTTTACATACCTTAGAAAGTTATGCGGAAGCGACAAAACAAACTACTGCGATACTGACGAAAGGGCTCGCTCGACTGACATGTTACTACTTGTACGTCCGAATGGAGATAGAAAGAACGAGACAAACACTGTTTGTTGCGTGTGTAAGTTTCCGTTTGAGAGAATTGCCGGTATTCCATATTAGGGATACTATCCCATATTTGGTCACTTTCCTCTATCAATTATCGAAGTAATTGAAAATGCCATTTTTGAAATTATCACTTGTCGAATTAGTTGAAAATTCTTAAGATAAATTTATCCATTACCAGAGTAAATGAAAAATTAATTTTTTAAATTCCCCAATATATTGTTGTATTTCTGATTTGTAATTTATCAAAATTAAATTTAAAAAATATTTTTTATTGAAAAACTCAATTTTTTAGATAATTAATTAAGTAAAATTAATAGTAGAAAAAATTTGTCATATGCATCCTTTAATTCAACGAAAAAAACTGTAACGAAAGCGTAATTAACATCACTAAAACATTTTTTTGTTCAGGCTAAAATAAATAATAAATAATTAAAAATAAAATAACACTGCTTATGTCCCTGATGATACGCTTTAGTCTCGTCAGTGAGATTCAAAATTGTTGGAAAAATTTTAGTATATCGATTTAACTGAAAAATCCCAGAAAAGAAGCGTAAAAAGAGGGCGATGAAAAATTTTGACAGCATAACTAAGTATAAGCTTGTTTAAAGGTCATAGACAATGATGTTTCTTGCGAAGTAGTAGCTATCTGTTGGACTTCCATTGTCTTTATTTTTGTTGAATATCACGACGTTTCGGCTAGTAGTTATTTCTACCGTTTTCAAGTGAAACTAAATAAATTCCTAAGCTACATGACTATTTATACTAAAAGTAAATGCAGTGGTGTATGACTGAGATGGGTGCAGTCATGCCTGCTACGGCAAAATCCCATTTTTATGCTGCATTTAGTTTTAGTTTACAATTATTAAGAAGTGGTTTCCACACTTCTCTTATATCTAAAGATTGTTTACTAAAATAACTCGGGTTCTGATGTATAACCGCGGCTTCTTTGAATTTCCGTTTTCTCCAATGTTGTTCTCGGTGTAGTATTTTAGCTTCAGACCATTTTATGTGATGTCCATGAGTCCAGGCATGATTGGCGTTACCAGATTTTTCTGTTTCTCCTCGAGATATGCATTTTTGGTGTTCTTTGATTCTTACGTCAAGAGGTCTCTTTGTTTCGCCAATGTAGGAACTGCCACATTCACATGGTATCTGATATACACAGTTCTTCATGTCTTTTTCGAGGAAGGTTCGTGTGTGTGCAATTGAATCCACAACTAAGAAACCAAAGTTATGGCTCAGATACGTACACGATACTTTTATTATTTGGAGTGGAAACGACGAAGAACTTCGAAACATCCTTTTTCATCTCAGCAATATCAGCCCAACTATTAAACTCACCATGGAGAAAGAAGTAGAAAATAAATTACCATTCTTAGATGTCTTGGTTGAGAGAAATGGCAGACAAATTCGAACTTCGGTTTACAGAAAAGCCACGCACACAGGACAATACCTTAATTATTCATCTAATCACTCCAATAACACCAAACAAGGAATTATAAGAAATCTCGTCGATACAGCCTTAACTCTCTGCAACTCCAACGAGAACTTGATGAAAGTGATAGATTACATTAAAAATGATCCGACAGCCAACAAATGAAGTGGGAAAACCAGTATTGAACATCCCCTATGTTAAAGTATTTCAGAAAAAGTTAGAAGGATGGGAAGAGGATGTAAAATCAACATTGTTTTCAATTCAAATAACTCTCTGAGAATTCGTCTCACTAGGGTCAAACCAACAACACAAACAGACATGAAGAACTGTGTATATCAAATACCATGTGAATGTGGCAATTCCTACATTGGCGAAACAAAGAGACCTCTTGACGTAAGGATCAAAGAACATCAAAAATGCATATCTCGAGGAGAAACAGAAAAATCTGTTGCCGCCAACTATGCCTGGACTCATGGACACCACATTAAATGGTCTGAAGCTAAAATACTACACCGAGAACAACATTGGAGAAAACGGAAATTCAAAAAAGCCGCGGTTATACATCAGAACCCGAGTTGTTTTAGTAAACCATCTTTAGATATAAGAGAAGTGTGGAAACCACTTCTAAATAATTGTAAACTTAAACTAAATGCAGCATAAAAATGGGATTTTGCCGTAGCAGGCATGAGTGCACCCATCTCAGTCACACACCACTGCATTTACTTTTAGTATAAATAGTCATGTAGCTTAGGAATTTATTTAGTTTCACTTGAAAACGGCTAGAGGTAACTACTAGCCGAAACGTCGTGATATTCAACAAAAATAAAGACAATGGAAGTCCAACAGATATCTACTACTTCGTAAGTATAAGCTTCTTACAATAATTTGATGTTTTTTTACACCTTTTAGTTAAAATACCTTGAGACCAACGCATCGGAGTTGAAGTTGAGCTCATTTTGTTCTCGAAGGAATTAAGACTATAGGTATAGATTTATTCATATTATCTTCTTTATTAAAAGTGAATGAGAATCACCATTGCACAAGCACGATAAATAAACGTAGTTATTTGCAAAAAAGTCATTAAATTATTTTTTAAATTTTATTCAGAAAAATTGCCAATTAGTAATTCAATAATTTGGAAAATTCAGTTTTTAATTACTTCTATAATGGGTCATTTGAAAAATGAAATTTTAAATTACTCTGGTAATGGGTATTTTATTTTTAAAATTATTAATTACTTCGTCACTTGTTAATTTAAGAAATGAAATTATGAAATACTTTCTTAATTCCAGTAATTGATTAAAGATTAATTCTTTTTTTTCCCTATCACTCGTTTTCATTATGTTTTAACACATAGAAAATAATCCGTGTAGGTTGGTTGAGGAGAAGCATTGTTATATCTATTTTTTCTATTTTTATCGGAACATTTCGATTAAAAAAAACATTACCAGAGATTAGGATTTAAAATATTTTCGGTTTTTTCAGATTTTTTTTAGCGTCAGCACGTATTTTTAACCGAGTTCAAAATAAAGATGTTATCAATTTGACGTGTATTTATTTTTTTCATGTTTGTTCATGGATAATTTTTGATGAGAATGAGTTATTCTTATATCTGCAAATAGTCAGAGAGCCCATTGGGTTTTCGTAGTCGATGAAGAAAAATGGCTCCAAGAAATTTTCTATGTCTTTTGACTTTCTTATTATGAATATCGAGGGCGGATTTGTATACTTTTATTTGATTATAAGCATGTAATAATAAAATATACAATACAATAGCATTAGAAATTTCAGTTATAATAACTATATTTGCATGCGTTTTTCTATATGGAATCCCCTACATATTATTGCATTTTTGGATTGTGCCTATTGTGCCTATTTTAATAAGGTTTATAGTACCTAAACCTTAAGGATTTTTAAATAATTTGAATTTTTTGAAGTATTTTAGTTATGTACTCGAAATTTGCATTGAAGTGTAATCATATTTTATATCCCAATTATAATAAACTAAACCTATCCAATGGTATAGGGGTGTTCTATAGCTAAGTCTTCGCGTTTTCACAGAATATGCCAAATAATCTTTTTCATTACCATTTTGTGTTTTTTGAATAGATGTTCTAATGTATCTAGTTGCTATGGCATTTAGAAACGTCAGCTAATTCATTTAATATGTCACTTTAGTCTCCAAAGCCTATTGCTTTAATAGCAGTATTATTTTTTGTAACTGTGAAACTTCATTTATTGAATTGAATTATTTGAATATTGTTGTGTTATTGCTTTGTCAAAATGAATATTTATCCAAAGGAAGAGAGTATCGATATGATTTTTATCCTTGGAGAATGCCATCAAAATTGTTTGTTGGCTTCTCGAGTCTATGCTCAAAGGTTTTCTGAAAGAAACCATCCTAAACCTGCCAGTTTTGTAAGACTATTAAACCAGTTTCGGGAAAGTGGAAGGGTCAGTTATAAAAAACCTGTTATAAGAAAACGTGTCACTGTGAATGACGAAAATGTTTTTACTGTACTTGGTTCAATGATCGTAAATCCCAATATTAGTCAGAATCATATATCCGAAAATTCTAACATTAGCCAAGCAAGGGTTTCAAGGATTCTTAACAAATACAAATTTCATCTTTATAAAATCCAGCTTTCTCAAGAGCTTCGCCGAAATGATTTTGGCAACCGAAATGAATTCTGCTTGTGGGTGTTAAATAAAGTGGCAGAAAATGAACACTTTTTTGATAATGTGTTGTTTAGTGATGAATGTACTTTTCATTACAATGGTTTTGTGAACAGAAACAACTTCCATTACTATTCTGATTTAAATCTCCACGAATACAAAATTGTGAGAAACCAGAATAGATGGTCGGTTAATGTGTGGGGAAGAATACTGAGTCTATACTCAATTGGACCCTATTTTTTTGAATGACCTTTAAATTGTTTAATGTTTCGCGATTTTCTTTTACACCAACTTCCAGTGTTATTAGAAGATATCCTTTTAAATATTAGAACAACTATGTGGCTTCAACTGGAAGGAGCTCGCCTCATTATCATCGCGAGGTTCAGCAATTTTTAAATGTCAACTTTCGAAACAGGTGGACTGGGAGAGACGGATTTCAAAATTGGCCCCCGAGATCTCCGGACTTAACTCCACCAGATTTCTTTTTATGACTGACTGACTCCGTAGCACTACAACCTAGGGTGGGTCTTGGCTGCCTCGACTATCTGCTTCCACCTGGAATGGTCTCGTGCCAGCTTCCTCCATTCTTACTGGTCAACTTCAAGGATAGCTAAATCCTTGTGCATATTATCTCTCCATCTAAGCCTAGGTCTTCTCAGTGGTCTTTTTTCTTGTGGTGCTTCCCCCATACTCGTTTTATTAGTCGATCGTTTTGACTCCTTTGTATATGACCTGCCCATCGTAGTCTTCTGGACTTTATTTCTTGAATGATGTCAGGGCTTTGATATATTTGCTCAAGCTCTATGTTGCTTCTTATTCTGTGACGGCCTGTTTCAAGGTCTCGATATGGTACATATATTATGCGCAGGATTTTTCTCTCAAACCTTCGTAGCAGCTCCGTATCGTGAACTGTCAGGGTCCATGTTTCACTGGCGTAGTTTGCTACTGGTCGTATTATTGTTCGATAAATTTCGGTTTTTGCCTGTCTAGTGATAAATTTTGACTTCAGCAAGGTTTGTATCGCAAATGTACATTTATTTGCTTGTGTGATGCGCTGTTTAACTTCTTCCTGCATATTATTGTTTGCCGTTATCACTGCGCCCAGGTACTTGAAAACTCGCACATGCTCAAAATTATAGTCATCCAGAGTGCCGTTCTGCCTGATTCCGTCTCGGGCGGGGTTGCGGGAGACATGCATGTATTTGGTATTTCCTTCATTTATTCGGAGCCCTATTCTCTGAGCTTCTTTTGCTATCTTTATGAAGTTTTCCTTCACACTGACTGTGCTTTCTCCTATCGCGCTCATATCATCCGCGTAGGCCAAAATAAGTTTAGGGCCACTTAGCCCAAAAACCTCCGCGTCAACTGATACTGTTCTTACGGCTTTCTCCAGTGCAAGGTTAAGCAGTACTGGCGACAAAGCATCTCCCTGTTTTAATCCTCTGGTGATAGAAAATGTTTGGCTACACTCTCCTTCAATTTTGACACAGCTTTTTGCCCCCTCCAGGCACGCTCTACACAGTCTAATCAGCTTGTGACTGATTCCAAATTTTTCCATAGCTTCCCACAACCTTATCCTAATAACACTGTTATATGCCTGCTCGAAATCTACGAACAGGGTATGTAAGTTTTTGTTAAACTCCCAACATTGCTCCAGCATCTGTCGGTTAGTGAAAAGCTGGTCAACTGTTGATCTTCCTCTTCGAAAGCCACATTTTTTTTTCATTTCTTTTTATGGGGATACATAAAAGGAATCGTCCGCAATGCACCCCAGATAACACTACAAGATATGAAAATAGGTATAAGAGACGCTTTTCAACCTGTAACCCTGCAAATCTTGTTCAGACTTAGCAGTTGTTTCGCAAAAGGAGTATGTAAGTGTCTGGAAATGGATTTCCATTTTCGAATATCTACTATAAATATTTTTCTTCTGTTTTGAGCTATCGTCAATATACTACTACCATTATTGCTGTTATAGCCTGTTCCGAGTTTCTGAACATTTGTAAAAATATTTCTGTTTATTATTGTTATAGTTCTCATTTGCAAATGCCATAGGCAACTAGATACATTAGAACATCGATTCAAAAAACACAAAATGGTGCAGAAAACGATTATTTGGCGTACACTGTGAAAACGCGAAGACTTAGCTATAGAACACCCTTACACCATTCGATAGGTATTTAAAAGGTAAATTTTCTGGTGAGTTAAAAAGTATAGCGTTCTATTTAAATTAATCAAGTTATAGCCACTATATACGCCATCCGGCGGGAGGTCGGCAAAACCGCGTTCAGTATTTGCATGCTTCCTTCCGATCTGTCCTTTGCACAGCCAGGTGCATGTCGGTACCCTGATGAGTCTAGTAGAGACGAAAAATGTACCTCTACCGTATCACTGTAGCGGGGAGGGTAAGTTTTGACTTTCTTCTCGGTATGGTGGTACAGGTGGGATATGATGGAGAGAAGTTTGAATTTACTGTTCGCATTTTACTTCATATATATATATATATATATATATATATATATATATATATATATATATATATATAGTTTAACAGTAGTTTAAATTATTATATAAAACAAATAATACAAGGTGATCATATTATGTTTTAACTTTACTTGACAACAATTTTAAAACAAATATTTTAGGTAGACCATATTTGTTGAACCTCGTCCCACAAATCGTGCTTTGCGGTGACCATAATAACAATTTACTGGTCTATTTAAAATCAAACAAAAAAATTATTAGTTTAATAGTTGATCTAGTGCCTAATAGCAGGTTTTTTTTGAAAATAAACAAAATGGCGGTCTCTCTTGCGCATTTTCAAGGAAAAACCACTAGAATTGTTTATAAAAAATTCTTCGATTAGTCACTACATTAACTATTAAACTAATATTTTTTGTTTAATTGATTTTATATGAATCAATAAATGTGATGTTCACCGCAAAGGACGTGTTGCGGGACGGGATTCAAAAATATGGCAATAATTTGATAAAAAATAAATATTTCTATTTTAAATTCTTATCAAATAAAGTTGAAACATAATATAATAACACTGTATTATTTATTTTATAAAATAAATTAAACTACTGTCAAAAAAAATATTTAAAATACCCATTTTTTCATGCTGCTGATTACCCCTAACCCCTGATAGCGTTAAAAAAATAAACGCATTGCATTGGCACTCTAATTTAATGACAAATGACTAAAAAGTGATTAACGTATATAATTCTCAATTTGAAAAACTCTCGCTCCCATGACGCTCCCAAATTAAAATACAATTATCAATTGATAGTATTTGAGTCAAACTAACCGAGCGACTATGATTTTATAACCCAAAAAAAGTTATCAAACTAGTAATCTACAATATGAATCTATTATATATCTCTATTTTTCATATATTTTTTTACCGTATTCTTATATACAAAGTTATTTTATGCCATTTAGTGCATGACTTTCATGATAATAAAATCCTTTTCCTAAAAACAACTATTTATTTTATTTCATAAATAAAAAGTAGTTTTCATAATTTAAAGCATCATAATGACTTTCAAAGATATGTTTTAAAAGTGGAAAAAAACAGAATTTAAAGTTTTTTTCAACATAATCTGATGTCGTTTTAAAGGTACATATTGACCTTTCTTTTGATTACTTTATCCAATAAGTCTTGATTAAAAAGGAAAATACAAAATACAAGACTAAGCAATGACGTCAACATTGAAGTATAGATAATGTACACCACAGCCAATGTTTTAATTACAAATATTATTATCGCACGAACTTGTGATTGTGAGAAATAATCATGTGATTGTGTATCGATTATCAAAACAAAAAATTATTTGTTTATCGGAAAAATTAATAGGAAAATAAGAAAATTAAAATGGAATATTCTCTGCAAAGGAGAACTATTTTTAAACAAATTATTTTTTGATTAATTTTATGTTAATGACTGGTGTTTTATTTTCCTCTATACCATTAATCACCTAACAATCCCTTTCTTCCTAAATTAATGTGAAACAATTTATTTATTTTAATGTTTAGTTATGGAAATAATACTTTTCCAGCTATGTTATTACTGTATTTGGTAGATTATATATATATATATATATATATATATATATATATATATATATATATATATATATATATATATATATATATATATTAGGGTTCTTGGAAGGTAAATATTTATTTGGATAAAATTATATATATATATATATATATATATATATATATATAAAGGGTGTTTTTTATAGAGGTATAGAACTTTAAGTTGGTAACACTTTTTTAACTGGCGGTCATTTTGTCAGCTGTCAAGTGATTTATGTTTAGTTTGGTTTGGCATTTCAACATGAATAGACTGACGCCTGAACAACGCTTCCAAATTGTGCAAATTTATTTTGAAAATCATGGTTCTGTTCGAAATACGTATCGCGCACTACGTCCATTTACGGTCAACATAATCATCCATCAGAGCAATTAATTCGATTAACTATGGAACGTTTTCGCACCACGTTTACTCCAAATGATAATATGCATCCACAGAGATGTCGTACAGTGCGTACAGAAGAAGTCATTGCTGCTGTAGAGAGTAGCGTAGACGAAGACCCGAATCAGTCTATCCGCCATCGTGCACAGGAATTGGATATGTGTCCATTCACTTTATGGAAGATTTTGCGGAAAGATCTTGGTTTGCGTGCTTACAAAATCCAACTCGTGCAAAAATTGAAGCCACACGATCACCTAGCAAGGCGTAGAATCGGTGAATGGGCCCAAAACGAGATTGCCGTTGATCCCGATTTTCATAAGCGAATTTTGTTTAGCAATGAAGCTCACTTTTGTTTGAATGGATACGTCAATAAACAAAACTGCCGTATTTGGAGTGATGATAATCCTCAAGTGTATGTTGACACACCGTTACATCCAGAAAAACTGACTGTTTGGTGTGCTTTATGGGCTGGTGGAATCATTGGTCCGTACTTCTTTAAAAACGATGCTGGTCAGAACGTTACAGTCAATGGTGACCGCTATAGAGCCATGATTACTGACTTTTTCGTTCATCAATTGAACAACCATGATGTGCAGGAGCTGTGGTTTCAACAAGACGTCGCAACATGTCACACAGCTCGTGCCACAACTGATTTATTGAAGGAAATGTTTGGTAACCGCATAGTTTCACGTTTCGGACCCGTGAATTGGCCTCCAAGGTCGTGCGACTTAACGCCGCTAGACTATTTTCTGTGGGGATATGTGAAGTCGCTAGTCTACGCCGATAAGCCCGAAACGATTGATCACTTGAAGGACAACATTCGCCGCGTTATTGCCGATATACGGCCACAAATGTTGGAAAAAGTCATCGAAAATTGGACCTCCAGATTAGACTACGTCCGAGCCAGCCGTGGCGGTCATATGCCATAAGTCATATTTAAATTATAATGCCAGAAGGTTATCTTTCGAATAAAGTAAATCATGTCAATTTAAAAAATTCATCTTTGTTTTATTCCATTTAAAAGTTCTATACCTCTATAAAAACACCTTAATATATATATATATATATATATATATATATATATATATATATATATATATATATATATATATATATATATATATATATCATCTCCAAATGTCATCGAAGGTAACGGAAACCTACGATGACCACAATCAACACAAAAGTTTTCCCGGAACGTCATCTTGTGCACCCACTCTTTATGATGGCAAGAAACTTTAAAGAAACGGCCCTGTTCCGGGCAGGTGTTAAGTCACCAGAGGGTGCTAAGAATCTCTCGGCTTGACATGATGTAGACCAAAAAGCGAATTGGAACCTGGAACACCAAAACTCTCTTTGCGACTGGAAAGCTTGATAATGCGATTCAGGAAATGAGAAGAATGAATATTGACATTCTTGGTATAGCTGAGACAAAATGGCATAACAGTGGAACATGTAGGAAGGATGGAACAACATTTTATTACTCAGAAAACAATGACCCAGATCACAGAAATGAAGTGGGCTTTATTGTGTCCAAGAAGATAGATGGGTCTGTGAGGAATGTCATAACATATTCAAATAGAGGTTTACTTTTGAATAAGTACCAGATCGATTAACGTCGATGTAATACAGGTGTATGCACCTACAGCGGACAAGTCGGAAACCGAAGCTGAACAATTTTATGAGCAGGTCCGGGAAGTTTTGCACTCATTAAAGCCTCAAGATATCAATAGAGTGATGGGTAATTTCCACGCAAAGGTCGGTAGCAGGACTGAGGAAGGTGTAACAGGGGTATTTGGATTAGGAGACCGAAACCAACGAGGTGAAATGCTAATCCAATTTTGTCGTGATGAAAAATTGGTTATCAAGAATATTTTATATAAATTATACCCTTGAAGACTCTACACCTGGAACAACAAAAGATATAAGCCACCTACTCAGGAGCAGATATCAATTGAGATCATAACCTTTTTGTGCAGAGGAGCATGAAGACTACATTGGACAGGCTTTGCCAAGAAAATAACCCTATCAAGAAGTTGCAGCTGCAAGATATGGATTACGCTAAAAAGAAACATCCAATCATCTACTGAAACTGTTCTTAGTCGACTGAAACAAGAAAAAATCAAACCATGGATGACCGTCGAAATATTGAACTTGATGGCTGAACTTCGGCTTTTTAAAAACCAGCATGATAAATATAAGGAACTGAATCGCACACACACATAAGGGAAGCTAAGGAGAAATGGACCCAGGAACAATGTGACGAGGCTGAAAGACTTCATCAGCTGTATGACTCCTTTAATTTCCATAGAAAGTAACTTGAACAAATAGAACAACAGCATTGCCGTCACTAAAAAATACACAGGGTAGACCGATATCGGATACCGACGAATTAAAGAAAACTTGGAAGAATTATGCGGAGACTTTATTCAGTGATCAACAAACAGATGCGCTGACGAATGACACTAAAACATGAGTGATCTAAAAATTCTTGTATCTGAAGTCAGGTACGCAACTCTTTGAAGAATGGTAAAAGTGCAGGTCACGATGATATATATATATATATATATATATATATATATATATATATGTATAAAAGGTATGTTATCACCTCGAAAATATATATACAGTTAGCGTAGACACCTCATATTTAACGTTGTTGCCTCATAAATTTGAGGCGACAACGTTTTGGCTTAATTTTTGTAGGAGGAGTTACTAAACGGCCTTTAACGTCATTTTACGAAAATTTGTTATGAGGTGATTTCAACCCACTCGTGCCTATGATTTTTTTTTTTAGTTCAAGTGTATACCACCAGCGCTAGTGTCGTATCGCTCAGTATTTATCACAAACACGAAATCACCTCATCATCATATATGCCGGTTATACATATTTTTCGCTCGTTCTTACCTCGTCGTTTAGGCAACATCGCGCGAGAAATAAATTCTCGTATACATACATAACCTTGTTCTATTTAGTTTTATCTTTTGGGGTTTTGTGATAAAATGATTTTGAGAGGATTAATAATGGTAAAGTTAGTGAAGGTAAGTAGTAAATTATATTTTTATCACACTAAATTATAGAATTTATTTTAAATAGCTAGGCGTTTTCTAATTTAACTCATTTTTTTTTGTCGAATTTTTGACTACAAAATCTTAAAACTGTTTTATTATTATAACAAATACGAGGCTATAAAAAAAATTTCATTTAGTGTTATAGTTAGTTTAATTTGTTTATGATTGTAATATTGCTAAGAAATTACTTATTATATTTCTAATACTATGAATACAAATCATTGTATCATCTGACTGTACTTAATCGTCGTCACTACCGCCTTTAATCACCGAGTAATGCCAATTGTAAAAAATACAGGGTGGCCATTTAGTACTTGAATGAAACATACTTCTATTTTTTTAGGAGATTCTCACATAAAAGTTCAAAATTTTTTTCAGTAAAACCTGAAATTACTTTCAATATACAGGGGCTTTCAAATTTGAAAGATAATTTTAAAATATAGTTTCTTTTAAAAAACCCTTATAACTTTTATCAAAGGTCAGTCTACAGAAATGGAGATATCTTTTGTCCATACACTAAATGACCTGCATGTATTTGTCTCATTATCATGTCTACTAAAGAAGACAGTAACAACGATGTATTAATTACTGCCAGAACACACCAATGAAATATTTTCATAATATTTGAAATATGAACATATATTTCATAACCATATACAAATTTTAATAAAAACTGCTTTGAAGTTGAGGGTTGTTTTTTGCTACCATAAAGAACTGAGGATTAAAATTAAGTTATTTAAGCATCTTTGGGTGGAAGCAACATTTATACCAGAGTTGCCTAAACAGCTTGCTAAGTTTCATATATTTAATCAATTTAAATATTTAAAAAATGATATGAATAAGAGTCATATCAAAATGAAATTATTTTTTCAGGATGCAGAATAGAAACAAAGCGTATGTGATCATTTTTAAGAAAATAGTATAGAAAACATGAATAGTGTAAGTATTATAATAATTTAGTAAGCAGAAATTTTTGTTTTTTGGCCAAATTTCATTTCGTAGATTATTTTTTTCTCTAAAAGGTAGTGGTCTATAATATATTTAACGTACAGAATAGATATTTTACTGAGTTGATATAAAAAACGTCAAATTTTTTAATTCCACGTACCATATCAAACTGATGTAAAATAACATTTTCATCTTTTAAAATGCACTGCTAACTAGTAATTAAAAAGATGACCATTATCCTTTATAAAAAGTCATATAGAATGTTTTACCACGTTAATTAAATGTCGGTAGTTAATTTAAAACCAAAAATTTTGAAAAATCGCAATTTTTAATGAAAACTGTATATTAATCAGTTTAACGAAAATTAGCTTATTTTAAAACCAAAATAATATAATTTCTAAAAACTGAGTCTCCTTCAAGATGCTTTAGTATTTTCTAGTAAATGTAAAAAATTATTTAAATAGGTAGGTAACAGAAATCAATGGCGATGTTACCTGTCCAGGCAGTGGCGTAAATAACTACTTCGCAGATTCCGCAGTGCGGCGGGGCGCAGCCAATCAAGGGGCGCTCTCAAGTCCCTTGATGAAAATAAATAAATACCAAGGATCAAGATGAGTGCAAAATAATCGGGTACATTCAAAAATCTGCGGGGGGAGGTACACATACTCTTAGTTACGCCACTGTGTTCCGGTTAATGAGACAATATATATGACTTTAGTAAGTTATATTTGTATAGACCATCAAAAAAAATATACATATAAAAAATCTGGAATTTAACATTATTTAATACCGAATTGAAATTCGGTGATTATTTTAAGACATTTTTAAATTTGAATGCCAAAAAACATGTTTCAATAATAAAATAAGTTTTAAAAAACAAGTCTAATTAATTTCAATCTCTAATATAAGAATGGATAAAGAACAAATTTTTAAGGGAATTAGTTACTGGAAATGAATGCGAATTAAAAAACGAACTTGAAGATACTAATAAAAAAAATATATATTGTAAATTTGAAAGCTGTACTTCGACTTATGTGTCAGATACTACTACAGTATGACATGACACTGAAAAGGAACTTAAATCCAAAGTTAACCTAACAGATGTTTCTCCAGTAGTTAATAAAAATAAAAATGATATAAAAGGTATGTAAAAAATTTAAAATTGAGCTATTACTAATCTGGACTAGAAACAATCATTAATTTAAATTCTATTCTTGAATGAGCTTTTTATTATCTTTGTACTATTGATTTAGTTTGTAATTTATATTGTTGGTGAATTTAAAAAATGTTGATTTATCAAATTTATCAAGTGATATTTTATTCTCTTTATGCCTGAACTCATTTTGGCCTTCTTTCGTGAAAGTGCTATATATAATGGGTATAAAATCGTAATTAGAGCACTACCGTTATCACCTCATTTGACCACCTGGAAACGTATTTTATATAAAAAATTGTACAGCTTAAATTTTATTAGTATCACAAATGAATTAAAAATAATTAAACATTATGATTGTGTTTATCAATACATACACTTCTTAACTTTTGAACATTTATTGAAAAATTTATAAGCGGCCAATCAGATTGCCTAACAGCAATTGTTGCGGAGATCTTGACTGCGGGACATTACTATTTGTTGTATTCCCAGAAACGTAAAATATTACCGTGTGATAAGGCAAAATGTATTTACCTTAGTTATTTTTACTAATATCTTTTAATACAACCTTCTGGAAATACTCAAAAAAAGAAAATTTTACAGATTTTAAAGTAAATAAAAAACAATATATTCAGCTGTCAGTATCTCTGAAACAATCAAAAGTTTCTGTGTATTTCAGAAAATATATTTAGGCTTTAATAAAAAACAAGTTTTCTCAGATAATAAGATATCTAGTTGTTTTTAAAATTAACAACTTTAATACTAAACATTTTTGTCTATTATGACTGTTTCGAGATACTATCTTGAGAAGGCAATGTAACTTGAAAGCCTAGATACTTAAAAGTAATGAATGACGTCATAGTGTCTCTTATGTAACATTAGCATAAAAAAGTATGCCCTATTTTTGAAGAACTAATAGAATATTAATAAATTCATACTTTTCGTCTTAAAGACATACCAATTAAAATAAAAAATATTGTATTTTACAAATAATATGTATATAGTAAGCAACGACACAAGGGAAATACCACCAAACAAAAGGCCTGATATTAAAAAGAAAAGTAAATACTTGAAAAACATATATGTGTATATTTTTACTTTATGTCTATTTATTTCTTTATAGATTGGACAAACACATTGGACATATCGCTGATTGAGGAGCATTTTTCAAGATTTATAGATGACAAAACATATCCGTCTTCAACAAAAAATAAAAATTTATACAAAAGATTGGAATAAATAGAACTATCCCTGTTATTAATTCAAAAATACAACATCTTATCAAAAACTGACAATTGTTTATTTTTTAATATTATTATATTTCATGAAAATAAAAAATAATTTTTTGTAGTAACCAATCTTTTTTTCTTCTAAAAATACCGCCCCTGATAAGACGAGGAAATCTGATACGAAACATTCTAATAACTTATTATATTTTCTAACATAACATCTAGCAACAACATACTCACCTCAGATAAGTGGCAACACCGACGGAGGTGAGTAAGTATTGTATATATATTTAATTTTATGCCTCAGTTCATATCACCTCATATATAAGTGAGGTGACCTCGGATTTGATATACCTACCATATACGACCATGTTAAAAACAAAGAAAATATTTCCCCTCTAATGAATTTCTAATTAAGGAGGCTCCCCTCAACATGTATATATAAAAATATATGCAAGAAGTTAATTGGAAAATGGTGAGGTTAGGTCGCCTTCTCTTTAACACTGAGGTGACAACTTATCATGTATACATATATATATATATATATATATATATATATATATATATATATATATATATATATGCAGAAGTTTTAAATCAAGTCGATATTAAACAACTTACATATCTATTTAACTTGATATATGACTCTGGGCAAATCCCAGTGGATTGGTTAAAGTCTACGTTTATTGTTATCCCAAAGAAAACAAACTCCTAGATCTGCGAAGACTCATAAGCTTGATGAGCCACGCTCTTAAAACGTTCCTTCGAGTAATTCATTCAAGTATATACAGAAAATGTGAGGATATGAGTGGCGATACACAGTTTGGCTTTATCAAGGAACTTGGCACTAGAGAAGCTCTATTCTCAATGAAATTACTTGCGTAAAAGTGCTGTGACCAAAGGCAAGATGATTTAATTTGCTTCAGAAAGTTTTTGACAACGTAAAGCACGAGCCGCTGTTGGAAAGATTACAGGAGATCGATATAGATGATAAATATATTAGAATGATAAGAACTTTATGGACAACAGGTAGCTGAGATCCATAGGGATGTGTACTGTCACCTGTTCTGTTTAATATTTACGTTGAGAAAATATTTCAGTTAGTATTAGAAAATGAAACGCGAGATATCAGTGTCAATGACATCCCAATAAATAATATTCGCTATGCAGATGATACTGCAGTAATAGCTAACAACTTTGAAGATCTCCAGTCAATATTAAAAAAACACTCAATGAGTGCTGTGAATAGTTCGGGCTGCATATTAATACTGGAAAAACGAAATTTTTGATTAATAGGCATCAGTACATCACTCCTCTTAACATCAACGGGGAAAATATTGAACGTGTCGCACGATTCACTTATCTTGGTGCTACTCTCAATGAAAAATGAGAATGTGACGATGAAGTGAAGGGAAGAATTGGCCGTGCAAAAATAACTTTCTTTAAACTTAAAAATCTTCTCCTTCACAGAAATATGCCACCACACACCCGAATACGCGTGGTTCAGTGTTATGTATGGCCTATTGTACTATATTGGGCTGAAACATGGCCACTTAAGACTGGAATGCTGAATCGTATCAAAAATTTTCCATTGTGGACACTCCGCCGACTACTGTGTATCCTCTGGACTGCTCACATAATGAATTATGAAGTTCTACGAGGAGCTGGCGTAGAAAGCAACTAATGGACACTGTAAAACAATGAAAAGTGTCACATCTAAGTCATATACTAAGAGAACCTCGCTACTCCATACCAAGGTTAATACTACAGGGAAAAATTGATGGAAGATGGGGACCAGGTCGAAAACAACACTTTTGGCTCGGCAAAATAAGAAACTGGTGTGGTATATCAGACATCGCAACCATATTTAAACAGGCTGAGAAGGACAGTGTAGTTATATTGTGACCATGAGATGGACACATTATCGCCGATGTGTGGCATAGCATATAACCCATTTTTGAAATTAAAAAACAGTAAACAAAATACAATAGCGACATCTCGATGGATCACTCAATTACATAAGAGCAACACGAATTAACAATGTTGTATAAAGCCGCCATGTGATGGCACGATGGTAAATGAAAAAAGAAATATATCAAAACCCGATATACGAGACATGCTACCCAAAGGATAGAAATCGCATCATTTGGCACCGGCGATCAAGCTAACCACGAGTGTCCGCAATTCATGCAAGACGTGGCACCAACGATCTCCTTATGAGAACCGCTGCGTATTTTTAAGCTAAAAGTATATAAAAAAAAACGAGATAAGTTTTGGAGCTGTGACGAACCGAGAGCAATATTCGCAGAAACTTACCGATATGTATTTATGTAATTTATATTATATGTATCAGTTGTTTTCTGTGAATGTTGCTCTCGGTTCGATACAGCTCGATTGACGAGACCATAAAGTGGTCGAAACGCGTATGTAGAGAGGACCAGAGTGGTATTTGCAGGAAATAAACTGTTTGTATATATTCTTTCCTTTTTTCTACCTGAAAGAATAATACTTATAAACAACCATTTAAATACGGCAGATAAATTTCTTTATTTCTTATTGAAATTTTGACTTTTTAAAAATCGTAGTTATTTAATCCGAAATAACTACATTCCTTAAAAGGTGCCACAAATGTTGACTTAAATAGACACAATGACATCAAAATATTATAAAATTTGCTCCCCAACTCAGTTAGAGATCTGAATTAATTTTTAGTGATTTTGGGAAAAATTCGGAGAATGACCCACTATGCCTCAATTTGCCAATCCGTTGTCTATTTTTAAATCCTTATCGGCGTACCAGTTAGCGGGTGATTCCAACTAATTAGCACTATAGTGATAATTAAATTTTTCCCATCCGAAATGTGAGCTTAGCAAATTGACAATAAATTTGAATCCAGATGCTAATAAGTTCTAAAATTGTTGGAGCGTATTGTAAAATACCACTAAACAATAAAGTGGACAGATTTTCGGTAATTGCTGTGGCCAACAAAAAGCTTTTTGCGTGTTTATCATATGAATTATGTATAAGTTGATCTTTTGATAACTTAGACTTATGCAATCGAATACGGAGAAGGAAGATTTCAACGCATCTGCATATAATTCGTTCGTTACAACGTTAGACTGGTAAGCTGTTGAAACCAAAAAACGGCGAAATAAGGACAAAAAATGGGCTTGAACACATAGGGTGCAGGTTCCATTTTTAAGAACTCCTCTTATGCGCAGAACCGATTCCTTTGATGACAGGCCAAACCCATCTCGTAGATTGCGCAATTAGAAGATTCTGCGTCGAGCGACGCTTCTTCTATCTATAAAGTTTCCCTGCATGATGTGTTACAGTAATTCATGTTTTTCAATAAAAAAAATCTGAGCTTTCTATTCTTCATTCCAGCAACCCACATTTTGAAAGTTTTCACTCTTCTTTAAGCCTCTTTGCTCAGCGTTCACCCTTCCAAACTACCCAGCAACAGTGAAAATACATCAGGCCATTCTGTTTCTTGGGGTTAGAGAGAGACCTTGCTTGTTCAATTCTGGCTACAATTCGGGTTTTGTGGGGTCAAAAGATTTGTTCTGGCGAAGACAATATTATTCATTATTAGTTGGCCATTGTTGTTTGTCGATTTATTTTTGGGACATCAATAACATTTTTGTTTTATTTGTATTTATATGAAAACTATATTTTTTACTTGCCAGTGTTACTTTATTAGTCTCGAGTTCGAGGTTGGTTGCAAGCCGGACGGTGTCATCAGCATATTCAGTGTTATTGTTTGAACTCCCATTGATAAATATTCCCGGTGCCTCTTCCTCCAGTGTTTTGCGAAAAATGTATTCTGAATAATTATAAAAACAGCTTAGATGTGAGCACACATCCTTGCCTGACTTTTTTTTGAACACTGGCTTGTTATCAATTTTTATCTCTACCGTTTGTCCCCAGTATATATTATATACTATACTAATATCTTGATAGTTGGTGCTGATGTCCTGAAGTCTGTCTAGCAGTTTTCCATGCTTTACGTTATTAAATGCCTTGCTGTAATCGATAAAACCAGCGTATACGTCCTGATTAATATCTAGGTATATCTGTGATAGATCGTTCAGAGCTAAAATGTTTTTTTTTCTAGTTCCATTCCATTTCCGAATCCATATTACGTATCCAATATTTCAGCTTGGCACTTATTATAAGTTCTAGTATGTAGGAACACGTTCAAAACATAGCTTATGAGTCGATTTTCGTTGCATCTGGAAGCTCGCACTTTTTTTGGAATAGAAAATTAAGAACAAAGATGGAAAGAGCTTTGCTTCTATATCTAAAATGATTTTATCTGAATTGCCTTTCATTACGCCTATCTTCTTCTATGGATTGGACTTATTGTACTTATGTTTTTATAATTATGTTTCGTAATTTCTTATAGTCCATGTCGTTTGTGCTTTTGTATTTTCGTCTTCTTCCATTAGTTCCAGAAATTCTTCATTTGTGATTTATTTTATTTTTTCTTCCTTCCAATATTTTTTTCCTGTGCTGTTGTTATTGTATCTTTAATGTTGGACCGTTTTGTTTCTTCGCTAGTAAATTTCCTGTAGTTAATGGATTTTTGGATTTAAAACCTCAGTCACAGTCTAACCTTGGATATAAACAGAAAAATTGATTAATAAACGAATGTAAGAGCATATAAAGGGTGTTTTTTTATAGAGGTATAGAACTTTTAAATGGAATAGAACAAAGATGAATTTTTTAAATTGGCATGAAATTTACTTTATTCGAAAGATAACCTTCTGGCATTATAATTTAAATATGACTTCTGGCATATGACCGCCACGGCTGGCTCGGACGTAGTCTAATCTGGAGATCCAATTTTCGATGACTTTTTCCAACATTTGTGGCCGTATATCGGCAATAACGCGGCGAATGTTTTCCTCCAAGTGATCAATCGTTTCGGGCTTATCGGCGTAGACTAGCGACTTCACATATCCCCACAGAAAATAGTCTAGCGGCGTTAAGTCGCACGATCTTGGAGGCCAATTCACGGGTCCGAAACGTGAAACTATGCAGTTACCAAACGTTTCCTTCAATAAATCAATTGTGGCACGAGCTGTGTGACATTTTTTCAATTAATGAACGAAAAAGTCAGTAATCATGGCTCTATAGCGGTCACCATTGACTGTAACGTTCTGACCAGCATCGTTTTTAAAGAAGTACGGACCAATGATTCCACCAGCCCATAAAGCACACCAAACAGTCAGTTTTTCTGGATGTAACGATGTCTCAACATACACTTGAGAATTATCATCACTCCAAATACGGCAATTTTGTTTATTGACATATCCATTCAAACAAAAGTGAGCTTCATCGCTAAACAAAATTCGCTTATGAAAATCGGGATCAACGGCAATCTTGTTTTGGGCCCATTCACCGAATCTACGCCTTGCTAGGTGATCGTGTGGCTTCAATTCTTGCACGAGTTGGATTTTGTAAGCACGCAAACCAAGATCTTTTCGCAAAATCTTCCATAAAGTGAATGGACACATATCCAATTCCTGTGCACGATGGCGGATAGACTGATTCGGGCCTTCCTCTACGCTACGCTCTACAGCAGCAATGACTTCTTCTGTATGCACTGTACGACGTCTCTGTGGATGCGTATTATCATTTAGAGTAAACGTGGTGCGAAAACGTTCCATAGTTAATCGAATTAATTGCTCTGATGGACGATTATTAAAATAGACGTAGTGAGCGATACGTATTTCGAACAGAACCATGATTTTCAAAATAAATTTGCACAATTTGGAAGCGTTGTTCAGACATTCATGCTATTCATGTTGAAATGCCAAATCAAAATAAACATAAATCACTTGACAGCTGACAAAATGGCCGCCAGTTAAAAAAGTGTTGCCAACTTAAAGTTCTATACCTCTATAAAAAACACCCTTTATATTATTTTTAGCACGCCTCTGAAAATATAAAAATAACACCGTTGAATAGAACTCTTTTATCTGTTCAAATGTTTATTTGCGATTACCAGTAAATACGATCTGACAGTCAACACTTTAAGGATTTGCGGAGATTTCGAAACAGGCTACAGGTTTTTATTAAATAAATATTATTTATATGATCAGACGGAGTTAGACATTATATTATATTGGTACATATTTGCTTATCGATAAAAATAAGTATGATATGGATGATATCAAGTCAGTAAGAATATTTTAAAGCCATTTATCAGAATGAATGAGCTTGAAGCTTTTTGTTATAGAGACGCAAAGTTAAAAAATTAATAACATAAATAAACATAATATAAAAATTACGTAAATATTTACGTTTTAGTCAAAGTCACTGCTCTACTACAGTTGAGCTCACGAAGATTAATTAGGTAAGAAAGAGCAGAGGATTATTAAAAAGGTTTTAAGAAAAAAGACTACTAGTTTTTAAAATGTAAATCCTACTTACATTTATATTTAATAAAGTGATTTCATCTTAACTTCATCAAGAGTAGATACATGCACATTTCGATTTATACAGAGTTTTTGAAACGTTCATTTGCAGATTCACCATCTCGCAATAACAGAAATAGTTCCTATAAGCAGGGGTTTGGAATAGTATCGTTATTGAATTAGAGGATAATGAAAATTGTAAAACAATATTCTATTTCTTATTGATTTAAGAAGTGTTTACAGGTATTTTGTTGACGTGAAAGGATAAATTATTTTATGCTTAAAACTCATTTTGTTTACCCAAATTAGAGGCAAGCATACTATTAATATGTTAGAGAAATATAGGTACTACGCCACTGCTTTTGCGTAATTTTCATAGCATATTTAAAATTGGTTCTTTTAACTAAACACAATTTCCCTCTTGATTTTTTTAAACAAATTAAGACAAAATTAGAAAAATAATATTTAAGTAAAGGGTGTTTTTTATAGAGGTATAGAACTTTAAGTTGGCAACACTTTTTTAAATGGCGGCCATTTTGTCAGCTGTCAAGTGATTTATGTTTAGTTTGGTTTGGCATTTCAACATGAATAGACTGACGCCTGAACAACGCTTCCAAATTGTGCAAATTTATTTTGAAAATCATGGTTCTGTTTGAAATACGTATCGCGCACTACGTCCATTTTACGGTCAACATAATCGTCCATCAGAGCAATTAATTCGATTAACTATGGAACGTTTTCGCACCACGTTTACTCTAAATGATAATACACATCCACAGAGACGTCGTACAGTGCGTACAGAAGAAGTCATTGCTGCTGTAGAGCGTAGCGTAGAAGAAGACCCGAATCAGTCTATCCGCCATCGTGCACAGGAATTGGATATGTGTCCATTCACTTTATGGAAGATTCTGCGGAAAGATCTTGGTTTTCGTGCTTACAAAATCCAACTCGTGCAAGTATTGAAGCCACACGATCACCTAGCAAGGCGTAGATTCGGTGAATGGGCCCAAAACAAGATTGCCGTTGATCCCGATTTTCATAAGCGAATTTTGTTTAGCGATGAAGCTCACTTTTGTTTGAATGGATACGTCAATAAACAAAACTGCCATATTTGGAGTGATGATAATCCTCAAGTGTATGTTGAGACACCGTTACATCCAGAAAAACTGACTGTTTGGTGTGCTTTATGGGCTGGTGGAATCATTGGTCCGTACTTCTTTAAAAACGATGCTGGTCAGAACGTTACAGTCAATGGTGACCGCTATAGAGCCATGATTACTGACTTTTTCGTTCATCAATTGAACAACCATGATGTGTAGGAGCTGTCGTTTCAACAAGACGACGCAACATGTCACACAGCTCGTGCCACAATTGATTTATTGAAGGAAACGTTTGGTAACCGCATAGTTTCACGTTTCGAACCCGTGAATTGACCTCCAAGATCGTGCGACTTAAGGCCGCTAGACTATTTTCTGTGGGGATTTGTGAAGTCGTTAGTCTACGCCGATAAGCCCGAAACGATTGATCACTTGGAGGACAACATTCGCCGCGTTATTGCCGATATACGGCCACAAATGTTGGAAAAAGTCATCGAAAATTGGACCTCCAGATTAGACTACGTCCGAGCCAGCCGTGGCGGTCATATGCCAGAAGTCATATTTAAATTATAATGCCAGAAGGTTATTTTTCGAATAAAATAAATTTCATGTCAATTTAAAAAATTCATCTTTGTTTTATTCCATTTAAAAGTTCTATACCTCTATAAAAAATACCCTTTACTAGATTATTAATAAAAAAATTAATTTAACAACTGTTAGCTTTAATGCAGGCATATAGCCTACGTCATAAAGATTTTCGCACTCGCTTGCAAATATGGAGATATTTTTTTCGGATTTTCATTACCCTGTATTTCAGTAATACCAGACTCATCTGCATAGAAACTTTTCAGGTTATTTTGGGATGCAGAATTTTTCAAACACCCCTTATTTGGGTTATTCTAAGTCAACTGAAATATCAATCTGCTCAGAATTTGACCCATCATACCCCGCGTAACTACTCAAAATTTTAATATTCTTAAGTATTTTCAAAAACCACGTGTTGTAGTAATAGAGTCACCATCATGTTTCATTATTAAGCAGCAAGACGAGCAGCCGTCGAAGCATCACTTGAAAATGCCAGCTGAGATATTGGCGAAACGTCGTGTAGATTTTTCTACCGACGAACGGATTAAAAACTGGCAAAACACCAGTATACATTCCATCATCCGGTAAAACCTACGATACTATGTGATTTCAGAACTACAACGGCATAATGTGGATATATCCACTGCTATTGCATTTCACACGGAGGAATCCGTGAAAGCCCCATAAACACATATACTCCATCCGGCGGGAGGTCGGCGAAGCCGCGTTCAGTATTTTCATGCTTTCTTCCGATCTGTCACACAGCCAGGTACATGCCGGTACCCTGATGAGTCTAGTAGAGACGAAACATGTACCTCTGCCGTATTACTGTGGAGGGGAGGGTAAGTTTTGACTTTCTTCTCGGTATGGTGGTACAGGTAGGCCATCATCTCGATGGTGGTGGAATGGGATACATTGCGTTCTATAACAATTTATTTTAACTGTACAACCTCTAACAGAAAGGACATAATGGAGAGAAGTTTGCATTTACTGTTCGCATTTTACTTCAAATATTTTCATACAAAAGATGATATAATTATTAAGTAGTATTAAATCATCACATTTCTCATACTAGATTTTTGAGAGCGATCTTAAAAATCATTTTAATACATTTTCAAAGTTTATTAAAACATGTCATACAGATTGCGGACATAATACCGTCATATTGAATTTGTCACAGCTGATTCGTAACTAATTATCTTGAAAACGCAGTCTATTGTCAAAGAAATCCGGTATTCCTAAAAAAAAATTATTCGAATACGGATACAGATAGCAGGTTTCAGCACATTTGTATCCATTTTCTCCATGCAAAAATAATGATTGACATACCCTGTCTGATTTTTTGTTAAATTTTGAAATTATGATTGCATATTCCAAAATTGTTGGTGACTCGTTGAAGTATATTTCACTATTTTAAAAAAAATGCCAATATTAATCAAAAACTACGTTATCATGGAACTTCTACAAATTTTATATGATTTTTGACTCTAGGTTCGCCATTTTGGATCTGTCATTTTGTAATTTGGATTTCGTTACATTTGGTTTTCAATTACCAATCTTGAAAACCCACTCAAATCCGTTTTTAAAGCGATTCGATTTTCCTAAAGGAATTTCAGTGGAATTTCAACCACTTATTCGCCATCTTGGGTCCTCCACTTTTTGATTTGAAACCTGCCACATCAGATTTAAGATGACTGACAATTCAAATCTCTGCCAATCTATTTTAAAACAAATATGATGTTCTTAAAGGCATTTACGAATTTTGAGCTAAAATCCATATTTGATCCGCCATTTTGTAATTTGAAATTCATCATACTAGAGATCATTGATCATTACGTCCGGCAAATACTTTTAAATTTTTTTAAGCCCGATTATTTGTCTTGAAAGGCTTTTAGTTTAAAGTTTCTGGTGATTTATTGATTTATTGAAATTTTTGAGTTTTTGGCCGTCATATTGATGTTATCATCTTGATTTTTGTAAAGATATTACGTCATTTTCTAGTCCAGAGCTCTTCTATATATATATATATATATATATATATATATATATATATATATATATATATATATATATATATATATATATATACAGGGTGATTCAAAAATCGATCACGAAACTTAAGGGGGTGATTCTACTTGACAAAATAAGGGTAGAGCTTCATATAATTTTTTTTCAAAATGTCATTCGTTTTCGAGTTACAAGCCGTCCAAGTTCAAGTTTTTATTTTTTGTTTTTTGAATTACTCGCTTACAGGAAAACCGATTTGACTAATATTTGAAAGATAGGCTAAGTCTTCTGCGCTTTATCATTTTAGTAACAATTCACATTGATTGTTTGCCGCTAGAGGGCACTTTACCTACATTGAAAATTGTTTTTTTGTCATAATTTTTTAGTGTTCACAGCTACAGTAGTTTTTGGCATGATTTCTGAAAGACTGATGCCAGACCTTTAAAAAAGGTGCTCTTTATTTACATCGCTAAACCCAACGGTTTAGACGTAAATCACCCTTAAAAATTAAGTGGTAAATTTACTTTTCTCATTTCATTACCACCAGCTACCAGGTAAATAGCTATCAAAGTATACTAGAGCTGTCAGTTTAACATCAAATAAATTCGCTTTTTAAACTATTTAATTTATAATCTTAAAATAACTAATAATGGCTAATCAGTAAATATTCATATTATGGATTATTGCGATATACATTTAATTGATAAAAATTAATGAAACAGTACTAAACAAACTAAAAAATATTCTCAAAATGTCCCCCATTTTCTTCCATACATTTCCTAACACTTTTCAAAAAATGTCGCCTAACTCGATGAAAAATTTCTGGTGTTTCTTTAATAATTTGGCACTTTTCGATTATCCTGAAGCGAAGATCCTCGACGTTGATTACTGGAATATCGTACACCAATTGTTTCAAATGACCCCAAAAGAAAAAATCCATAGGATTAAGGTCTGGTGACCTCGCTGCCCATGCCAATGGTCCACTTCGTCCTATCCATCGCTCAGGATACGTTGCATTCAAATACTGTCGGACACGTATACTAAAGTGGGGCGGAGCTCCGTCTTGGAGGATCCACATGTTGGCCTTTACTTCCAATGGCACATCTTCCAGATACAATGGGAGACGATTTTGGATAAAATCTAAGTATACGTCACCAGTTAATGGGCCATCAAAGAAATGAGGACCAATAAGGTAATCTCCTATTATCCCTGCCCACACATTTAGTGAAAATCTACGCTGATGTTTCGTTTCTACCACATTGTTTGGGTTCTCGTAAGCATATGTGTGGATGTTGTGTAGATTTGTTATGCCATCACGAGTGAAACCAGCTTCGTCAGTGAATAATATGACGCCAATTAATCGATTATCGTGTTCATACTTAGCTAGGATCTGATTGCACATTTCCAACCGTCTCGGCCGATCATCGTCATAAAGAGCCTGCACCTTTTTTGAATGAAACGGGTAGAGTTGTTCTTCTCTTAGTATCCTCCATGAACTAGCCTGACAGAGCCGCACTTCATTCCCAATTTTTCTAGTACTAATACCTGGATTATGTTCAATAATTTCAAGCACTCTTTCTTCTTGTTGCACGTTTCTAGCAGTTCTAGGTCTTCCCCTATTTCCATTATAACTTTTAAAGGAACCACATTCCGCAAGCCTCCTGTGCACACTGGAAAATGTTTGAGCATGAGGGATATTTCTTTCCGGATAACTCTCCATATAATATCTTCTTGCCAACTCTGCATTACCATTTGCTTTTCCATAACAAAAATGGATATCACAATATTCGATATTTGAATATTGGTGATTAGCCATTATTAGTTATTTTAAGATTATAAATTAAATAGTTTAAAAAGCGAATTTATTTGATGTTAAACTGACAGCTCTAGTATACTTTGATAGCTATTTACCTGGTAGCTGGTGGTAATGAAATGAGAAAAGTAAATTTACCACTTAATTTTTAAGGGTGATTTACGTCTAAACCGTTGGGTTTAGCGATGTAAATAAAGAGCACCTTTTTTAAAGACCTGGCATCAGTCTTTCAGAAATTATGCCAAAAACTACTGTAGCTGTGATCACTAAAAAATTATGACAAAAAAACAATTTTCAATGTAGGTAAAGTGCCCTCTAGCGGCAAACAATCAATGTGAATTGTTACTAAAATGATAAAGCGCAGAAGACTTAGCCTATCTTTCAAATATTAGTCAAATCGGTTTTCCTGTAAGCGAGTAATTCAAAAAACAAAAAATAAAAACTTGAACTTGGACGGCTTGTAACTCGAAAACGAATGACATTTTGAAAAAAAATTATATGAAGCTCTACCCTTATTTTGTCAAGTAGAATCACCCCCTTAAGTTTCGTGATCGATTTTTGAATCACCGTGTATATATATATATATATATATATATATATATATATATATATATATATATATATATATATATATATATATATATATTTCATCTCCTTAAATATTTACAGCAGAATTAATTAGGTTTATTTTTTTAAATTTCTGAGTTTATGGCAACCATATTCTTTTCGAACATTTAAACATTTTATTACATATCTTTACATATGCAATAAAAAGAAAGTTAAAATTGTAATTTGGAAAATTGCAATATACTAACACTAAATGAAATATTTTTTATTTTAAATTAAAATATAATTAATTTTTCTGATGCCACTGAAAGTCCAAAAAAACACACACACATACACAAAAGAAAAATGAAAATCAATATTGACTTTATATCCGGATCAGTCGTGAGAATACGCGGTACATCATCAGGTTTGTTCGTATGTTTGTTTTACTGAAACAATATTTACTTCCTTTCGTTAGGCTCAAGGCAGGTTGATAAAATGATAAAAAATACCGGCATTAGGAGATAGGTGGATGTCACGTTAACCTGTTTTAAAGATTATGAATGAAAATAAACGGTGTAAGCTGTGTCATAGAGATTTTTTCGTTGCTTGAAAGAAATTTTAATCAAATTTTTGATTTGAAAAATTTGCTTCTTGCCGACAGTTGCATTTTGTATATATACAGGGTAATTCTCCGGGAAATTTATCGATCGATTGTGGGAAAATTATAATTATGAAGAATGCATGGGGGACAGCTGACTAAAATATTTTCAAGATAGCAGCACTTCCAGTTATACCGGAAGTATATGTCAACTGGTTTATTTTAAATTGAACACCCAATATATACTTGCATTTTTGATTTTTAGGTAAAATTCTAGACATATTTTATGCATAATGTTCTAATTAAGTCTCACCGTTTTGGACATCTTCTTCTTCTTCTTCCTTCTCACCCAATTGACGTCCACTCCTGGACATAAGCCTCTCCGATGATCCTCCACTGGGATCTGTCTGTCGCCTTCTGGAGTCAGCCTTTTCCAGCAAACTGTCTAATATCATCTACCCATCTGCGTTGTGGCCTGCCATGATTTCGACTCGTTTCTCGCGATTGCCATTGCAGTAATTTAGTCGTCTATCTATCGGGCTGCTGTCTAGCTATGTGCCCCGCCCATTGCCACTTTACTCGTGATATGCGTTCAATGACGTCAACTACTTTGGTTCTTGATCTTATTACTCGATTTCGTATTTTATCCCGTAACGAGATTCCTAACATTTGTCTCTCCATGGAGCGTTGAGTGACTCGGAGCCTATTTGCATTTTGTTTGGTTAGTGTTATCGTTCCATGCTGTAAGTAGCAACAGGTAAGACACACGTGTTATACACTTTCCGTTTAAGGTTGATTGGTGTGTTTCTATCTCTTAATACGTACTGCAACTTTCCCAAGGCAGCCCATGCCAGCTTTGTTTCTGCCGTTTGATTTTCTTTGCCCAATTTCATGACGTGGCCTAAATAGATGTACTCTTGGACATTTGTGGTTTCATTTGAATGAATTGATTTCATTCTGAATCTCTATATGTACATTTGCGTCAGGGTTCATTAACTTAGCTTTCCCCAAGTTCATCTTAAGTCCCACTTTTCTCGCCTCTTCATTGAAATCTTGAAGCATTTGTTTTAGCTCTTCTGGGTTCCTAGACATGACAACAACATCGTCGGCGAAACGAAGATGACTAAGACAAGAACCGTCAACTCTCAAACCTTTCTCATCCCAATTTAGTTTTTTAAAGACATCTTCCAAAGCTAGCGTAAATAGTTTCGGAGAGATGACGTCTCCCTGACGCACACCTCTCATAACGTTTATTTTTTCGGTTTTTGTGTCTTCGTCGATATATTTAAGTTTATATGTCGTTTTAATGCTTTAATGCTTAATATGATAAAAATTGTGTTTCCATAAAATCCTTAAAACTGATATTTGAGATAATCCAGACTCCTATGCTACTCGCCTTGTAGATATTGTCGGATATGAGGCGAAATATTCTAAAATTGTAGTTTCCATATTTTCACTATTAACAACTGGTTTATTTTTTTTTCTTTTTGCTTTTATGGATCCAAAGTTCTTGAAGTTTTCTATAATCCTTTTAACAGTTTGTGGTGTTGGTTCCTGTTTCTGCACCACATTCTCCATAAATAATAAATAAGTTTAAATAATTTTTGTGCGTGTAATTTAATCGCCCCGGCATGATTATTATTAATGAATGTCAAATGGCAAGAAATAATGACAATTCTGTAGTTTTCGATTGTTTTATTTTCGCCACGCCTCGCCATCATGGCCAACTAATAATAAAACTTTAAAGCCGTATAGCATTTTTACAATAGAAAAATGTTGAATTGCAAATATTTTGAAAACTACAAATTTTAGAAATAGACAACCTTTTACAAAGTTACCTTTATTTTTAATGCTTAATATGATAAAATTATAAAATTAAGTACATTCTATTTGAAAAAATTGACTTTTGAGGATTATTTAAATATAATTTTTAATCTTCTTTTTTTACCATTCTGTGCTAATAATTTTCAAAATATCATAAAAAGACTACTAAAGTCGATCTTCGTCTATAAGAAAACCAACCCAATAAAAACTTTCTTATAGGAAAAGTTTATAGTTAAGTTTTGGTCTACAAACGTTATTTTTGACATATAAACTTAAATATGTCCAAAACGGTGAGACTTAAGTATAAAATATTATACATGAAATATGTCTAGAATTTTACTCAGAAACAAAAAATGTAATAATATATAGGGTATTCTATTTAAAATAAGCAAGTTGACATCTTCTTTCGGTATAACCGACTGTCCTCCATGCACGTTAGCACACTGTCAGATTCTTCCTAATTATAGTTTAGTAATAAACTTCCTAGAGAACCACTCTGTATTTTAATTCAGTAAACACATAGTACTTATATCTATATTCTTATTTCACAAAAAAGGAAAACTTCTTCAACCAAGATGAAGGACTACCAATGGGATCTTCGCTTTCACCGGCACTCACAAACATTTCCAGACAGTGGCAAACATCTTTTGGCTGAAAAAAGTGGCAGGCACATCAGAGCCTCAGAAAATCTGCACACACAAGGCAGCATACTAGGCTCAAACCTACAACTCAAAGGGACATAAAGAACGGTGTGTATCAAAGACCATGTGAATGTCGGAATTCCTACGCCTAAACTCAAAGATATGACATAAAATGGTCTAAAGCTAGAATCCCAGATAGAAAAAAACATTGGAGAAAACTTAAATTCAAAAAATCCGCGGTTGTACATCAGAACCCGATTTCCTTAAGTAAACCATCTTTAGATGTAAGCAGGGGCGGATTCAGCCTCTCTCTTTGGGGGGGGGGGGCGGTGATATCACAAAAGTACAGTATGGCAAGCGAAAGCAAGCTGTCGACGGGGGGGGAGGGGATACCAGCAACATTCCCATTTCAAGTGTAGAAGGCAGGGAAGTGCCTATTTTTCTGAATTTGAAGCTCTTAAAGAGGGGGGGGGGGCGACCACAAGAAAAAACAAGTTGCCGACAGGGAGGTGGATGCCATTAACATACCCATTTCTAGTATAAGAGGCAGAATCGGGTCTATTTTCCTGAATTCAAACCTATTGGGGGGGGGGCAATCGCAAGAAAAACAAGTTGTCAACGGTAGGGGAAGTGTTAGCAGCATACACATTCCTAATATAAAAGGCAGAATCGGCTCTATTTTCTTAAACTCAAAGCTCTTGGGAGGGGGGAGGGCGATCGCAAGCATACACATTCCTATACTCTATTCAAAAACTAGAGAGAGTAATAAACCTGTTACCGAAAGCTCCAACTGCTCCAGTGCAGCAGGTAACTGAGGACTGCCGTAAATTTAATTACATTTAGTTATATTTAAATATTATAAGCTTCTATAAATTCACTGCAACAATAAAATTTCTGATAGTTTAATTTAATTTCTGTCAGTGAGCAAAGTACACCTTACAGTGTGTCCTTAGTGATTTATCTTGTTTGCGCTTCTTTTATATATTATTTGAGATTAATGAGATATGGCTTTCACCTCAATATTTATTCCAAAATCGTTAAACCAGGGCATTTTTTCCTCAGCGAAAAACTTATGACGATGAAGGTTTATGATGCCCTAAGAGATCAATATCTAAATAATAATGTTAAAAGCTCTGTTGAGATGTGTTTCAACGTGACAGGAGTTGAAAAATCTACTATGTACCAAATACTGATGAAGAAAAAAACGAATGGAATTGTTAGTACTCCCAAGCCACATTCGAACACAGGCGGACGAAAAACCTCGTTGGAAGAAGAAATGAAAACTGCAATAAAAAGAGTTGGTCATACATTTTATTATGAGAAGCAGATCCCAACCGTCGACAAAATTCTAACTAAAATCAATGAAGATCGAGATTTACCTGAAATTAGAACAACTGAGCTCTGAGAATTGCTTAGAGAACTTAATTTTTGCTGGGAAAAACTAGATAGGAAATCTGTTCTTATAGGTCGTCCGGGAACTGTCCGTTGGAGAAGCAAACATCTCTCTAAAGTAACAGGTAGAGTTGCGACAAATAACACAATTTACAAAATTAGTAATTTAACTTTAAATTAAATATAATAAAAGAATAAAACAAAATGTGGAAACTCGATCTCATGATCGGTGAGATAGAGGAACCAATTATAATTAATTTGAGCCAATAGAGCTTCACTGACTTTGATTACGAATTAGATACGTAATGTTTACCATTGTAAACACAATTTATTATTTAAATTTTTGTTTTTGTTGTATTTTATTGTTTAATGTGGTTTATATATATTTTTATATATTTTTATTTTAGTGTGTCCCACTTTATAATTTTATATATATTTAATTCCAATTAGCCGTAATTTTTTTATTATTTTATTATTGTATTTGTATCTTTTTCTTAAGCGTGTTGAATTAACATGTTTATTTTATTTTTTTTTTGGGTATATCCGATTTCCATTTAATAAAGTAAATTAAATTAAGATGTCAATGCAATAGTAATAAAAATAAGTAGGTCTATTTTAACAGTAACATATAAAAATTAATTACATTTAAATCCCTTTTTAGTGTTTAATTGTAATTCTGCAGATAATTTAAGAAATAAATAAACTGAAACGTCAAATATCCTAAAAATGCTTTTTATTTACAATAAAATGACCGATAGCCCAAAAAAATATTTAATATTATATGGACGAACTTATTTTTTTTTATATATGTTTAACTTCTTGTATTTGTGACAATAGGTATTTTATAAATATTTAAAATAAAATTTTTTGAGAGAACGAGGCTATGTTTTAGTCTCAATGTGCTTAAAACGGTTTTGATGCCAAAATGAAAACAATTTTTCCCCTTCCCCTTAGATCCGCGCCTGGATGTAAGAGGAGTGTGAACACGACTTATTAGTACCTGCAAACTAAAACTAAAAGCAACATAAATTGGACTGTAGCATAGCACTCATGATTGCACTTATCTCGTTCACACTCATATAGATAAATACTTTTGTGTAGCGTAAGAATTTGTTCAAATTTATTGAGCATCGCTAGAAACAACTACTAGCTGAAACGTCGTGATATTCAACAAAAAATAAAGACTTGCGGAAAAGGTTAGTAATCTATGATATAATCGTTAGTGAAATGTGCTGAAGAAACAGGTAAATATTAAGCTCAAAATCTAAGAAAAAACTATCCTATTAAAAATTCGATACATTTTATCGAAAAGTTAAAAGCCTACTCTTAGTCAATCATGATGACTCTGATAAAAAAAATCCCAGGGGACACGTCAGAAAGTAATTCTAACAAGACGTGTTCGATCCCTACTAATAACTGATACGGACCTGAACACTCACGGATGCTGTAATAACAATCTTCCTAAAAACTTATTTCAAAATTTACGTACGGAATAGGTGGATATAATGATGGGCATTTAATAACCCACCAATTTACTAGCATTATACTTTAGTTTCGTGGCATTAAGTCATCAAGATGAGGACAAATTAAAGAATTGTGGGTATTTAAAGCGTAATCATAGGGGCTGCGAAAATTTAGACTTTGGGTGGTCATGTGGGCTAGACTTAATAAGTGCTTACGAGGCATTTTATTTTTGTTTTTGTTCAGTTAATTTTGATTAAGACCCACAAAATTTGCGAAATTAAATGATGATTTTCAAGAAAGGTGCTTAATTAATACTGGAAGTTATATTAAAAAATTAATTTCCTGAAGCGTAATAATAACGTAATGTTGCAAATTTCCGAACGGCTTAATTTCCAAGATACAGGGTCTTCAGAAAGTTCCAGTTACAGAATTTCGTCATTCTTCTTCCTTTTTTCAAGTTGAAAAAAGTGTCTATAATAAATTGGAGTAATTGGAAATAATGACCAACTGAATTTGTTTGTTTAAAAATAACATTATGTCACAAATATGTAACAACTACTGACCTCCATAATAAACCTGGATTCTTGTAGGTGTTAAAGTCAAAGATGGCGAAACTGTAACGAAAAAGTGATTTTATGTACATCAGGCGCTACTCATATTTTTGAAAAACCTCCGTTATTTGCATGCATACAACCGAATTTCTGTCATCGATCATTTGGTTTGATAGCGATTCAAAAGCATTTTTAATCGACTTCTAAAAGAAGGAGGTTTTCAATTTGTCGAGTATGTATGTTTTTTTATGTATCTACACCGATTACTCCGGAACGGCGGCATCGATTTGATGAAATTTTCTACGTTTATGTTCAGGAAGTTGCTGCGGTAGTCCCACATTTTTTTGGACGAAATTGGTGCAGTAAAATCCAAAATGGCGCTGAGAATATGGCGGCCAAAAAAATTAATTTTGTCCGATTTTCTCCAAATTGGTATAGGGGAATTTTTGGGTCGTAAACAACGAATCCGAAAATATTTAAAAAAATCAATATGGCAGAGCCAATATAGCGGACAAATAAATTTAATGTTGATATTGAATCCAAAATATTTTTAAAAAATTCAATATGGCAAACAAAAAAATCAATTTTGTCCCATTTTCTCCAAAATGGGTACAAGGAAGTTTTCGAGGGCCCATATAATGAATCTAACATTATTTTTTAAAAATTCAATATGGCGGACCAAAAAATCAATTATGTCCGATTTCTCCAAAATTGGTATGGGGAAGTTTTCGGGGTCGCACATAATGAATCCGAAGTTGTTTTTAAAAAATTCAACATGGCGTATCCAATCGAATAAAAATTAATTTTGTCTGTTTTTCTTTCAAAATTGATATGGGGGAGTTTTTGGGATCGCACATTACGAATCTGAATCTATTTAATTAAATATGGCGGATCCAAGATGGCGGATTAGGGATTTTACATCTCTGGATTTTGTCTAAAATCAGTATTGGGGGATTTTTGTTAGTGTTAATTACGAATTTAAAATATTTTTTGAAAAACTCGATCTGGTGAACTCGTCCTAAAAATTTTACATTTTTCGATTTTCCCCAAAACTGATTAGGGGGTTCTTGAGGATGTAAATTATGAAGTAAAAAGTATTTTTTCAGGATTCAATATATCGAATCCAAAATAGCGGACTAAAAATTTCACATTTTTCGATTTTGTTCATCGTTTTTCAAGATGTAAATAGCTAATATAAAATTATTTTTAAAAAATCTAATATGTCAGATGTAATACGACTGTAAATTTTCGGATTTCATCCAAAATTGGTAGATTAGATTAAGACGGTTTCAACATGGTGGGTTGAAAATTATTCCATATCCGCATTTTTTCAGATTTGGTATTAGGAGATTTTCGGGATTGTGTATGACGAATATGAAGTTAATTTTTTACAACTATTAGGTTGATTTGATACAATATGAGGAAGTGAAAATTTTACATTTTCCGATTTCGCCAAAAATTGATTCTGCGAGATTCTTGGGGTGTATACAAACTCAATATGCAGAATAAAATATATCGCCCAAAGAAATTTACGTCTCAAATTCTTTAAATATCGATACGGGAAGGTTTTGGGTCCTGTATTTGGAGAACTCTAAGATTCAAAGAATTTTTAGTTATTCATTTTAGGGTGATTTACAACTTTAGATAAAATGGGTACTTTTTTGCCTACCTGGAGTTATTGAGAGGTATACTAATCTCGATTAGTATTTAGTTCAAATAATTTATGGATATCATAATGAATTCATTAATATAGCTACCATTTGTTCTTCGTCCTCACATATGGCAGGGCAGGTTTACTTTCTTCGCTGACTTTCTATTAACTAAAACGTTCTTGAAAAATTTGTGTGGTGTGTTGGACTTCAATCAAAACTAAAATTTATTTTTTTCTTTACCCTTTATTGGTTTACACCACCCAGACGCTATAAATCTTTTTTGGCGCGGGCGTCGATGAACGGTTTAAACCGGAAAGCATCAAAGAGGTTCGTTACAAGGTCGTCGCAAACTCGTTACGTACTCGTCACGCGCTTGTCTTGCCATATTTATTTGCACCTTTAATAAAATATTACTTCCATTTTACTCTCTCTAAGCTGAACTTTAAGATCTCAATAACTTCCTTGAAAATGATTTTTTTTGGCACAAAAGCAAAATATCTGTACATTGTTTTGGATTCAAAAATAATATATATCATGAAGAAAGCATTTTATTTTTTGATTATTTTCAATTCATGATTTTGAAAGGAATCGGTCTAAAACCTTAATACATACAAGAGGTATGTATTTGATGGTATTAACTACAACTGTGCGGTATATTTGAAATTTGCTGAAATATTAATACATATATTTCCAAAGTAAATTTAACAATTTGTAGATAAGATTTTGGAAACGTAACACTCGCATGTTAACTCACATATTTGCCGAGTGCACACAAAATAATTTGAATTCAGAAGTTAATTGTTATCTTATTATAAGCAATACAATACCTAGGATTTACAGGTAGGTGATAAACAGAATTCTTCCAAAATCATGACTTTAATTAACATTCAACCACTAAATAATTAGTATTTGTTATTATTTACCCCCATAATTTACACTTGAAATGATTTGTCACAATCATAGAAAAGGCGAAACTTACGCCAAAGCTTTGCTTGGAGTGCAATTAGGCAAAATTAGTATCAGGTCTCAAATTGAAGCCGTACCTGCAAGATAACCACATAACAAAACAAATTATTATTATATCCTTTGTAACGATGTTGACATAGTTTTATCAGTAAACTAACAAACTTGCAATGCACATACTAAATAATTGCTCCTTAAAATTGCTAATGTCTATTTGTTAAAGTGCTATTTTTTAAACATAATCATTGAATAAACATCGTAAAATCTAGTAATCTATAACTATAATAACCAAAAAACTTTCTGAAGAGAGATATTTATAATTACTATATACTAATTACATACGTTCTATACAACATTATAATATATATACAATACGTAAATATATACAAATATATACAAGTATTACTCATATGCAGTAGTAATCTATAACTATAATAACCAAAAAACTTTCTGAAGAGAGATATTCATAATTACTATATACTAATTACATACGTTCTATACAACATTATAATATATATACAATACGTAAATATATACAAGTATTACTCATATGCAGCATATTGCAGCCCAAACAATTCGGAAGGTACGATTTCAGAAAAATCGTCGATGGTGTTATGACATAGAACTATAAACATATACACAGACGAGAATTGAAACGGGTTTCAGCAGACTTTTAGCTGAATTTCAGTCTATAAGGCAGATAACTGCCTGAAAAAATAAGATGATGCTCTTAATCAATACCCCCCTGACTCAGGGACCTGCTGATCTGTAATCCTTGCTGATTGAGGTTAGACCACAATCCGCAATGACTCGTAGTAAGAGTCCTTTGGGTTGCCAAACTAGTGGGCTTTTTGTAAATCTCTGGTCTTTACAGTATTGGTGTTTCGGCTACAGGTGCCGATACACCAATTGCTTCTCACTCTCTTACATTTCGCATATAATGTATTGTCTCTTAAGTATTTCATTAAATAAGAAATTGTCTCTTACCTATGTTTACAAGAGTGTGATCCTGGTCTTCGATCTTACGGGTCATTTTGGTGCTTTAATGGGTTTTCTCGGCGTCTCTCCTTCCTTCCTTGGCTGGCGGGTTCTTGCCACTTGTTCCTGAATGGTTCTTGTTGCTGAAAGGTTTTTGACTCCTGTTACCTAGAGCTGGTGTCCAGGTCTTTGGTGATTCCTGCCATCCACTGCAGCGTCCTATTCTACCACTTGCTTGATGAGCGCGTTGTCATATGTCTTTGCTTTTAAAAAGACCTTGGAGGTCTTCTACCTCGGGACCTCCGTTAAAAGGGTCAATTTCATCTCACTATATATATATATATATATATATATATATATATATATATATATATATATATATATATATGCTCCTTCTGACGAACCAAGGGACATTTAGAGCCATCCTCATTACTTTGTTTTCCTGAGCTTCTAGTCTCTTAAGGTGTGTCGCTGCTGTGTAGCTCCAAGTTGCAGATCCGTAAGTCAGAATGAACCTTAGTACAGACTTGATGATTATCAGCTTGTTCTTAAAACTCATTTTACTCACTGTGTTGAGCAGCGGGCAGAGCTCTCCTGCGAAAAATTTGAATTTGTTGACGGTAGCTGAAATGTAGTTGTTTCATCTCAGTCCTTTATCTAGGGTCACATCTAAATATTTGGCTTGGTCAGTCCATTTAATATTTTCGTCATCAATATCTTCGTTTCACTCGGATTCTTTCTTCTCTTTGTCAGGAAGAGCGCTTGGCCCTTCTCGACATTAACCGATATTTTTCAGGAGATATCTGCTGGTCAGTCTCGGTTGCGTTGATCTTTCCATTATGGCAGTATTGTCAGCGAATAGACAGCAAACTGGATCACTTTCGTGTTTACTGTCATGGAAATGTCGTGTCTGAATATGTTGTAGAGGTGTGGTGAGCACACTGTTCTCTGTGGCACTCTAGCCTCCGGTCTTCTAAGTTGTGATATTTCCTGCTCAACCTTTACTGTAACCCCCGTTTTTGCAGGTATGATTCACGCCAGGTAGCTGGCACTCTGGAGCTTGTACATCAGGCTCGCATACCATACACTGTCGAATGATCTGGCTACAATAAGGAATATCATTCCGGCCAATTGTTTTATTGAATCCTTCAGACGCGAACTCAACAAACCTCAGGAGCTGCAGTTCAGTGGATCTTCTTTCTACGAATCCGAACTGCTCTTGCTGGACAATGCTAATTCCTTCAGTAGCAGTTTTGAGTCTTTTGAGGATAACCCTTTCAGTTAACAACAAGCTGAGAAGCCTGTTGTTCTGCGAGAAATGCTTTAGTGTCAGGATCGCGTTGATTATACTTGATCCGTTGCTATCTTTTTCTGGGCAAAAGTTTTAGCAAACGGTTTATGATGCTGCTCCGAGAACTTTCTTGTTTTTCAGCCCCTTAATGATTGTTTTGACTTCGGCAGGTGAGGTGGGCTCACTGAAGGTGTTGTCCAGCTCCTGGCTCTGAATCATCTGGCCACGTTAAGTATCACTTGTATGTGGACTTCTTCTTAGTACTTTTTCACCCCGTTCCAAGGGCTATACCCGGTGTCCCACGACGAAATGTCGCAATCGACTTCTCGGAAAAGAGATTTTAGAAAATTGTTAAAATTCGACAGTTTAGTAAAGTCGATGGGGGCAATTCAGCTAAAATATTTTCAAGATGGTGGCACTTCTAGTAATATCAGAAGTTGATGTCTTTTTCCTTTTTTTTTAAATAGATCAGCTTATATGTTATTTCATTTTTTAGATTTTATGCAAAATTATATACATTTTTCATGTATAATGTCTTATAATTAAGTCCAACTGTTTTTGACATATTTTAACTTTTATGTCAAAAATTGCGTTGGCAGGCCTAAATAAAACTATCAATCCCTCCTACATGAATGTTTTTATTACTTAATTGGGGCTGGTCTTCTTCTAGAAAGGGATCTACTTTAGTGGACTGTGTTGATATTTTGATAATAAATACTGGGTAATGAAAAACTAACCCTGCAATATTAGTTTTATAAAACAGAAAAATATTTTTAAACAAAATAAATAATTAAAATTGCACTATTTCTTGTAATTATTGTCTCGCAGGAAATATGAGTGCATGACCGAAAAATTATTAAAATAAATTGTTAAAGCTCATATTTTCTTGGTGCAGGTGTTTGGTACGGAGTAAAACTACATAATTATTTCTTTTAATGGAACAACGCACATTAATAAATTGTTTGGAATAACACAGTATTAGAGGAGTGATTCTCGTGAAAAGTGACTATTCCATGACCATTCTGGAATATATATATATATATATATATATATATATATATATATATATATATATATATATATATATATATATTCTAAAAATTATCAACTATCACTATGAATTTCCACTACGAAATAAAAATGCATAGTTCATACTTTATAATTTAATATTTAGCAAAAATTAAGGATAACCAATCAAAATCGTCCCTAATATTCTAACCTAAAAGTAAAACGGAAATTTTTGCTTTTCAATTGTGGAAGTTTATTAAATGTTTCGACTATTTTATGACAAATTTTTATTAAGTTTTATTTATTTTTAATGTTTTTTTTTATATTTTTATACACTTGTCAAATTTTCCGACAGCCAATAACATCCGAAATCGGATACGAATTATGCAGGCTTTTTAAAAAGTTAAAAATTGACCAACTTCTTACAAGGATATGTTGTAGTACTTGAAAAAATAATAGACACGTATTTTTTTTATCGGCTGACATCCACTTTTAAGGAGTGAAATTCACCCCTAAAGTCAACCCTTATATTTTGTTTTCAATATATCTCATCATTTAATGAATCTTTTTGAATAAAATCAAGTAGACTTGGTAGATCTGTTATGCTTCCTAGTGCTGGCAAGTCGTAAGAGTTACCTTATCAGCTAGAGCAGGTCTTCCAGTCCTATTTCCCTCAGGAACCTTAGGATGTTGGACCGCTTCAAGGTGGGAAGCTCCCCTTCTTTGATTTGGTGTGTGAATCGCATTTTAGGGTTTTATAGAGCACTGCACTCTGAAAGGATATAAATAAAGGTTTTTTTCCTCCTCCTCACAGAATTTACACTCTTCTCCTTCTACCAGTCCGGGTTTCTTGGGGTATCTCTTCAGGTAAAAACGCCGCGTCAGGAGCTCTGTCAGAACTCTGAGTTGGTTTTTACTTAAGTTTATGCATTCCTTGAATTTCTTCTGGTCGTAGTTCCCCAGAAGGATCTTAGCTTGTCTCCTTCTTTGCAGCTCCGTCCAATAATTAAATCTCCTGCTTTCTTCTTCTATCTTTATTTCTTCCAGTATTACGCTGCTACTGATTCCACAGAAAGGCTCTGGCCCCAGAAATGGTGTCTCAGCTCCTTCCCTCGCAAACTTGTTTACTCTTTCATTCCTCTCTATCACGATGTGTCCCGGTATCCACATGAGGGCGACTTTATTATTCTTACTCAAATCATTTAATGCCTCAAGGCAGTCCCAGACCCTCTTGGAGCTGATAACTTCAGAGGTCAGCGTACTGATGCCTACTTGACTATCCGATCTGATGATAATCTCTTGGCCGTTATAGTTTTTTACCTCCTTAAAAGATTAATTAAAAAAAATTATATAGTAAGCATGTTTTGCTAAGCATAACCCTATATCTAATTTTTACATTTCTATCAAAATGAAGAACTTTTATACAAACTTTCATCCCATATTTTACCGCCTTAGGGGGTGAATTTCCAAAAATCCTTTCTTAGTACTCACTTACATCATTTAAGAAACCTTTAAGCAAGATTTTATTCTTCAAGGCCCAGCAGCTTCAGCTGTGCATTAATCAGTCAGCTAACATATTAATTAAAATTTTTTATAATAAAAAAAAATAAAGATATTTGTCCGCAAATTAGGAGTTAGTATTTTATCATATAAATCTGCTACACCGGTATTTAAAAAGAAGCGAGACCTCGCAAAGAGGCTTAAAATATGCGATAATTTAATCAGAGTCAAACTCAAAGCTTGGAGCCGTACCAGCAAGCGAAGTGCCGAGCTAACCTCTATGCCGGAGAGTAGGGGTGGGTAAAATTTAAGGGCGCCACTGCATCTTAAACTAGGTCGAATGTAGAGACCTTCCATGATGTTATCTGGACCTAGCTTACAACTCAACTCTTAAAAAAGAAAATAAAAAAAATTACACGAACTACCAAAGGCAAGAAGTTTGTGGGTCAAAATAAAACTCTTCTAGATTAATTTCAATTAAGTTCTTTAATTAAAGTTAAAATAGTTCTAACTAAGTTCTCAATTAAAGTTAAAATAGTTGACGAAAAATAAATACTCTTCAAATTGCAAGGTTCTTCTGCAGCATAACAAATCTACTGGGGGTGGATTGCGGTATTCTAACCGATAGGGCGGAATGTAGCTGTTCGCCTGGTAGGATGGAATGGCCCGGTAGAGAGTGCCCTAAGATAAAGATAGCAATGCCTAAGATAGTGGATAGTAGATAATAGAAAGAACGAGCGAATTCACACTGTAACCAGCGAGAAATTATCAATCGATAATCACAAAAAAAAACAATCGGCCCTTAAAGCCCAAAATGGATCTTAATAATATTCTAGAGTGGTTAATTTTGGATCTAAATTAGACTGTTGTAAGGTTGATTTTAAAAATATGCTTAAATTACACTCGCTAAAAATCAATTTTCAGCTGAAATCTGTTAAAATTTAAAAATCCATGCCGGATTATTTTAATAATTGTTAATTTAAAGTTCCTTACCCGATCTAGACTGGTTCCTTCGTTGACACGTGCAAACTGCTCAAAATCTCTGTCTCCAGGACTATCCCTGCAAAAAAAACCATAACTGCCAATCTGGCAAAAGATACGGTACACTAAAACTTCATAAAATTACTAGGATAAGTTTCGACTTTTCATCTCAGAATCCCAAAAATTTGGCAAATAAAAATTGAGATGGAAGTCTGCAGCTGCTTCGGCCGAACCAAACCAGGAAAAAGTGAAAAATCAAGGCAAAATGGCCTCCATTTATAACCATGGCTCAGCTTGAGCACTAATCGACTCCATTTGGTTCATTCAATTGTCACGTGTGAAAGAAATTATAGCTCAAAAAGAAATACACTGGGCAAGAACAGTCGACTGAAATGCATATGTTATTAAGCTAATTCGTTAGTCATTAGCATTTTCTAAAAATAAATCTAATAAGCAACCCAGTAGTCGTTTGCAAATTCGAGAAATAGATATTAATAGATAAATAGCAGATTTCTGCAACACAATATACATACAATCACATTCAAATATAAATATAAATGGCAGAGAAAAAAAACAAGATCTATCTGAAATAAAAAAGGAAGCAGTAAATTCAACATCGATCAGAAAATACCTAAGCACAGTGTAGTGAATACCAAGGCAGGACAAAATAATGGTCAACTTGAAAAATAAAATTAATTAAAACTGTACCTAATGAAATGCTTTTCTACAAAGAATCCCTAGGAAATACTTAAGGAAAATGATACTGGGTTGCTCATAACGACAGTATTTGCACAATAAGCTTGAATTAACTGAATTAGCCATAGTGGCCTTAAGTGCAAAATTGAACCGTGACAAACTACTATAAAAAGTATATTATCGTTTCTATATCCAAAAAATTTTATAAATCAAAAAATTGATCAATCGAAAAATAATGAAATGGACGGAAAATATTCTGAAATAATTTAAGGTTGTTGTACTTGAAGTTTTTCTCTATTTTTTATTGTTAAGAATATATCGAACATTGAAAAAAGAGCCATTTTTTTCGTATTTTCATCAAAAATGCATTTGGGATGAAATTTAAAAAAGCATTTTGAAGCTCCCGGAAAACTGTCAGAATTTTTCTAAGAGCCTTGATACAAAAATTGGTAAAGGCAATATTTATCTATATATATATATATATATATATATATATATATATATATATATATATATATATATATATATATATATATATATATATCTATATATAACCGCACTTTTGAATTTTTTTTGGAATATAATACTAACCACGTGACTACAATTTTTGGATAATTTTCATCTCGATCAAAGCAGATATGGATGTCAAAGTCATATTTGGAATAAAGTTATTAATAAAAAAATTTCATATGAAGCGGACTTAACTGGTCACACTGTATATGAAATTTATAAAACACCTTTTAAAGTTCTAAATTATTATTTTTTTAAATTTGAACGAGTTTTATCATCTTTCGTGATAATAACCCAGATATAGACAGATATTTTTATAATGAATGCACACTCTGTGTGGTCCACGCGCGATTGAAACCCTAATTGCTTAATTTCATGGGAGAACGGATGACCGCTGCTAAATCAAGAGCTCGCGTTCTTGGCAAAACTAAAAAACGCCACAGAATATAAACAAAAGAATGAATGAAGATCACCTGCCACCTGAGATATTCCGTCATTATAATATAGGCCACTAAAGCTAAATTGATTTCGGGTTCGTGGTGGTCTTCTGGGAGACGTGGATGCTAAATAAACTAGACCACCTATGCTATGTATGTTGCGGATCCTTTAAATTGTATGGTTTTAGGTTGTGGTATATCATTATACTATTATGTGTTTTGTCGCAATCGAGAACCAAATACATTTATATTTACATTTTTATTGATTGCATAAATTATTTTCTCAAATATTATTAGCAAATTGACAAAATAGAATTTAATTGACGAAATCGCTACTTTGCTAAATAAAACTCTTAGATAGTTTTTCCACTTTTTATTAGTACACTGTATGACAAATGTTTCGCTGTACTCACGAACTTGACATATAAAACTGGACTGCTCATACATAATACCTCCCTTATACTAATAATGACCCCACCATGCTCCGAGCCATTACTTGCAAATAATTGTTTTGGCAACAATGAATTCCCCAAGTTTTTATTTTATTGGTAAAAGTGTATTTTTGACATTGAATACTTTTTATTTTGACAATAATTTATTTTTGATTTTGCTGTTTTATGCATTTTATCACATTTTATATAACATTTTACTGAAATTTTCAAACAGGAACGTGAATTTTAAGGTTATTTTTGGTATTTTAAAAAATGTGATTCTTCATCGTAAGACGTACAAATACCTCATCTGGTAAATTTGAATTTATTTAATTGGTAAGTTATGAAGCATTCAGTAATAATTATTTAAAATTTTACCTTAGAATCAAATTGTAAATCTAAGGGTAACTAGTTTAATCTTATGGATATAATGTCTGATAATTTTTAAATACTATCAATTTTTTAGTTTTCTAAAAGAAAAGAAACTTCAAATTCAAGGGCTGAAGCAAATTGGTCATGATCATAATTCATTTATACACCAGATGAGTAACTCTGATCAGAGCATTTTTCTGGAAATAGTTTTATATAAGAAGATGAGCAAAAGGTTGGTGGTGTGCTTCTTACAAATAAACTGCCTGAGAAAAGCTAAGAAGCACTGTTTGATGTAAACATCTTGAAGCAACTAAACTTAGACTTAATAACATACATTGGTTTTATAAAAAAATGTCCTGAATTAGGTGTGCATTAACCAACAATATCGTTTTACCATGAAGTTAATTTTTCAACGAATTATATAAAGCTGAACATCGAAACCGATATGCTATTAAAATTTAAAATGATTATACGAATAAAAACCAATAATATAAAAATAGAAATAAATGATTGCATATAATATGAAATTTTTCAATAATATTAAGCATGTTTGGAAATTACATAAATTTTACTTTTATGTATTTGTTTTGTCTAAAAATAAAATAATAACCTTTTGTTTGAATATGTTATTAATTTAAAATAAATTTATATTTATTTACTTATTATTTAAAAAAAAAAAATAAAGCAAAAATTCTTGATTTTAGCTCAAATAGTAAGAAAATTTGTGTCATGAAAATCCTTTGTCAAAGTAATGAGATGTTGTGATTGATTACCATTTCAAAAATTCAACCCTAGGAAAGGTCAATTCTAGATCCTCAAACAGTTAAGTAAACGGAAAGTTCGACCTAGTGTAAAAATTAAAAATTGCTAGTAAATCTTTATGTACATATTTAGATTAAAAATGATTGTATTGATGTAAGAATTGCACTCCTTTATTTGCAATCTTTTTTATATTTAAAGTGTCTTAATAAATATTGTTTTGTTTACAATTAAATATAGACTGCTTAAACACTATCCACTTTGGAGTTTTTTTTTATAAAAATGGTTTAGTACATAATGTTATTTTACTTCCTTTAAATTAAAGCTCCGTTATTATGAAGGAAATGTCAACATTATTATGAATGTTGTTAACCCTATATAAATACTTAACATATCAGTTCCCTAAAAGTATCGAGGAGAAAATAATTTTTACAAAGACCTAATCAAAGTTATTTTTAAATGATGAAACTCTATTACTTTGCGATAGATTATATGGAGATTTCGATACCTTCCATTAAACAATATACTATATAAAATTTTTAAAAATAAGTGCCTTAATACTTTTTTTCGTTAACTTCTTATTGTCTACGTCCGAAGAAGGATGTAGAATGTTATTTACAAAAATACCCACTGATTTCCACAATCTTTTCCAAAACAGATATTTAAAAAAAAATTAGTCTCGATTTGTTTTTGGCGCATATTTCACATTTTAGCTATTTTGCTAAATAACAGTTTTATTGTAAAAAATAAAATATGTAAACAGTCATAGAAAAGGCATTTTCATATATTTATATAAACTGACATTTCATGCTTGTTATCTAAAAATAATAAAATTGCTACATATTTACGCTGTTCCAAAGAATTTTAAAAAATTAGTTTTAAAGGAATTGCTTTGAACAGAAAAATTATAATTTTGCATAAACTAAAAATAGAAATTTAAGTTAAATATTGTTTTACAGAAACAATTATCCCGGTCTTTTTTATTGAATATACTATATAATAATGCCTTACTGAAATTTTTATTGATTGTTGCGAAAATTGACAAAATACGCAAAAAAAGACGAAAAACTAGAATGAAAAGACCAGTAACAAAGAATTCTTAAAAAATAATTGACGCATGTCATACTTAGACTTTTTTTTCAGTAATTGACGTAATGTCTTACTGAAATTTCTTCTAGATGCTGCAGAAAATTAACTAAAATCGCAAAGATTGCGACGATCAGACAAAGAAAAAACTAGCAAAAATGATATCTTAAAAAGTAATTGACGTATGTCTTACTTTAATTTCATTTTTCAGTAATTGACGTAATGTCTTACTGAAATTTTTTCTAAATGTTACGGAAAATTAACGAAATATTCACATTTTAAAAACCAAGCTGAAAGTACTAGCAACAATGATTTCTAAAAAGCAATTGACGTATATCTTACTTTTATTTTTTGCTAACATCAAAGTGCCGCATGAAAAACACAGTTTCAGTAATTGACGTAATGTCTTGCTGAAATTTTTACTGCTTGTTGCGGAAGTTGACAATATACGTAAAAGGAGGAAATAGGCTGAAAAGATCAGTAACAATGAATTCTTAGAAAGTAACTGATGTCTGTCTTACTTTCATATTATTTTTCAGTAACTGACGATGCTTTACTGAAATTTTTTCTAGATGTTGCAGAAAATTGACCAAATTCACAAAGATTGCGAAAACCAGGCTGAAAATACAACAATGATTTCTTCAAAAGTAATTGATGTATGACTTACTTTTATTTTTTGGTAACATCAAATTGTTCCATGGAAAATAAACTGCATGGGGTGCATGTTGCAAATGTTCTAAAATACATGGGTTTTTGGAACCAGGACGAAAGAGTGTTCCACATACATTCTTTCAATTAGCAATAGCCTTTAAGATCGTACAATTATTTAATAAAAATATCGGTATAGTGTTATGAATATAGTAAGCTTAACCAAATGGAAAGCTATATCTTAATGAAATTTCTCGAAAGATTATTAACTGATGTCAACGAAAAACACCCTTGCACAAGCATCTTATTTAAGTTCTTCAGGAACAACATGATTGATTCAGAATCACACAGAAAAACTATATTATACGTACAATTGCTAATCCAGATATCACTTTATTTGTAAGCTATTAGAATAAAAAATATCCCATCCTGATCCAAGATCAACATGTGTAGGGATCATTATAAATTGGAATGTACTTTATTTCTTTGTATTTCCGCAGTCCTCATTAATAGAAAATGTTCTAGAGAAGGTTATTCATGATGGAGCATGAAGAAGCCCTAGGATAATAGTAGTACCAGATGGGCCTAGTCGATACTGGTATCGTCGTTTTAAAAAAAATATTTATATCTGACCTTTTGGCGATATTTTCTTTTTGGCTTTTAGAATACTTAACTCACTTTAAACAGTAACGACTATTTTTATTCTTCCTTGTGTGAGAGATCCATAAAACAATATGATGATAATTTGAAAGTAGTTCAACAATATTTTTTAAATTTTCATTATCATTCTCTACCCTGAATACCCATAAAGTAACCTTATCTTTATTATTTTAATCAAACCAAAAGGTTGAAATTAAATTTAAAAAAATCTAGTACGCAGCTACATGGGATCTTTTGCCCTTTGGATCAATTGATTTGCTTTGTTACATTATTTCTATCATTCAAATTGTTTATCCCACTAAGGGATCTTATTTACATTATTATAGTATAGGTGATTATAGATAAGGACCACAATATATAATTTATCCATTTCCATATATACCCATCTAATTAATCAGTTATTAAGCGCGTAAAAACTGTTAAAAAGAGTCTTTAAATGTTATACTACATAATATAAATATTATTATTATTTATAGCCATTCGCCAAGTAATTATTTCGATTATAAATAAAATAACTGTTACTAAGATCATGCCTTTGTTCTTTGAACATCTACAGTCTTCTTCTTCTTCTTCTTCTTCTACGTTGACTAGGGATATCCCTGTTTGTCATTCTATCTACACCCGCCTTATTCTGCTGATGAAGAGAACCAGCTCTGGGCCCATGTCTTTGGTGGTCGTCCTGGTAATCTTCTTCCTCTTGGTCGTCCATACATACAAACTTTGGCTAGTCTCTCTTCACTCATTCTCTCAACGTGTTCTTTCCATCCTCGTTTTCTTTCTTTTGTCCATTTGACCACGTCCTGCACATTACATTTTTCTCTGATTAAGGTATTTGTCAGCCTATCTCTGATTGACACGTTCAGCATTGATCTCAGTACTTTCATTTCGGTGGTTCTCATTTTCTGCTTTGTCTTCTTAGTGTCTGCTCTTGTTTCCGTGGCATAAGTTAGAATTGGTCGTATCATGGTCTTATATATTTTTGTTTTTCCCTCTATTCTCATGTATCTGTTTCGAAATATAACATCTCTTAAGCATCCTACCACTTGTAGGGCTCTTGTATTTTGTGACAGTACTTCTCCAGTAAGGTTACGACAGCTTGTTGTGTCAATGCCTAGGTATTTAAAGTTCATGACTTGTTCATTTATGGCATTTTCTATCTGTAGCTTACATCTTCTTGGTTCCTTGGAAATTACCATACACTTGGTTTTATTCGATCTATAGTGTGTAATAATAATGAAGGACGAGAGCGAAGTATAATTAATAGATTGATCGACTTACCTGTAAGGATGATCGACCTGAATTATTCGAGCTGTTGTCCGAAATGATTATTATAATCCTATCTTCCCATTTCATTCCCCTACGATCTAATTAACTAAACAAATACAATGAAGATGAAGTGGGTCACCAGACGAAAACACGAGTCAGGATTTTTTTGTTTATCTTTCAAATTGTGCTGGCCTAGGTATGACAAATGCATACTACAGCGTGTAATAATCATTTCGATCAACAGCTCCAATAATTCAGATCGATCATCTTTACAGGTAAACCAATCAATCTATTAATTTCATTCCTTTATGCTACGGCATTTTATTTTATTTTATTAGAATATATTTGGAAAGTTAGCTACCACTTTGAACTATTATATTGTATTCTGTTACTTTCTTTTTATTGCATTGCTTTTTTTATTGACATGTTGAATCCAATATAATATTGAGTTTTTTAATAAAAACTGATTGATTGATTGAAAATATCTTCTAGAACGAATGTATATAACAATTTATTTAATTATCTTAACCACTGGTTGAAAATAATAATAGTACTTTCCTCTCATAATCTAAAATATGTGTCCGTATGTATATTTTTAGGATTTACAAGATAACACTATATAATTCCCAAGTAATATTTACGTCTCTTCACGTCTTTTCGGTGTCGTATTTTGTTTCGGTCGAGGCCACACGTAGCGAGGCAGTACCGCGAAACGCCTCGATACCCGGTTACCCCGCTTGGTCACCCGACCAGACATTGCCGTGGTACGTCATGGTCGTTTGGAACCCGTGGAGGCCACACGCGAGCGACACGTATCGTGACCAGGAGATGGTAGTGATTGTAAGAATTCACATGGTCAAAATTGTTGTTTTTCGTTGCAACTTATATTTAAAGTAAACAAAATAAAAAAATATGTAAATAATTGACCAATAAAACACAAACTTAACGTCCTTCAATTTATTTATAGAGTAACCAATCGTCCTATATCTTTTTAAACTATGAAATGTGTATTTTTTCTTATTTACTATTGGTCTGACACAGGGGCGGATTCAGCCTGTCTCTTTGGAGGGAGAACGGTAATATCACAAAAGTACAGTATGGCAAGTGAAAGCAAGTTATCGACGGGGGAGAGGGGCGGGGGGGGGAAGACACCATTAACATTCCCATTTCTAGTGTAAAAGGCAGGGTCGGGTCTATTTTTTCTGAATTTGAAGCTCTTGGAGAGGGGGTGGGGGCGATCACAAGAAAAAACAAGTTGCCGACAGGGGGGAGGATGCGAGCAGCATACACATTCCTAATATAAAAGGCAGAATCGGTTATATTTTCCTGAACTCAAAGCTTTTGGGAAGGGGAGGGGCGATCGCAAGCATACACATTCTATACTCTATTCAAGAACTATAGAGAGTGATAAAACTGTTACCGAAACCTCCAACGTATCCGCTCCAATGCCACAGGTAACTGAGGACTGCTGTAAATCTAATTATATTTAAATATTATAAGCTTTTATGAATTAACTGCAGCAATAAAATTTCTGATAATTCAATTTAATTTCTGTCAGTGAGCAAAGTACACCTTACAGGGTGTCCATAGTGAATTATCTTGTTTGTGCTTGTTTTTATATATTATTTCAGATTGGTGAGATACCCAACAGATATGGCTTTCACCTTTATATTTATTCCAAAATCGTTAAACCAGGGCATTTTTTCTCAATGAAAATCTTATTACGATGAATGTTTATGATGCCTTACGATATCAATATTTAGATAATAATGTTAAAAGCTCTATTGAGATGTGTTCCAATATGACTGGACTTGGAAAATCTACTATGTACCGAATACTGAAGGAGAAACAAAAAGACTGGAATTGTTAGTACTCCCAAGCTGCATCGATCACAGGCAGACGAAAAACCTCGTTGGAAGAAGAGATGTTAACTGCAATAAAAGGAGTTGTACATACATTTTATTATGTGAAGCAGATCCCAACCGTCGACAAAATTAACTAAAATCAGTGATGATGGGGATTTACCTGAAATTAAAAGAATTTAATATTTGCTAGGAAAAACTAGATAGGAAATCTTTTCTTATAGATCGTCCGGAAAATGTCCGTTGGAGAAGGAAATATCTCTCTCAAGTGAAAGGTAGAGTTGCTAGAAATAACACAACTTACAGAATTAGTAATTTAGCTGAACTTTTGAAAGATTTTTTTTTACCAGTATTTTATTGTTTAAAGTTGTTTATATAGGTTTTTATTTTTTTATATATTTTTATTTTAGTGTGTTCCACTCTTTAATTTTATATATATTTAATTTCAGTTAGCGGTATCTTTTTTATTATTGTATTTGTGTCTTTTTCTTAAGCGTGTAAAATTAACATGTTTATTTTATTTTTTTGTGGCTATCGGATTTCCATATAATAAAGTAAATTAAATTAAGATGTGCAATAGAAATAAAAATATGTAAGTCTAATTTTAACTGTAACATATAAAAATTATTTACATTTGAATCCCTTTTTAGTGTTTAACTGTAAATCTTCAGATGGTTTAAGAAATAAATAAACTAAAACGTCAAATGTCCTAAAAATGATTTTAATTAATAATAAAATGACCGATAGCCCCCAAAAAAAATTAATATTATATGAACGAATTTATTTTTTTATACATGTTTAACTCCTTGTATTTTTGACAATGGGCATTTTGTAATTATTTAAATTTTAACTTAGAATTTTTTGAGAGAATAAGGCTACGTTTTAGTCTGAATGTGCCTAAAACGGTTTCTATGCCAAAATTAAAAATTATAAAATATAGTTGTGATTTGTGTTAAATATGTCAAAGTTATCTATGTTTTCTAATGTATCTGAATTATTAAGAAATCATAATAAATAAAATAATATTATAAAAACTCTTGGTTTAAGTTTATTACCGAAATAATATTCTATGCCATAAACACTTAATGATAAAATAAACCTCCTTCCGACGCCTATGACAAGAATTAAAATCCTTCACTTCACACTTCCAAATATCTATTGTTATACAACCCAAATAGTCGATTATTATAGACCGGTATTTTTGATTATAAAATTTCTAACCCATTCTTATGAAAAATATATGTGTCTAACAGATTTTGAAGACATCGGTAGTTTGCGAAGAAAACAAAAAGGTAAAAAATGGTTTATTACTATCTCTAGTTCTTTAATAAACTATAGTATAAGAGGCAAAATTTTCCTGAACTCAAAGCTCTAGCGGGGGGGGGGGGAATCGCCTTAAGAAATAAATAAATCTATCTACCGCCATGTTTGACTAGTTGTCTATATTTATTCTCCTTTCAAGCAAATATATACAAACCGTTTATTTCCTGGAAGAACAAATCTGGTGAGTACAATTTAGCGAATTTATATAAACGATGATAAGAGACGATCCTCGATTTTTGGATAATATAACTTCGATTGATGAAGAAAAATATACGAAAAATGCCCTTTTTAATAGACACAATTCCCATTTTTGCAGATTTTTCAAGAAACCTGGCGGTAAGAAATTATGAAATAGTAAAACTACATAATTATGAAGAAAACTTAATTAGTAATTCATTAATAATACAAAGCAAATTATGTCCCCATTTTAAATTATATATTAACTTTTTAATATTTAATAATTCTAGAAGAGTTAGACAATCCATATTTAAGCAATATACCTCTGGCAGAACACAGACAAATTTTTTTCCAACACGATGGCACCCCACTACACAAAACCGCTCCAGTTACCAACTTCTTTCAAGTAACACTTTATAACAAGTAGATTGCCAACAATGGACCTTTTTTGTAGCCTCCTGGTTCTCTTGTTTTGAGTGTGTTAGGTTATTTTATATGGGAAACGATAAAAAAACATCGTTTATTGTAATCGAGTTATAACGATGGAGGACTGTATGGCAAGGGTAAGAAACGCGTATGAAAGTTTATCTCGAGATTCAATTAGAGTGGCCACCCACGACGAACTAACTCGGAGATGCGAAGAATATTTAGAAGTTCAGGAAAGAAATTTTGAGCTTTTATTAAAATAAGTTATTTTCCTAGGTAGGTAAGCCGTTTAGCATTTTTACAATGAAAATGTTAAATTGCCAATATTTCAAAAACTGCAAATTTTTGAACTAGACAACCTTATACAAAGTCTTATGTTTAATGTTCAATTAGATAATCTATAAAAATAGGGGGTATATATTTAACAAAAATTGACTTTGACGATTTTTTCAAATTAATATTTAATGTTAGTTTTTGACAACCCCGTATTTATTTATTATCAATATCTCAACTCAGTCCACTAAAGTAGATACTCCTCTAGAAGAAAACCAATACCAATTAAATTGTAAAGGTTTACATATACGGAAAATTGATAATTACATTGATGCCTGCGAAAGCCATTTTTGACATAAATTTTAAAATATGTTAAAAACAGTTAGACTTATATAGGATATTATACACTAAACATGTTTATAATTTTATGTAGAATCTAAAAATGAAATATCATATAGGGTGTTCCATTTAAAATAAGCAAAAAGGCATCTACTTCCGGTATAACCGGAATCTTGAAAATATTTCAGCCGAATTGCCCTACAACTTTAGTTAACTGCCAAATTTTAGAAATTTTCCAAAGTATATTTTCCGGAAAATCAATCGCGGCAATTCATTGAGGAACCCCCCCTATATATATATATATATATATATATATATATATATATATATATATATATATATATATATATATATATATATATACATATATGAAGTAAAATGCGAACAGTAAATGCAAACTTCGTTCCATCATATCCTTTCCGTGTTAGAGGTTGCACAGTTTGAATAGATTGATACAGAACACAATCCATCCCTTTCCACCACCATCGAGATGATGGCCTACCTGTACTACCATACCGAGAAGAAAGTTAAAACTTACCCTCCCCGCTACAGTGATACGGCAGAGGCACATGTTTCGTCTCCACTAGACTCATCAGGGTACCGACATGCACCTGGCTGTGCAAAGGACAGATAGAAAGGAAGCATGCAAATACTGAATCACACAGTCAAGTCAAGACAGTTATAGGGTTAAAAATGTAGTGCCCATTCTTCTAACTGGCCTTTTAAAAATACTTTTAAAAAGTGAATATACAAAAGAGTGAGTGACTACAATTGGTTTGTGATGTAATTAACTATTGTTTAAAACAAAAATCTCTGTTCCGCATCCGCATCAGTTGAAAAAGATTCGAAAGAATCGAAACGTCCTGAGAAATAAATATATATATATATATATATATATATATATATATATATATATACAATAAGTATGACTACTGTATATATGTAGTTTCAATATAAAAATGAACCATATTCCCAAGAAAATAACCAACTAAAAATATATTTAATGGTTCAAGAAAAAATTAATTCCTATATTATATATATATATATATATATATATATATATATATACATATATATATATATATATATATATATATATATATATATATATATATATATATATATATATATATATGGACTTCAGTGAAATGATAATCCAACTGAATATTTTAAATGTTTAATGTTACAAACGGCAACATTACATAGTGCAATATCTTTTTTTACTCATTATCATTGTTCCTGCACGTGTGACCGGATGACTAAATTTAGAAAAGGGAAAAGGACCACACAAAGTAATTATAAATTCCGTAAAGAAGTGACCACTTCCTCTGGACGTGATCGTAACGAATTTCACTCCATCGGGGACGTGGTGCGACTTTTTTAATCCACGAAGACGACGCGCCGACACGTGCTGTCGAACGAAAATTATACGCGGTGAAAGCGCGGCTTTTTCCGGTATGTCAAAGCGGCGAAGAAGTTTATTGCCTCTGACAAAAAAAGAAGAAATGTTGCGTTGTTTATTCTTTGGTGCTTCTTCCTTTTTATTGTATATGTAATGAATGAAAAGTTGTTGTAGAACATGTTTCTATAAGGGCATCTCAATAAGTTTTCAGACTTAAATTAAAACGAGGGACGCTAATTGTACTAATACATAAAAGTTCCACTATACACATTTTTATTTACAACTTTATAAACTGAGAACTATAGTACAAGTAACAGGGAAATTTCCCAATGGTTTTCTGACAAACCAACCTACCCTATTAATTTTTTGCGAACGGTTTAATCCCCCCCCCCCCTCTTTAATCCCCCAAATGCACAAAATTGTATATTTTTTAAAGGCCGGTTCTTACTTACGAGTGCTCACCACGAGTTATTCACTCAGACTTAAGTACTCGCGAGTTTCTTCATTAACACTTCGGCATCACGACTATAGGTGAAAAAGTCAAGATACTGAGACTTAGGTGATCCGTGTTCGGAAAAAATCTACAAATTAAGCTTGCCAACTTGATATCGCCGTTAATCTCGTTTTTTTTTTAAATATTATTTCATGTATATCTGCTATTATAAAAGCTTTATTTTAAAAATTTGTGCTATGGCAACAAAAAAGGGCAGTTTATTTGGGGCAAGGAAGCTGTACTGGTTTGAATGAAAACTCTCCCATCCTATTTAAGTTCTAGAATATTTATAATAAGAATGACGTGAAAAAGCTTTATATATTGTAAAAACAGGACCATTAAATTGACTAAAATGTGGTTGTCAGAGTTGCATTGTCTTTATTTTTACTTATTTTTATGATGTTTCGTTTACCTTGTATCTCTAATTGTTATCAAGTATAAACTGAATGTTTTGTTTATAAGACTACGAGCTTATATAGGCCCTGCGTATATTGAAGCGCATAGATTCACTTCACTGTACATATCTCAATGATTTGATGTTACAAAATAGTGGTTACCAAAGATTAGGTATCTCAACACCGGGTTTATTGAAGATTCTATTATTATTTTTAATGTAAGTAGCTTCTACAAATCTTTTTTCATGTTGAGTTTCATATATACTGCCGCAGCTTCGGACCATTTTATATGGTGTTGTTTATCCCAGGCGTGTTCTGCAATACCTGATCTCGATGTTTCCCCTTTTTATGTCTGAGTTTTATGTTTCTTAATTCTAATTTTTAGTGGTCCTTTAGTTTCTCTAATATACATTTCACCACATTCACATGGAACTTTGTAAACACATTCTTTCTTATCGGTAGTTGGTTTTGATTTTGTTAAATGAGTTCTAAGCGAATTTCCTGATTTAAAGGCTGTTTTTATATTATAACTATTGGTAATTCATCTTATTTTCTCCGAGGTTCCCTTAATGTACAGAATTGTGAAGAAGGAATGTGTTTCTTGCTGTCCAATGGTCGTTGTTCTAAAGTTATTTATAACATCGTCAATTAATTTTAAAGGGTAACCATTATGTTGTAAATCAGATTTAATATTTGCTCCCTCTTTTTCCAATGAATTAGCATTATTGCATATATAAATATAACGCGATTATAGAGGTTGCATATAATAACCCGTTTTGTTACAACAGAATGATTAGAACTATGATCAAGATATTATCCGGTATGTGTTGGCTTCCTATATCCTGAATTTTTAATAGTTCCGTTTGTACGGTTTACAAAAATATCTAGGAAGGGTAATTGATTATTTACCTCTTTTTTCCATGGTAAACTTAATTGTAGGTCAAATGGTGTTTAAAATGTTTCAGGAAATCATTAAGTTCTTGAGCATTGCCTTTCCATACGATGAAGGTATCGTCGACATATCTTAACCAGGCTCCCGGTTTTACTGTTGCTGTTTCTATGGCATGAGTTTCAAATCATTCCGCATATATATTAGCGACTACTGGAGAAAGTGACGAACCCATCGGAAGCGCGTCGTCCTGAACGTAGAACTTCTCCTTAACTTGATATTACATTATCAGATCGAACCACTTTACCACTGGACGAGGTGATGGACCTTTTGGAGTGTTGCCTGCGTAGTGCTTACTTTCAAGTCCATATATAAGCTCGTAGCCCTAAGACAAAATGTTCAGTTTATACTTGATAACGATTATAAATACAAATTAATCGAGACGTAAAAATAAACAAAAATAGAGACAATGCAAGTCCGACAACAACATTTTAGTTAATCTTCAGCATTCTTTAGTACTTTCAAATAAACGTAGGACTATTAAAGTTGCGTATACGCTATAAGCAATATCTGAATATATTAGATGTAAGAAGCAAAATTCATACGTTCAGATTACAATTTAATGAGTGGTTTCTTTAAAAATAGGTACGGGCACAGCAGAAATATATAAATTCACGCTGTGGTGTTTAGAAAATTTGATGTAAACAAATAATTAAATAACTTCTGAGTACTAATAACAATTTTATATAGTGGTGTTAAATTAAGAAATTTTAAAAATATTTAAATTACATACTATTTTATCGAAAAGTGTAATAAAGATATTTAATTTTCTAGGAAAGTATAATCTAGGCAATTCAAGACTCAGGCCCAAACCCAGACTCCGAAATACGTTTTGATGCCTCTGTGGAAGAAAGGAATATGGATATGGCAAGCTCGACACCTTCCACAGTCTCTATGACAAAATAAAGGAGAATATTCAGCACGAAGTGGCTAAATTAATAAACCATGCAGCTGAAGGAAGAAAATCGTAGAAGGGATGGTCAGAAAGAGGACATATATAGATTTCCCAGATTCTCTTATTATTTTTGTTGTTATTTCTATGCTTAAATATCAACATTTAAAGTTTTTATTTTCTTCAATTATCTAATTGTTGTTTCTTCCCATAATTTTTATATTATGTCTAACCCTGCATTTGTAGTATACAATATAACAATTTTTGGTTGAATTTTTTTTAAATTTCTGTAATCTTATGAACTATGATCTTTGTAAGAAAGACATTTTTGTAAAACTTAGAGGTGAATATTATTACTAATCTGTGCACCAGTTATGTAAATCTAAATATGGATACATTTTTATTTTACGTGCACAATTTCACCCATGGTAATTAATTTTAAAAAATCTTTTCTCAAACTCATCCAACCTGAACTTCCAAAAATTAAAAATAAAAGAAGGTTAACAAAATTGAAACTAGCAATAACACTATGCAACTCATTTTAGTTTATTTTGTATCTCGTATGAAAAGTGCATTTTTTGTTAATTTTGGAGCGTTAAACACAAAAATGACAATGTAATTAAAAACTTAGTTGCAATTTTCAAGAACAAGTGTTTTTTATTTTATTTTTAACAAAATAATAAAATATGCGTACTTTTACACTGGTAGAGATACTAAATATCCTGTCTTTGCTTTCCTTTTGTGAATTGTTTCTGGAGCATCTCTAACAAGAGGCCAACAGTAGTCGGCAAGTATGGAAGCATTCCACTTTTTCCACGTTTTCTCCATTGTTGATATATTCTAATGGAAGATGCATATCTACGTCTTGAGAAATCATTCTATCGTTATTATCTGGTTCGTAAGTGAATGTTTCTGGGGGTTCTAGAATAGGAAGTTCGTTACTATGAAGCATAGGTCTCATGGCAGATTGGATAGTTGATAACATGCATATTATGCAGAAATAGCAATCATTAAAATGATTTGAAGGCTCTCTTCAAATCATTGAAACATCAGCAAACCATATAGATCATTTTTTTTTACTATTTAGCCAGTTTCTCAGACTTAAAGCGCAAGTACTACAGCAGATATGTGGCATCCACTGTTTGTGTTGATCCCCAATATTGCAGCAAAATAAAGCTGATATGCGTTTCTTAACAATGGGGTACTAGACCTCTTCTGACGCGAAAGTCACCTCACCATAAACATAACTGAAGTGATCTGGATTGTTTACACATTTTCTAGACATCTTACAACTCACTAACTTCGACTAACTAACTCCTTCGCTTTGTAGCTGCTTAATTACCCAAATACGGCTTCTACATTTTTAGAGAATACTAGAGGAATTTTCGATTCCATAATATTCGCAATACTGGCGTTTGTTATTTGTTTGTATACAGAGGCTGTTCAGTACAAAGCAGAGTCTATTTACATGGGTTTAAATGGCACTCTCTCTTATTTTGGGCCCTGGGAGATTAAGGCTACTTATATTTGGGGGGTCATCCCTGAAGATCCCCCATGCGGTGTTGCTGAGGAGTGCAAAATTTTTTTAACTTGGGGAAAACGTACATTTGACAACATCGCGCCTCTTTATTAACAATAACAACTATACAAATATATCAAGTACACTCTTGTGGTTACATTGTTAATATATATGGAGACATGACATGGCGTATCTCTAAAACTTGAACTAATATGATAAGTTTAGTTTCAGTTTTAGCACACCGAAAATGGTAAGATTTAGTCAATTGTATTTTAGATACATTTTGGTTTTTGTTCAATGTAATGAACTCCATTTTTGAAGCACAAGAAGAGAAAAAGGAAGAACAAAATTAATTAATCCTCTTTTTTGGTTTCTGGAAATAAAAGAAGGTTTCAAATATATATTTATTTATTAATTTGTTTAAATTTAAATTATCGCAGTTTACAGACGCTCGAGATATCACTTAGTCAACATTAAATACATTAGTATTAAAACCACTGGCATATAGAGATTTTTTTTATATTTAACACGCTACCTAGAGGCTATATTGTAAGCAGTGGAAAAAAAATTTAAATACGAAAGTTGTTGTATTCCTTCGGAATTTTCTTTAAGATTGATTCGAAAAAATAATGATACATCATAAAGTTGAGAAACAAAAGAAATTTTAACTCTTTAAATGGGATATCCTGTATATTATCAACTAGAATAGAAGACCTGTTTCAACTGATTTCACAACGTATAATATATTTATGTTCGGGCTCCCAATTACTTACTTGTTTTGCGGTTATTTATATATTTCTGTTTGAATTAACAATGAACTAATATGTTTGAATAACCATCATAAAGCAAATATTGTAGGCTTTGCAAGATACTCTTTCTTTAATTAGTTTTATGGCCACTTCTATTGTGGCAATTCCGCCAGAATATTTTAGGTTAAATTTTCTTAAGCAAATCTTCAAATGTTGCTTCGCTGAATACAAGTACTAATTCTTCTAGATATATTTTTTAAAGTAACTTTAACATTACTTAGTCGTTTATTAAAATCACAAAAATACCAAAAGTACAAAACAAAAAATTACTAATAATAACATCGCTAGTGAAAAATTCGTAAATTTGTACAAGCTTCCTTCTTTCACCCATGGCCTCAAAAACCTCTGTAATCAGCTGATGCATCAAGAGTCAAATACCTGGGCTGAAAAAGTCGTAAGTGAGAAAAGTTCGTAAATTGCGAGGAAGGGGGGGGGGGGGGTGTAAAAGTCGTTTTCCGATTTTCTCAACCTCTATTGAAATTACGACAGAAGTGATAGTACCAATATGGAGTGCTCTTCGAGCACTACACTTTTGGTCCCTATGACTTTTTGTTGTAACTGGAATGGTTATTGATTGGAGGGGGGGATGGAGCAAACATTTTCGAAGCAAATATTTTTTTAAAATAAAATCACTCATTTGCAACGTACTTTTGAATAGTCGATGCATATGCACATAAGAATCGTTTTTATTGTATGTCAAACGTTATGGTACTTTAAAATTCTGAAAGAACGATTATTATGGACATTGCCAGTTTGGAAGTACATGAATTCTGTTCATAGTTAATAATCCCGTAAAATTCTTAATTTAAATTCAGCTTTGTTATATTTTTTACACTTAAATATACAATTATATTATTAATAAATTAAAATTCAATATATATTTCTTAGGATTAAAACAGGGAGATGCTTTGTCGCCAGTACTGTTTAACCTTGCACTGGAGAAAGCAGTAAGAACAGTATCAGTTGACGCGGAGGTTTTTGGGCCAAGTGGCCCTAAACTTATTTTGGCCTACGCGAATGATATGGGCGCGATGGGAGAAACCACAGTCAGTGTGAAGGCAAAATTCATAAAGATAGAAAAAGAAGCTCAGAGAATAGGGCTCCGAATAAATGAAGGAAAGACCAAATACATGCATGTCTCCCGCAACCCCGCCCGAGACAGAATCAGGCAGAACGTCACCATGGATGACTATAATTTTGAGCATGTGCGAGTTTTCAAGTACCTGGGTGCAGTGATAACGGCAAACAATAACATGCAGGAAGAGGTTAAACAGCGCATCACACAAGCAAATAAATGTACATTTGGGATACAAACCTTGCTTAAGTCAAAATTTATCACTAGAAAGGCAAAAACCGAAATTTATCGAACAATAATACGACCACTAGCAATCTACGCCAGTAAAACATGGACCCTGACAGTCCACGATACGGAGCTGCTAAGAAGGTTTGAGAGAAAAATTCTGTGCATAATATTATGGCCCATACCGAGACCTTGAAACAGGCCGTCACAGAATGAGAAGCAATATAGAGCTTGCGCAAATATATCAAAGCCCTGATATCATTCAAGAAATAAAGTCCAGAAGACTACGATGGGCAGGTCATATACAAAGGAGTCAAAACGATCGACTAATAAAACAGGTATGGGAGGAAGCACCACAACGAAAAAGACCACTGGGAAACCTAGGCTTAGAAGGAGAGATAACATCCACAAGGATCTAGCTATCCTTGAAGTTGACCAGCGAGAATGGAGGGAGCTGGCACAAGACCGTTCTAGATGGAGGCAGATAGTCGAGGCAGCAAAGACCCACCCTGGGTTGTAGTGCTACGGAGTCAGTCAGTCAGTTAATATATATTTCATGTAGGCTCTTTTCCACACCATCGTAGAAGTAGAATTCTATGCCCTCTCCCCAATAGGTATATTCTGATTCTTTCGTTGCTTCTCCTTTGTGTTTTTTTACTGTGATCTTCTAGTATGTTTCCATTTAAATTTATCCACACTCACCTAGGTTTTCTTCGGTTTCTCGTTCATTGTTCTCGGTGGTATCATTGAAACTGAACACGTAATCGTCGTCATATTTATTCTTGTTCAGCTCTGCACATGAAATTGATGGCTTATTTTCACATGCTTCTCCCATACAATTCATTAAACAACTAAGCCGTTTAAGCCTCTGCTTTTCTCTATCTACAAGTTAGGTAGTGTCACAGGATGGTGTATTAAGGCAAATTAAAATACTCGTGAGTTCTAGAATTCGTATAATTTACGTTTCTACTGACATAATAAGCGATAAAAAATATTACACAACAATGAGAACAGTGGTAAAAATATTATAAACAATTAATAAAGTGATAAAATAATCACAGAATGATTAAAATCGTAAAACACGCGAAAAAGTTTGTCCTACCCCTTAATCGATAACCGTTGGAATTGCGACAAAAGTCATAAAAGGCCAAGTTGTAATATTCTACGTTGGTGTCATTTCTACCATAAATTCAATAGAAATCAAGAAAATAAAAAAAAATCACGAAGGACCAAAAAAAGTTCAGTACATTTCTTGCTTGCGAACGAACGGAAAAACAGGATGATTAGATTATAAGAAGAAAAAATTATTCAATGCGCACATTGGTCAAAGTATTTCTTCATACTACAGCACGTCTATGACATTGCCAAGTAAAATTTCACAATATTGCCGCTAAAGATACTGCACGTCTGACTCTGTGTCACTGTGTACCATTCATTTCATTTGAAATCTCATTCCGATAAACCGATTCTTTGAATTGCACCGACTTACGTCGGATGTTAAACGTTGCCTTGTTTAAAAATAAAAAACAACATTTAAATGGTATAAACAGACGAATGCCGATATTTGTAACCAATGAGAAAAAAATACCTGTAGAGAATACTCGTTTTACATTCACAATTTGGTTTTAACTACAACCGATCTTTTTCAATATATTCATGATGAGACCACAGTAAAACTAAAATAACCAGTCGATTAACTCGACTTCTTGAAGATCTCAGAGCAATTCTAACCCAAAAATAGTTTTTATTGAGCTCTGTGTAATGATAATATTTATATACTTTTGATCACTTTTGAATTGAGAAAAAAAACAGATTTTTATATATTAACTTATAATTTAAGAATATTTGGTTCGAAATTATGGTAAGTTTTTGGTTAGACTATATATATATATATATATATATATATATATATATATATATATATATATATATATATATATATATATATATATATATTATATATATATATATATATATATATATATATATATATTTATATATATATATATATATATATATATATATATATATATTCCTGCCCTAGATCTAGCTTAATCAGTTGTTTTCAAAAAGATTTCAATATTTCCCTTTGGACAATGTGCAGGGGCTTATCTTTCTGGAGATATGCGTGGCATTCCTCTTTTATGGGATAAGAATTTTTTAATTTTTTACGAAACGGTAGTCTTGGAATGAACTTTTATTTCTTCGGGAACGTAGATGGTAGTTTCGAGGTCTATCCTCTCTTTTTTCCTCAAGAGTATTGAAGGAAACGTTTTTGGGGGGTTAGACCTCTAGTTGGGTGCTAATCGATGACCTGGTCTTAAATTGTTTTTGGAGATCCAGACTTTGTTGTTCTTTTCCTTCGCAATTTTTTGCATCTGAAATATTAAAACCCTTTTGGGTACACAGAAGAAGTAAATATAAAATCAAATTTGCTCCCCAGCGAAACTACTAATGCAGATTGATGTTATAAAAAATGCTAAATAAAATTTATATGAAAGATCCATTAGAAACAAAATACATCAACTTTGGACAATACATCCTCAAAATGTTATAATCATAACTGCTTTAAAATAATTGAAAAACACTTTTATTGTAATTACCTGACAAAAACTCAAAGAAACAGGGTTCTATTTCATAGTATTCTGTAACAATCTACCCCAATCTGCTCTAGAGTAGTTCGAGAAGCTCAAATCTAACTAAAAAAAGTAAAAAATTACTTATGCATAGAATTAAATCTCCTATGTCAACATATATTAAGCAACAGTCCATTCTCATCTTTTAAAAGAAATTATTCTTTCAGTATGTAAGAAGTTGGTAGTATAGATATGCATTGAAATTATGGATGCCAAGAATACTAAATAATCAGGATCATTGGTTTGTAATAGGTTGAAAACTGAAAATAAGTCAAATATTTTCTGAAAGGAAAAACAGTTAGGCATCATACTATTTATAAAACAATGAAAAATATATATTTCCCAATCCGTCATCCACTTTCTCTGAGGACACAAACAAAATTATGAATGTATATGTTAAGTTTAAATCAGTAAACAAGGAAAAAGGTCTAATAAATAAAACGCAAAATATAATCATTAGTTTTATAATAAAAAATATAGTTTACAAAAAATTGTACATGTAAGTTTATCATGTCAGTATCAACACTTTAAGAATAGAGAAAAATCTATAAATTTAATTATTCCGTAACGATCTGAAACTAATTTCATTTAGAATGATTTAAGTAAAAATATTTAAAATTTAAGAATAATTTATAAAATCGCAGAATAGTAACAACACGAAACAAAAACATCAAAATAAACTAGATAGATTACTAAAGAATGGTTATTGTCAAACTAATAATTTGAATACTACATCAAAGTGGATTAACAATATTTCTGACACTTCTTTAGCCTCGGATGTTGAATCGGTGCTGTCTTTTGGACTAAATTTTTCGCTAAACGTCACAAACTACAAAGATTTACCGATCACCTAATATATAGCCGCCATTGAGTTGGTAATAAAGAACAAACAACAAGACAATAAAGATACAATTAGAGCAGGAGTAAAAATGTTATTACCAACCAGAGAATATAAGTCAGACGTAAAAAAAATCAAGGCCAACGATTTACAAAACAAAATCGAATCAAAAATAGCTCGCACACGTAAATTTTTAAAAGAAAACCTACAAATAATTATTTTAAATCCAGACAAGAGCATTAAAACAATTGTGAGAAATAGAGCTGATTATGAAACCAAATGAATAAACTGTTGGATGACCAAACCATATACAAGAAAATAAATAGCGATCCAACAAACATAAACCAAAAGAAAAATAATAAATTCGTCAAGAAATTACTAAAGCGAAAAATCTCTCAATCCATAATGCTATTTCTCCAAAAATACACGGACTACCTAAATTATACTAATCAAACTGTATCTCAAACCATTACAGGAAAAATAACTTTTATATTAAAGATTATTTTTGTTTCAAAAAATTCATAGATACCGTAAGTGTCAAACAAAATTACAAATTTGTCTCCTTGAACGTAATATCACTATACATAAATATTCCAAACGATCTAGTTAAAATTATATTATCTGAAAAATGGGAAGAGCTAAAAAACTACAACTACAACTAATTTGTCCAAGAATAGTTTTACTTTCAGTATCACAATAAATTTTATAGACCAGTTAATTGTTGTGCAATGGGTTCACCTATTTCATCCTCGATGGTCCAGTTAGTCATGGAGTATTTGGAGAAGAGAGTAATTCAAAATCTAGATTTAGACGTTTTGTTGACGATTGTTTAATGGCAATTCCTCATGACAAAATAAATTACGTTGTACAATAATTTATTGATTTCATAGTAAATTAAAATTTATATCAGAATCTCAGGTAAAAGGGAGAATAAACTTTCTAGATATGACTCTAATAGGCAAAAGTGATAAAATTCTATCGCAATGGTATACCAAACCAACCTGGTCGGGAAGATATCTGAATAACTTTTCAAACTATTCAAAAAACTAAAGAAGTGTAATCGTGAGTTTGGTTGACAGAGCTGTTTTATTAACGTCTCCTACCATCAGAGCCTCAACTCTAAGAAAAGAAACCCTTACACAAAATAATTGTAATAGTAAAAATATGGAAGAAATTATTTAAAAAAGAACATACAAATGCTATAACAACTAAGAAGCAAAAACAAGAATGATTGACAACAGGAAATACACAACAATACATAGCATTACCTTATAAAGGGTGTTTTTTATAGAGGTATAAAACTTTAAGTTGGCAACACTTTTTTAACTGGCGGCCATTTTGTCAGCTGTCAAGTGATTTATGTTTAGTTTGGTTTGGCATTTCAACATGAATAGACTGATGCCTGAACAACGCTTCAAAATTGTGCAAATTTATTTTGAAAATCATGGTTCTGTTCGAAATACGTATCGCGCACTACGTCCATGTTACGGTCAACATAATCGTCCATCAGAGCAATTAATTCGATTAACTATGGAACGTTTTCGCACCACGTTTACTCTAAATGATAATACGCATCCACAGAGATGTCGTACAGTGCGTACAGAAGAAGTCATTGCTGCTGTAGAGCGTAGCGTAGAGGAAGATCCGAATCAGTCTATCCGCCATCGTTCACAGGAATTAGATATGTGTCCATTCACTTTATGGAAGATTTTGCGGAAAGATCTTGGTTTGCGTGGTTACAAAATCCAACTCGTGTAAGAATTGAAGCCACACGATCACCTAGCAAGGCGTAGATTCGGTGAATGGGCCCAAAACAAGATTGCCGTTGATCCCGATTTTCATAAGCGAATTTTGTTTAGCGATGAAGCTCACTTTTGTTTGAATGGATACGTCAATAAACAAAACTGCCGTATTTGAAGTGATGATAATCCTCAAGTGTATGTTGAGACACCGTTACATCCAGAAAAACTGACTGTTTGGTGTGCTTTATGGGCTGGTGGAATCATTGATCCGTACTTCTTTAAAAACGATGCTGGTCAGAACGTTACAGTCAATGGTGACCACTATAGAGCCATGATTACTGACTTTTTCGTTCATCAATTGAACAACCATGATGTGCAGGAGCTGTGGTTTCAACAAGACGTCGCAACATGTCACATAGCTCGTGCCACAATTGATTTATTGAAGAAAACGTTTGGTAACTGCATAGTTTCACGTTTAGGACCCGTGAATTGGCCTCCAAGATCGTGCGATTTAACGCCGCCAGACTATTTTCTGTGGGGATATGTGAAGTCGCTAGTCTACGCCGATAAGCCCGAAACGATTGATCACTTGGAGGACAACATTCGCCGTGTTATTGCCGATAGACGGCCACAAATGTTGGAAAAAGTTATCGAAAATTGGACCTCCAGATTAGACTACGTCCGAGCCAGCCGTGGCGGTCATATGCCAGAAGTCATATTTAAATTATAATGCCAGAAGGTTACCTTTCGAATAAAGTAAATTTCATGTCAATTTAAAAAATTCATCTTTGTTTTGTTCCATTTAAAAGTTCTATACCTCTATAAAAAATACCCCCTTAACAACAGATCTTTCAGAAAAATTAAAATACATTTTAAAAAAAATGCAATATTGTTGCATGCCACAAGACTCACAATCAACTAAACTCAATCTTTACCAAACTGAAAAGCAAAACACCAACTATGAAAACTTCCAATATTATATATTCAGATCCCTGTGCAAACTGCCCAAAAAATATATAGAAATGACAGGCCAATTATTGAAAAATCGACTAAATGGACCTAAATATACCAAAAAAGCTACTACAGCGTTGAAAAAAACATGAAAAGAATGAAAAGCACTCTTTTTAACTTTGAAGATACCAAAATACTCGATGGGAACAAAAACTATTAGAAATTAATAATAAAGGAAATGATAGCCATTAAAAAGGAAACACATATAGTAAATGACAGAACTGACACAAAAAATCTTAGTCAAATCTACAACAATATAATATTTTGACGAAATCTCAAAGTGCGTAAAATTTACTGAAGACAACCTCTGAAATAATCATTTTTTCAGTTTAGATTATTCTTGTAAATGTTATATTATTGTTTTAAATATTGAATTTTAAGTGTATCTCTTGGTTGTATTTATATTATATTCATAATTCGCTTTAAATTTTAGAATAATTCTGAAGATGTTCTAAATATAGAACGAAACGTCCAAGCAAAGAAAAACATATTTTACTGTGAACCTAACCCTAAGAAAATAATAAAAATAGATATTACCGGTTCAAGAAAATCTATTTATATTTATATATATATATATATATATATATATATATATATATATATATATATATATATATATATATATATAAATATTTGAAATATTGAGCATGAAATAACATTTATAATGCAACCTCTAAATATCTTTTATCCTCACTTATATATAAACAGAGAAATAAAGACAGACTGAAGCCGATATGAAGAGGTTTTAACTGTTATTAGGCAATGATTAACTGATTAAGTGCATCCGGAGGGATCGTACTGGTGGTACAAAGGGGTCTTAGTCTCGACACTTAATTATATGATAAAGATATGGTATGATGGTATCTACACCCCTTGTTTTTATTACTAAAATAATATAAGATGCGAGACATGAGTGTAATATAACAAAGTGGTTGTACTATTTAAAAAATATGGCTCTTAATATTAAAACATCACATCTTTAATATGTGAGAGTAACGAAAATATGAATGAAGTAGTTTTTGTAGGGTGGAGATGTAACACAATAAAATAAAATTATGTCTTCAGGGTGTGTAATTTAAGTAATACTACTATTGCTATCTCCAAAAAGGTATTAAATACGAGGTCTGTTAAATTAGAGAAAAGTTAAAGCTTTACGGTACATTGGTAGGATTGCAAATATTTGTTATACTTTGAGAAATATTAGCGAAACTTTCAAAATTAACATTAAAGATCAAATCAAATACAAAATATTTATTTATAGGTTTTAAAATTTTCAACTTACCTGTTATGTGTAATACATAATGCCAAAAAAATTTGTACCCGGTTTAAGTTTCTAACTTATTAAAAAAAATTACTCATAATATACGGGATGTCCGGGAAAATGTGGAGAATCTCCCGGATATGAAAAAGAATACCACAAGTTCATATAAACTTTTTTCTTATAGGCCTCCTCTTTGGTGATATGGGCTCCCAAAGAGCTGCAATGGAATCAAGTTTTTTACACATAATTATTGAACCACCAGGTATATTGCAATTTTTATTAATAGGATGTATACCAGGTAACAACCTTTACTATCCAAGAAAGTGATGCGAGTTACTCACAGCTGCAGGGACGGATTAGCTGTAACACTAATGACCCCATTTTCTTTACGCCCTGTATGATAAGAACTGTGGACAACGTTTTTTACATACCTTTAACTATTGATTAAAAATTAATTACCCTTCATTCATGTCGCTAATCCTAACCGTTTTCGAAAAAACGTCATTGTATTTACATCATCTATTTGTCGTATTTCGATAAAAGATACATTTTTGTTCCCATCAAATGTTCAACCTTCAACCTTTCGATAAAAAAAAATTCGATCCAAAATTAGAGTTGCCCTCTTTAGTTAAAAATTTATAATTCTATGAATTGCAATTCAACATGTCAGTGTCAACACTTTAAGAATAGAGAAAAATCCATAAATTTAATTATTTCGTAACGATCTGAAACTAATTTCATTTAGAATGATTTAAGTAAAAATATTTAAAATTTAAGAATACTTTATAAAATCGCAGAATAGAAACAACACGAAGCAGCTTTTTCAAATACGAAAGATTGTATAAAAAAAACTTAAACAAATACATCAAAATAAAATAAGTGAATTACTAAAGAATGATCATTTCAAACAAATGTTCAACCTTCAACCTTATGATAAAAAAAAACAATCCAAAATTTGTGTTGACCTCTTTAATTAAAAACGTCTAATTCTATGAATTGCAGTTCGACCTAGGTTCGCAAAAAATGTGCGTTTTATTTTATCGGCACCAAAAACGAAGTGTTGTTATGGCAAATATTACTAGGTACGAAAGAAATAAATATCCCACATTTTAGAATTTATCAACTTTCACATCGCTGACACATTGATTTTTGGATATTAATTTACTGATTTTTGGATTTCGTGGTGAAATCATTTGTGAAATAATTCTAAATATGGAATACGTATTAATTGAGTATGCAGGTATGGATCTTATGTATGGTCTTGCATCTTGCAATGCTTTGCAAGCCAGGAGGTTATATCACGACACATATCCTATCCGTACAGTTCCAGATTAAAAAATATTCCAATTAGTTGACCAACATCTAAGGGAGAATGATAGGCGATTCCATTTAATAAGGTGATATTATTAAATTTCTTCATAATTTTGGGAAATTTCTGGAAAAGATGTACAGGTGCTGGTCGGGGAAGAGCAGTATGTACACAGCAATTAGAGGAAAACATTTTAAACTCTGTAGATAACACTCCTGAAACGAGCACTCGAAAATTATCAACACAGTTTAATAAGTCGAAAAACAATAGTACATGAAGTTCTTCCAGAACAGCTATTATATTCATATCATATGAAAAAAGTGCATCAACTGATTCCTGAAGTTTTTCTCCCTAGAATACAGTTTGCCAACTGGCTATTGGATCATCAATGGAGTAATGTAAACTTCGTTAGTACTATTCTCTTCACGGATGAACCAGGGTTTACCAAAAATGATATCAGAAATTTACACAACTCATATGTATGGGCTGATGAAAATCCTCATCTAACTATTATGTCGCATCATCAACACCAGATCCATTCAATTAATGTCTATGCAAGAATTATTGTCAATTTTTTGATTAGGCCATTCGTATTGCCGGTACGATTGAATGGAGAACTTTATTTGGAGTTCTTCTAGAACGGTTTTCACGATTTAGTAGAGAACTTACCACTTGAAACTCGCTAAAACATGTCCTACATGCACGATGAAACACCATCTGATTTCAGCATTGCTGTGCGCCTTAGGATTTTTACCTGTGGGGATACCTTGGTATATTCCACCCCGGTTGATAGTAGGGAGGAACTTCTATGGGAGAATCACGTTTCATTGTGACCAAATAAAGAACACGGTTGATTTAACGCGGCGGGTACAGCACTCCTCAATTCGTCATGCCTGTGAGTGCATCAGACTTCACGGAGCCCATGTTGAACCCTCATACGAAGTTTTTAATAAGCAGTTAGTTCAACTTTTTATTGAAACTATGATGACAAGGGAAATTTTTTTTTTTCATATTCAACCTGACAAAAGTTAGGGGAATAACAGTGAAAATAAAATGACGTTTTTTTCGAAAACTGTTAGGATTAGAGACATGGATATAAAACACTTAATTTTTAGTCAATAGTTAAAGGTATGTAAGAAACGTTGTCCAAAGTTCTTATCACAGAGAGAATAAAGAAAAATGGGGTCATGAGTGCCACAGCTAGTCCGTCCCTGCAGCTGTGAGTAATTCACAACACTTTCTTGAATAGTAATTTGAAGAGTCTTAAAAGGTAAACATCATAATAAAAAAAAATTGAAAGATACCTGGTGGTTCAATAATTATGTGTAAAAGAACTTGATTCCATTGCGGCTATTTGGGAGCCCATATCTCCGAAAAGGAGGCCTATACGAGAAAAGTTTATATGAACTTGTAGTTTTTCTTTCGCGTGTTTTTTCATATCCGGGAGATTTCTCACATTTTCCCGGACACTCTGTATAATATCTTTACATTAACATATAGTTCATTTAACCACCCAATATATTCATATGCCAAAGGGAAATGCAAGACATTTAAGACTCGTAAAGGGCTTGTGTTTGCTTGTACTCCCTCTACCCCACAGAAACTAATTAGTATGAAATTTACCCATAAAAGCAAAGAGTCAAATAACGGAGGAGATATAAGAAAAAAAAAGTGCAGAAAAATACTAAAAATCATAAGCAGGACAAATTCAAATATACACATTTAATAATTCTTACTATATATAATTTTTAAAAATTGATTTGTGTTTCTAAAGATAAATTCTTTACTTTGATTCTTGAATGTAGTAAGTTTATTAATATACAGGGTGTCTCCAAATAAGTGTGAAAAATTTTAAAGAGCTATTCTTGCGCTAATTTTAAGCATAAAAGTTCATATAAACATAAGTCTGATAATGCTTAGTTTCTAAGGTACAGGTATTAAAATTTATTATTACTTATAGTGTTTTAAATTTGAAACATATATCACTTTTTACAGTTCTCATAAAAAAAAATTATTATGTGAAATAATATACATAGTGGTACTTTTTTCCGGGTCTGTAATATTTTACCCTCTCGAACTTTTTTTCCGAGAGCTACTGACTCGATTTAATTACTCAGTCAGCTTTCCCATCTTATTGTGAAACTTTATTGTCCCTTAAGTTTTCCTCTAAAAGTCAATAGTTTTTCTACAAAAAAAAAGAAAATAAATAAGCAAAAAATCATAATGTATTGGTTTTAATAAGTTTTCATTCATATTTGTTTTAACCAACAGGAACTGTTTGGTATTTAAGTGTATAATGTATCGATTCCGCGCCATAATTAGAATTTTGTTATTTTTACAATTCACAATTGACCCCGAATGTGAAAGATAGACAGCGTGACCTTGAACGAGTCAACGTGTGAAACAAGCGGTACTTTACATAGCATTTTTTGATGTGTATCTTGTGGCCTCATCGGCTTAGAACCATTTTTTTTACTTGTACTATTGTAAACTAGAACCATTGAGGAAAAGTCTGGAATGGCGGCGGGCAGAAGCTAAACCAGATGAGCCGTGGGTAAGGGCAGTATTTAGAACCATTTGTGATGAACGGTCGATTTTCGTGTGATAAGTTTCCTTATTCGTCTAAGAAAAAAATACAAAATAATTATAACAGAATTTGAACAACAGTAAAAAAATATTAATAACTGAAATTACAACAAATGTTGAAAATGACCACCCTCAGCCATAATGCAAGAATCCGATCTTTCTCTCATTAAAAAGCATGTTCCTTGAGTTCGCAAGACGCAATAATGCGATTTCTCAAATCTTCAACATCTTCAACAGGAGATGCATAAACTAAAGAGTAATGGAAACCTCAGATGCAAAAATCCAAAGTGTTTAGATCCGCAGATCCGGCAGGACAGTGTGAGTGCCTCTTCAACTTATCCGACCATTCCAATACACTGTCTCTAAGTGACAGCCCACATTGCTACTGAAATGTGTTGGGGCGTCATAATGCATAAACCATAATTCTTGTCTAACTTGAAGAGGAACCTCTACAGGAAGGGTAGGTAATTCATCCTCGAGAAAGTGACAGTATTGATTGCCATTTAATCTTAATGGAAAGAAACATGGGCCAATTAAGTAATCGCCTGACACCAATCCATACATTTAATGAAAACTGATGTTGATAATTGGCTTCAATAAATGCATGCGGATTTTCTTCTGCCCGAGTGTGATTATTGTGAAAATTTCTTATGGATTCCCTTAAAAAATTTGCCTCATCGGTAAACAAAATAGGAGATAAAGAAAGGGGAGATTGGATGGTCTTTTCAATTATCCACTGACAAAAAATATACGCAGCAAAAAGTCTCGAGGTAAAAAGCTCCTGCACTCGCTGAATATGGTAGGGATATAATTTGGTGTTCTTTTAAAATTCGGAATACTATAGAATTGCTATTGGCAATTTTTCTCATACTTGTTTTAGCAGACTCTTCTATTAAATTAAGCACAGCTTCCTCTAACGCTCCGGTTTTTATCTCCCGAGAACGTCCACAATCAGAAGTTTGTTTTAAAAATGTACAATTTTCTCGGAAACGCTGATGAAGACGAGCAAATGTGTTTTGATGCGGTAATCTACGTTGTAGATATAATTCAACATAAATCCGTTGAGCTTCTAATGTATTTCCATTAGCACGACCATATACAAAATGCATCTGACATTTCAACCTTTGTAAACTCTGCCATTTTTACCATTTTTTTTACTTATTTTAAATTAAGAGTAGATAAAATCAATCACACTTCTCCACAGAAATTATAACATATTACAACAAGAAACAATATGACAGATTAGGCATGAACTTATTTGACAACAGCCTACTATATTCTTTCGTCACTTAATAAACCACCACTACAGAACTTAATTGGAGATGCATTTGAACATATTTTATTTTTTCGTGGAAAAACTATCGACTTTTAAAGGAAAACTCGTGAGACAAAAAAGTTTCACAATAATATGGGAAAATGAGCTAAGTAATTAAATCGAGTCAGTGGCGCTCGAGAAAGAGGTTTGAGAGGGTGAAATTTTACAACACTCTGTATATTATTTCACCTAATAATAATTTTTTATAAAAATTGTAATAAGGGTTATATGTTCCAAATTTGACTTAATTATCTTTAAAAAGAAATGATATTAATTTAAAACACTAAAAATAATAATAAAATTTAACACCCTATGTGTTAAAAACTAAACATTATCGGACATATGTTTATATGAACTTTTATGCTTAAAATGAACTCAAGAATATCTCTTTACAAATTTTCGCACTTATTTAGAAATACCATCTATAAATAATATTATTAATAAATCAGAGTTTTTTTGAGTGCGCGTTTTATTTAATCTTAGTATGAAAACTAATTTATTGGTGGTGAATCGTGCGTGAAAGTATGCATTTGTCACTGTGAGAGTTCAGAATTCTTAAACAAACATATCAGACATGATAATATAAAGATATAACATTTAACATTTGTATTGCTTGATCGATATAATTGTTGGGTTGAATACCTAAACTTTCGTTTAAATACTATTCTAATATTTTATTTTGACAGATTTCCAGATTCTTTAAAGTTGTAGTGCCAGTAGATCCGCAAACAATAATATAATATCTAAGTATGGAAATAATTAAATTAACAAAAGTTTCTTAGTTAATAAAATAGCTGGATCATCTGCATACGCAATGATAGTACCAATCAAATTTAAATCTTTTTTGCCATATAGACCAGAAACAGAACCGGACCAAGTAGAGTTCACGCCCCCATAGTCATTTCCCGGGAACCACTAAAAATATCATTAACTTTAACCTTTTATTTCCTGCCGGAAATGTAGTTCGCAAAAAATTTCAGAGAGCCACCAACCTCACACCAACATTTTGCAGTCTTTCTAGTAATTTCTTGTGGCATACCGTATCAAATGCTTTGACAAGGTCCAAAAATTCTACCAGACATCTTTTATTTAAATTTATTTTTTATAAAATTTCGTTCGCTCTGTACTTTCTTGTTTTTGAAAATCATATTGTTTATCAAAAATTGTCTTTTTTTATCCACAGCTATCTACAAGCTTTTGTTTGATAGATTTTTCAAAAAGTTTCACAAAATTACAAATCACTGCTATTGGTCTATAATTTGTTTTATCCTGCGAGCCACCCTTTTTAAATACCTGTGTAAATAAATGAATTTATAATAAATAGCAAAGGCTTCATAATATAAATATATAATTTTTTGATTAGTCTTCAGAAATATTGTCAGGACCTGCCGCTGAATTATTTTTTAAACTACTACTGTGCAAAATTAAATCAAGCTCGGAGATCGGACTAAGATAAAATGAACTTAATAGTAGATTTAAATTTCAATTTTTCTATTTTTGGTATATTTTGTGACATTTGTTTGCCTAGGTCAACAAAAAAAAATTGTTCAAGATGTCTACCTTCTCCAGATCATTTTCAATAATATTTCCACATTATCTCTTCTTTTTAGCTACCTTTCTTCACTTCTGCAAAATTAAATCAATCTCGGAGATCGGACTAAGATAAAATGAATTTAATAGTAGATTTAAATTTCAATTTTTCTAGTTTTGGTATATTTTGTGACATTTGTTTGCCTAGGTCAACAAAAAAAAATTGTTCAAGATGTCTACCTTCTCCAGATCATTTTCAATAATATTCCCACATTATCTCTTCTTTTTAGCTACCTTTCTTCACTTCTGCAAAATTAAATCAATCTCGGAGATCGGACTAAGATAAAATGAATTTAATAGTAGATTTCAATTTCAATTTTTCTAGTTTTGGTATATTTTGTGACATTTGTTTGCCTAGGTCAACAAAAAAAAATTGTTCAAGATGTCTACCTTCTCCAGATCATTTTCAATAATATTTCCACATTATCTCTTCTTTTTAGCTACCTTTCTTCACTTCTGCAAAATTAAATCAATCTCGGAGATCGGACTAAGATAAAATGAATTTAATAGTAGATTTAAATTTCAATTTATCTAGTTTTGGTATATTTTGTGACATTTGTTTGCCTAGGTCAACAAAAAAAAATTGTTCAAGATGTCTACCTTCTCCAGATCATTTTCAATAATATTCCCACATTATCTCTTCTTTTTAGCTATCTTTCTTCACTTAACTGTTTTTAACTTTATAAATAACATATTTAATTTGTTCAAAATTTTTACCTGAGGCTTAATTTTAAAATATCATTTACCTAGGTAAGCCAGACACAGAAAAATGGTTTAAACAAAAGTTGTTTAGGGTAATGGGGGTCACCTACCTGGGCTAGTGATTTTGACATCGAGGTCAATATACAAGGACATTCGAAGGTGAAATTGAGTGTTTTAATTTGAAATATCAATTTTTCGTTGCAGAAATGAAAAGCGGGGAAAATTTCCTATCTAACAGGATAAATAACATAGTGAGTAAAATGGCATCTGGAAAAAATATTTGTGAAAACAAAACAAAATGGCGTTTTTTGTTATTGTTAATGGTTTTGTAACAAAGTGAAATCTCTAATGAATCTATGGATAATACGTAATTAGTGATACAAAAAAAAAAGACGACAAAAGATGTAAATATAGATTATTGTTATTTTTTGTTTACAAGTTAATTTATTACTGTTAAGTAGATTTAAGTTACAACTAGTAGATAAGGTTTGTCTAAATAGTATTTATTTTTTCTATTTTCAAATAAATTATTGATTTATATCCCTCATATTTTGTTGTAATTAACACAATAATCGCCGAATATCCTTGTTATACAAGCTAAATCCGGGCTGTAATAGGGGTTAAGACCGAACGGTGGATATTTAGTTGAAAAATATCAAGAAAAAAATATAAAATATACAGCTGCTTATTTACCAAAGATTATATTTTATACAAAAATTTTAATAACCTCATTTAATGGAAAAAACTTTTTTTTTACCTTTAGAAGTTTAAGTATAAATAAATTTTAACTTTATCTACATATCTCAAATATACTCCAAAATTTCATCTAATCTAATCGACCTCGTATGTAGTACCGTTTCGGTACAGTAACAGTATTACCACTTAAATTGCATACCCTGTATAGTTAGCAATATTACTAGATTTATGTCTTGTTTTCCTGCAATTTTTCATTAATTTCATTTTTAAAATAAAGAAATTTTTTACGTTTCACTTGCGGAAAAGCCTGCGTTTTGATTCAAATATTTTGGTAGGAAAATGATAATATAACCACAAGAATACTGATTTAAAAAAGAATGAATCTGACAACTTTTTCATTTTTCGTTACACACTGGTCAAAATAGACATAAAGGTAATAAATATGAAAGGTAGTCCAAATTTCTTTATAATAAGCGAGACAAATACAGAGTGTCTTATTTAAAAAGATCGGGTAAATGAGTTTTGAATTGTGTTAGGTTTTCATGTCTGCAAAATGTACCCTTTACAAAAAGGTTAATTATTTTATGGATTCAGAAATATCATGATATGTTTTTCTCATAATTTATAGATTTTTCTTATAAATTGGGCCACGCCACAAAAAAACGTAAAACTAATTTCAAGATTAAGAGAATTTTGTGAAAACTCAAATATGTAAAAATATTAAGCTCTTATTTATATATTATTTTTATTATTAAATATTTTTTACTCTCCTAGTTTTTATATCACTCTGTACAATCAAAAATATTTTTGTGATATAGACATATTAATTTTCTACAACTTTTACATGACACATTTTTTCTTACTTTATAAAAACCGAGCTAAAGGTATTTCAGAAAGGACGCTCGATTTTAAAATGTAAATAAAACAAGTTATATGTGAGATCTACTCCCTTTTTTTTGTTTAAAAGTACGTTTTCTGGCATTAAGTATGGAATATAATCGTTCAAATCTCCACCGCAGCTTTGCTTGGTGGCACTTATTCTGGAGGTCCCATTGTGGTAGAATTTGTTTCATAAATCTAACTGAATTTATTGGATGGCGTTCGTTATGCTCACTTTTAGGATATTAAGATAGCTCCAAAGGAAGAAATCTAACGGCGTTAAATCGCCAGTGATCAGTTCACGTCGCCGCCGCGCGAGATAACAATACTTTAAATCTCTCGTGAAGAATCTCCATCGTAGCCTATACCATGTGGTATGTAGCGCCGGCACCGTCTTGTTAAAACCATAGGTCTTCGGTATCCATATTATCGAGTTCAGGACACAAGAAGTTGCTTATCATCAATTTGTTACATTCGTCGTTGACGGTTATGGCCATGCCAGTTTCGTTTTGGAAGAAGTACGGACTGATGATTCTACCAGACCAAAAAGCGCACCTAACAGTGACTTTCTCGGAATGCATTTGATGCTGGTGCATCTCCTGTAGATAGATATTGCCCAAATCCGAAAATTTTACATGTTCACATATTCATTCATTTGAAAATGGGGCCCATCGCTAAAGATGATTTTTTGGAGTAAATTTGGATTAACTTCCAACTGCTCCAGAACAAAATCAACGAACACACGGCGTTGTTTGTGGTCGTTTACCTTAAGTTCCTGGCTTAGTAGGATTTTTTACGGATACAACCCGACGCAAAAAAGTTTGTGTGGACGACGAGAAAAGTATAAATTTGATGGTTATCTAAATTATTATTATTATGATTTACAAGCCAGACGGCTTCGCACTCCCTCCAGGGAATATTCACTCATACCAGGTACACAAAGGTACCGAAAGTATGAAGCTCTGTGGGAACCCTTTCCATGTTATCGGGTCCTAGGTGACGTGGTCTGCTGTATTTCCCATGAACTTTCGGACGGTTCGCGCGGTTGCTAGGAGAGTTGATTTCTGCATCGGTTTATACAGGTGCTCACTAAGACCCAGTCCCTTGATATTCTGCAGGAGGTTCCTTGGTTTCACTCCAATTGTTGAGAGTATTATGGGAATCGTTTGGACGCTGTTCATTGCCCATTGTCTTCGGATTTGCACCTCCAGATCTCTGTATTTGGCGATCTTCTCGTTGTATTTTGGTCTTAGGTTGTTGTTGTTAGGTACAGCGATGTCGATTAGTGTAGTTCGCCTAGAAATTTTATCTATTAGTATAATATCTGGTCTATTATGAGCAACTGTTTGATCCGTCAGAACCGTTCGGTCCCAATATAACTTGAACTGGTTGTTCTCAAGAATAGGCTCTGGATTGTATTTGTAATAAGGCACTTTTCCCACCTGTAATAGGTTTAACTTTTCTGCTAACTCTTGATGGAATATCTTAGCGGCTTTCCTTATACTCGGTTGCGGCAAACGCTTGGCATTCTCCAGTTATGTGCTGAATTGTCTCCAATGTTCAACAGCCATATCTGCACTGGTCATTCTCTATTGAGGGATCTCTAATGATGAACTTCCGATAGTTCTTCGTCGGAATAACCTGGTCTTGAATAGCTTAATTAATTAATAATGTTATTATTATTATTATTAACTTCAATATTTATGTAATATCTGACAATATATACCGATCAAAAGTTTTTAAGTCCTCTTTTTATTGAATTAGAATCGTCGGATTTCTACTAATTTCAAACACTTAAAAACACTCAAAGGAGTCACAACAAGCAAAAATACTGAAAGTAAAATTAAAATAAAAATTTTTGTGTCTGTCAAAGATCAAAAAAGCCTCTCCCCACCAATCATAAACAACGATCAAACAAATTTATTGTTTTTTGAATCTACTGGCTACCTATTATCGTTCTCGATGACCTTGATAGAAAGTGGTTGTATGAAAACATAAGAAAACTGGCATGAAAACCACGCCTATTTTTTATCATGATAGTCGTTCTTTTGGGAACAAGAATAGTGACTCTGGTATTATCCACAGAGGAATAGTTGTCGGATAAATAAACAATATTGATTATTTTTTGCCAGTTTGATAATTATTAAAAGAAATTTTTTATTTCTGTATTTTGAAGGTTTAACTTGAAGGTTGACTTATTGTGGCATTTGTCAATTTAAACTATTTATGGAACTTGGGGGAATTTTTGTCCCCTAAAAATGCAATTTAGCACGTAAAAAAAATCGTATTGCATTTTTTTTTATATAATCACATATCACAAAACAAGACAAATGGGAGGTGGACTCCTGAGAATGTTCCTTTGTATGTTACACAATTACAGTTGAATTTTGTTAAATTGGACACATCATTTCACTTTTTTTGTTCTTATCATTTTTGACAATTTTCAAATTCTTACCTTAATAGTCATATTTTTTTTTTGAGTTTTCGAGTGACAGTAACGGCAAGCACAGGAAGTTCCTCTTACCATCTTTAAACAAAAATATTTTATAAATAACAATTTTACATATCAAACATAAAATCGGAATAGAAAACTATACAATGAAACGTAAACAATAAAGTTTCTAAATCCAATAGATATCCGTATAGAAATTTGGTTTTCATATGAATCTTTTTGTTGTATCTAATTAGAGTAAAATAATCTATTGCGATATTTTCTCTGATTTTAACACTTTATCCCACTGTAATAGCGGGTCGCGGGACACGCAAGGTCGCTAAATTTGGTTTAGGTGGGAACATCTTTCGTCGCATCTGTAAGATAAAATAATTAGTGATAGTATTTTTAGCGAGTGTAATTCATAAGTGTATTTAATGTTTTTTGTTGTAATACGTAAAATATAATACTGACGAATATAACATCACTTGTTGTATTTGTTTTCGTGGATTTTTATAATTAAAAATATTTGTCAAGCTATGTTTCGTTTAAAATTTACCAAAATATTGTGAAATATTATTAACATTGTGAGGATAATAATTTATTAAAATTAGTTAGAAATCACAAGTTTCTCATATCCCTTAATATATACGAAAAAATTTGTTTTTCTATGTGTTTCTTTACATTCCGGGTATTTTCGCATTCATAACAAGTTTTATCTAGAAATTATCGCCGTCCTACAAATAATTCATTCCCACAAATTATAGTTGCGGTCGTGTCGCAACCATACGCGCGTGCATGTTTACATCCGGTTATTTCGAGAACGTATCAATCACTTTATTCTAGTCCATGCTTCATTTTGTCGTTTACTATTTCCTTACACTGAACAAGGATGCCATCATGACTCGAGTCAGGTGATTGCATTTTTAAATGGAATGAGTAAAACACGCGCTTGCCTTGCTGAGTAAGTCAATGACGCGGCCATCGGGCGACCATGAATCACCTTGGTGATTACGAATTGAAGTTGAAACAAAAATAAGGGTATTTATTTTTGTGGTTTTCACTGATGATTGGTTGTAAAATTGATAGTTATTTATTAACAGTTGTAAAGTGATAAAACCATATAATATTAACAACAAAATTATTTTCGAAATCTTTAAGGACCCTGAATTATTTTATAAACTGGCTCTTTTTCAAATCGATTGCATTTTCGATATGATGTAATTTAATTTATGTTTATCGAGTGTAATTTCTTGAAATGTTTCAATAAAAGTCAAAGATACTTTTGTGATCTGTTATGGACCATTATCAACAAAATCAGACACCTTCGAAAATTGATAAAGCAGCTAATAAAGCTAACTTAAACTTGTTATTGAAGAAGTTGTTTCGGGGGGAGGAGGGGGCACAAGTGATAGACAAGCAAAAAAAATTACACAGGATTTTCTTCTGGGGGGGGGGGCACAAGAGGCTACATACAACCATAACTGTAAGAAATAAACTTGCAATATTGATATAAAGGTTTATTAGTATGAAAAGGATAGAAAAATTACATGTTTAATAAAGAAATGTTTCCTTTTTAACCATCTTCGGGAGGGGAGGGGGCACATGTAACTTCAAAAAAGTAGACGCACAAAGTAAACCAGAACATAACCAGAACGGGCACTAAAATTGATAACCCGTAGATGAAACTGATAAGTATAGTCCGTAGGTAAAAAAAACCATAGGTCAAAAAAATACACGATGTTGGTGGGGCTTAACAAAATTCCTTTGTCGAAACGTGCGAAACTGCCAAAATCCCTGTTTCTAGGTTTATCTCGATAAAAATAACCCAAAATGATAAACAGACAAAAGATAACGGAACTTAACAACTTAATACAATTACCGGGATATTTTAAATGATTTTCCAGCTCAAATTCCGAAGGATGGTTCAAATAAATGGATATAAACATTTTCCGCTTCTTCACCCACATCGAACAGGAAAAGTGAAAGTCAAGGCAAAATAGCCTCCATTTATAACCATGATCCTTGCTTTCACATAACAGTACTTCTTTTAGGGTTATTCAATTGACATGTTAGGAAAAAATGACAGCTCACAAATCTCCCTGAACAACAACAGTTGGCTGAGATATATTTCTCATATAAGCCAATTCATTAATTATTAGCATGACCCTCTCAAAAATTGAATAGGTAACCCATAAGCTATTTTTAAATTAACGAAATTCAATACCTCACAATAAAGGGAAAAAACTAATGTTGATTTATTGCATCAAATCACTGAAGTAAAGGATGTTTTTTATAGAGGTATAGAACTTTTAAATGGAATAAAACAAAGATGAATTTTTTAAACTGACATCAAATTTACTTTATTCGAAAGATAACCTTCTGGCATTATAATTTAAATATGACTTCTGGCATATGACCGCCACGGCTGGCTCGGACGTAGTTTAATCTGGAGGTCCAATTTTCGATGACTTTTTCCAACATTTGTGGCCGTATATCGGCAATAACGCGGCGAATGTTGTCCTCCAAGTGATCAATCGTTTCGGGCTTATCGGCGTAGACTAGCGACTTCACATATCCCCACAGAAAATAGTCTAGCGGCGTTAAGTCCCACGATTTTGGAGGCCAATTCACGGGTCCGAAACGTGAAACTATGCGGTTACCAAACGTTTCCTTCAATAAATCAATTGTGGCACGAGCTGTGTGACATGTTGCGTCGTCTTGTTGAAACCACAGCTCCTGCACATCATGGTTGTTCAATTAATGAACGAAAAAGTCAGTAATCATTGCTTTATAGCGGTCACCATTGACTGTAACGTTCTGACCAGCATCGTTTTTCAAGAAGTACGGACCAATGATTCCACCAGCCCATAAAGCACACCAAACAGTCAGTTTTTCTGGATGTAACGGTGTCTCAACATACACTTGAGGATTATCATCACTCCAAATACGGCAGTTTTGTTTATTGACGTATCCATTCAAACAAAAGTGAGCTTCATCGCTAAACAAAATTCGCTTATGAAAACCGAGATCAACAGCAATGTTGTTTTGGGCCCATTCACCGAATCTACGCCTTGCTAGGTGATCGTGTGCCTTCAATTCTTGCACGAGTTCGATTTTGTAAGCACGCAAACCAAGATTTTTCCGCAAAATCTTCCATTGAGTGAATGGACACATATCCAATTCCTGTGCACGATGGCGGGTAGACTGATTCGGGTCTTCCTCTACGCTACGCTCTACAGCAGCAATGACTTCTTCTGTACGCACTGTACGACGTCTCTGTGGATGCGTATTATAATTTTTAGAGTAAACGTGGTGTGAAAACGTTCCATAGTTAATCGAATTAATTGCTCTGATGGACGATTATGTTGATCATAAAATGGACGTAGTGCGCGATACGTATTTCGAACAGAACCATGATTTTCAAAATAAATTTGCACAATTTGGAAGCGTTGTTCAGGCGTCAATCTATTCATGTTGAAATACCAAACCAAACTAAACATAAATCACTTGACAGCTGACAAAATGACCGCCAGTTAGAAAAGTGTTGCCAACTTAAAGTTCTATACCTCTATAAAAAACACCCTTTATAATGTAGTAGCAGTACCAGCGAGCCAAAAATGCCGAGCTAACCCTTATGCTGGAGAGTAAGGGTGTGTTATTCAGGGCGCCACTGCATCAAAGCTAGGCCGAATGCAGAAATCTTCCACAATGTTGTTAGAAACTAGTTTTCAACTTTACTTTTTAAAATTAGCTATCAACAATTAATAAAAGATTCAAACGCGGCATGTGAGACAAATAAAACCCGATGGAGACATTTATAATGAAAATCCTTAATTAAAATTTTAAATGTGGAGTTCTTTCGTAAGCTAAATATCTTAATAAACGAATATCGAATAAAAAAACTGAGTTCAAACAGATTCACAACAGTCAAAGAAATAATAACGAATCTAAATTTAGCAAATTCACGACATAAAAAAAAGGGAATAATGTTTTTAAACAATGCACCGAAATGATGCAACCTATAGCCTATTGACGTTGAAACTAAACATAATGTAATCTTGTTATTCTATGATCATAGTTTTCTGCACAACGCCTTATAACAAAAGAAATGCATTAAATTAGTGTTTTTTTTTAACAATTTAGGAATATTAAATAAACCAATATGTTTGCCTGTCTAATTTCAGTCAAATGGTCTCCAATAGTTGAAGGCCCCGATGTTTCTAGAAAATACCAGATGTACGAAACTGGTATATAAGCAGCCGGCGGGTCGTCGCAGGATCAGTATTGGACATACATATGAAGTGCAGAGAACAAGCGAATAGGGACAGCATTGTAGTAGTGCTATTATTTTCGTTGTGTGTAAACCATCTTGTCGCGATCTTGTGTGAACTAACCGACTAGTTTCTGTTAAATAATGTGAAGTGACACTGAGAGCTCAGCGAAAGACTTTGACCCCACCTGTAAAAGCAAGCTTATTAATTATATTTTGTGTGCAAAGTTAGCGATGACGACAAAACTTTGGCTTCCAAAATTTGCTGCCACACTTTCTCACGAACCTTAGCAGGATGACTATTGGGTACTCAGAAACTATGAAGTTTGGAGTGCTAATAATTTGACGTGAACCTCAGAGTCATTTTGATAATGACTACGTTTGCTTAACAAAAATCCCGGGGGTTTTCTAGTAAAATCAAGCATAAAATTAAATACCTTGACACCTGTACCTCACGATGCTTCTAGCATACCTGTGCCTAAGCCTCCATAAAAATACGAAATCGACTCGAATAAATTAGATGATTGTGAACCAAAAGCCAGGTCAGGTTTTCAAGAGAAAGACGATACCGAATGTAGTTGCAGTAAATAGTCCTATTTTATATCTCAGGATGAGCACAACAATCTTATTCGTAATTTGGATATTCCCGAAACAAAGTCACAGCTGCGTAAAGCTCGTTTAGAACAGTGGAATGAATCTCTTACAAAAGGGAATGAAAATTTCCACTTTTCGGGAGAAACAGTCTATGCTGGCGGTATTTTTCTCAATGACAAATGATACAGTCTACTATCAAAATATTTTAGGTTTAATCAAAGAACTTGGCATTTGCTATAAACCTACCGAGTGGAGACCATTTATTGACTCTTCGAAGACAAATCTAAAGATAGTTTTCCCGTGGGTTACGTTGTAAATATGAAAGAAAAATACCAAGATCATAAATGAAATATCTATACCGATCTAACATGTATTACAGGACTACAGAGTAACTACATTAAATAGTATTGTTTTTGATGTGAATGGAACAGTAGAGCCAGAAACTAACATTATGTCGTTAAAGAATGTCCGTTAAGAGAAAACATTGTGCCCGGTCTGAAAAACGTCCTTAATGGACCCTTAATAGGGCAGCAGGAAATTTATTTACCTTTTCTGCACATAGAACTAGGGCTTATAAAAATGTTGTTAAAGCCTTAAATAGAGAAGGAGATGTTTTTCTTTATTTCAGACGAAAATTCGCGCTTATAAGTGAGGCAAAACGTAAGAAAGGAATATCCGTTGGGCCGCAAATACGAGAACTTTTTAAAGACGGAAATTTTGGAACTACATTTGCGAGAAAAGAAAATAGAATATGTACTACTTTCAAAAATGTATGTAGCAATTTTCTAGGTAACAGGAAATCGGAGAACTACAAAGATCTAGTTGAAGAACTTATCCAATCTTATAATACAAAATAAAGTATATTTAAAAGAAAATTATTTTGTTTTTTTTAAATCTTTGAAAATTTACGACATTGCTTGAATGAATGAATGAAAAAGGGGTGATGATACTAGATCATGGATGCCTAGGCCTCCATTGGGTCCTTGTTAGTTAAACTTGCCTAATTGCTTCCGGTAACAAAATTGTATCTCCGAAATATTTCTGTCTTAGTTTGTTGAATGCTGGACACTCTCTGAGGACATGGTCAACAGTTTCGTCCTCCTCCAAACACCATCTGCACGTCGAGTCTTCTACACCGAGTCTATGGATGGTCCATGAGGTGACAATGTCCTGTCAACAATCTCACCACAATTCGCAGCTCTTTTCTTCCCAAGGAGAGAAGCGTTTTAGTACGCCGTGCGCTTGGCCCAGTTATATGTTCCTTAGCACACCTCATTCCAGGCGCTCCCCTCCACGATTCAATAAATTTGCTTTCCAACAAAGATTTTAATTCCCTTTTGCCAATAGCAATTGAAACAGGTAGTTTTGGTTGAGGTCCATACGGTTCAGTTGCCGAACCCAACTTTGCCAGACGGTCTGCTTCCTCATTCTCGAGTATGCCCTAGTGACCCGGGACCCACAGGAATCTGACTGTGCAGCCGTTCCATTTAGTACGTCTCTGCACTCGGACACCAGTCACGAAGTTACAACACTGGACTTCAGTGCCAATATCAGAGCCTTACTGTTTGAGCAGATATTTATTACCCTATGCCTGTCTATATCCCATGGGCACACTGTAGAATAGCATAAAGTTCCGCTGTGAAGATTATCGCACATTGTCCGAGAGGGTAGTACTCTCTGACTCCTGTGCTCCTGGCGAATAGTCCGTTTCCGGCTCTTTTATCTTGTCGAGATCCATCAGTAAACCACCAGTATCCATTTTCGGAAGATTTTGTTCTCCCTCCCAATCCTCTCTACTTGGCAGAAACATCTCCAGGGAGAGGTTGGGTTTTAAAAGTGGCGTCATGTAATATGTCCACGTGGGAAGTGATGGACACCTCTCCACCGCGCTTTCTCAGACACCTGAGTAGCCGCCCGTTCCAATTCTAAGATATCCTAGGCAACTGGGATGATGAACAATCTTCAGGACCTCGTTCTCTATATATAAGTGAAGAGAAGGCAGGTTCATCAGGACCTCAGGAGCCCTGGTGGGAGCAGTGCATATATCAAGGAGTGACAAAAACAATTTCAAAATTCAGGCTTTTGCAGTAAATATATTAACCCAATAATAGAGCTAGTTGTGTTTTTCTTGAATGAAAATGATCAACTTCATTTAATCCACTATTAAACTCACGATTTAACTGTAAGAAGAATAGTTGTAAATTCTTACATCGAGTTTGGCGAATAGTCTTGTTTCCATTTTTGCTATACAAACAAAACCATAATAGAAAAAACTAATGAGTAGAACTTCCCGAGGATCTGACATTTCTAATTGTCACAAATAAAAAAAGTTAATTTGTCGTTTACTGCTTATTTTTAACATGGTACCATAAAATGATATCTTTTACTCCGACAACCAGTGTTTTAAATCTTAATCTTAATAGCGTTCATAGAACCCTCCGAATTACGACTATCTGAATAATACCTATAATTTGGAAAGATTTCTTTAAAAGATAAGATAGAAAAACCCACTAGTTGATAAGAATAACGAACTGGTAAAGATTAATAACTATAATTAGGTTAAAGCCATGCATGATTCTCCCGGTACAATGAGTAATATTCACGTGTGGGCAGTAAAGCACACATATCTGAGTTTTTTACGGTGATTTACTCGTAAACATAGCCGATCCGGGGCCGGCATTTTTTCACATGCAAATAAACTTTCGAGGTTTCGTCATTGTTCCACGCACCGTCAAGGTTTTCGGAATAATTGACCGGAGACATGCACGCGCGGTGTTTGGAATAGAGAGTTTTAGTGTGAAGTAAATAAAGTACATTTATAATTTCTTAATCGATATAGCACATGTTCTACCGCTAAATGTTTTAAAAGCTTTATGAGTAAAGTAAAGTAATGAGTATGGTTATATATGTATATGTTTAGGAAAATTATTTCGAACTGAATATACTTCAAATTGATAATCCCTAAATAATATACTATTGCCAGAGTTTAAACCAATATAACGTGTAAGCTTCTTCACAAAATTATTTCTTAAAGTCACTAGGCTTTTAGTGTTTGATATTTTAGGCAGTATATGGACTCAGAACATTTTGACATACGGATGCCATTTATATTGTTTACAGCAACTTCTAAATTTCATCTCGAAGCATTTCCATGCATTATTTCTTACAACTTTCCACGAGGTTTGTCTCACCAAAAGTATATCGATGGACTTAATTCTTTTTATGTGATGAAGCACCTACAAATACCGCTGTATATCACTGGTTTGGTGAATTCAATCATGTACATCATTCGCTCGGGGACCGGCCCGGTGAGGGTGGTCTAAAATCAGTTGTAATGGAAGAAAATAGCGATACTGTGCATGGACTAATAATGCTAGGTCATTATGTGACACACCGTAAGACTGAGGCATTTCAGGGCATTAATATCATCATACTTCTTTTATCTTGACGCAGTCTCCACTCTAGCAATCTCTTGGTCTATCTGTTATCCCTGTCTCGCTATGTGCTCTGCGAATCTCCATTTTAAATCTGCTATTTTTTCTATAATGTCTTGTTTATAGTGCACGAGCCAAGTACAGATTTTGTAAATCATTTCCTCCCGGGCGATATCTCGTGAAATGCTTCAGAGAGTTGTGTCATGAAGCCTCGTGAACGTCAGCTTCGGCTCCGTGGGTAGGTTGAGCAGTGGCGGCCCCCGACTCACAAAGAAAAAAATATTTTTAATCATTTAATCATCTAAATAACGTCTATTCAAACCATTGGATAGGTAGAGGAGAACCTATTGCCTCCTCGATCACGATCTCCCGACCTAACACCCAGGATTTTTACCTGTGAGGATACTTCAAAACCTCCGATCGATAGTAGGGAGGAACTTATACGGAGAATCACGTTTCATTGTGATCAAATAAGGAACAATGCTGAGTTAATGTAGCTGGTGCAGCAGTCCTTAATTCGTCGTGCCCGCGAGTGTATCAGACTTCACTAAGCCCATGTTGAACCCTCTTATGAAGTTATTAACTAAGCAGTTAGTTTAAATTTTTATTGAAACTATGTTGACAGGGAAAAATTACTCTTTTTCATATTCAACCCGATAAAAGTTAGGGAATTAACAGTGTAAATAAAAAGACGGTTTTTCAAAAACCGTTAGGATTAGCGACAGGTATGAAGAGTACTTAATTTTTAGTCAATAGTTAAAAGTATGTAAAAAACGTTTTCTTAGCTAGTCCGCCCTTGCAGCTGTGAGTAATTCACAACACTTTTTTGGATAGTGATTTGAAGGGAGCTTTATCTGATATAAATTATATTAAAAAAAATGAAATATACCTGGTGATTTAATATTATGGGTAAAAACCTGATTCCATTGCAGTTCTTTAGAAGCCCATAGCTCCGAAGGGGAGACTTATACAAAAAAAGTTTATATGAACTTATAGTATTCTTTTCACGTGTTTTTTCATATCTAGGAGATTTACCACATTTTCCTGTACATCCTGTATATTGTTATATATAGGGTGTCCTATTTAGAAAAAGGCAAATTGGATTTATTTCTACGAAACAGTTGAACATATAAAAAAACTGACTACGCCGCTGAATATACATGAAAAACCCCTATAGTTATATTTTTTAATTTTGTGATAAGTTGTAAGATAAGCGAGATACGAGGGAAGCCCCAAAATGCATAATTTTCAAAATCGCACTAATCTTCAAAACGGAGAGATTTATGAAAATTCTCTCAGCGGCATCACTCCTTTCTTAAAAAAGTAGCACAGTGCCAAGAAAACCTTATCATTTTATTTTTACTAATAACGGAGATAATCCGTAAAATCCTCAAAAATTGGACACACATACATATTATAAACAGTAATTATTGTTACAATGAGTATTTTTCTTTCCTTTGAAATTTGATAAATGTCAAAATTCTATAGAATATCTATGAAAAGGATGAAAAAAAATACCCAACCAACATAAGCAACATATCCCCTAAGCAGCGCAAAAACTGTTTGAAATTAATTTTGTGTTACAGTCGTCACATTTGGATAAATAAACACAATGGTAATGTAAACTGGCACGTAAATATACGATTTATTGACAAATTATTGTTAGTTTAACTAATTATTTTTCCATTAGATATCAGGTATCAATATATTCTGCACCTGTATTTAGAAATACTCAATAATTTTTAAACAAACAATGAAAAATTTCTTGAAACTATATTCGTCCTACACGTCAGCACGTGTATTAATTTTGATGTTTTTATATTGTGAGTTAAACGACACTTTAATTGCAGCTACCTACACTATATTTAATAAATACGTATTCAAGCGTAGACATACGTGCTGTATGCGCCAAGAGTTTGATACCACTTTTTGTTTTAGGTAATTGTCAATTATGGTATAAAGTACAATATCTCGCTCCTTTGTATTAATGTTAAAAGAACAAAAATTCTCTTCAAAAAAATTTTATAAAAAAATTGAACCGACTCTTAAAAAATCAATGAAAAACGAAAAATAACAATACGAATTTTTTAATGAAACTGAAATTTTTGAAGTCGGCGCCAAATTAATACCTGGCAAAACTTCGAACATACCCCTATAGAATTAGCATAACGTCAGAACTAGGATCCGGTTGTTTGAACGCGGAATAACGTAGTAATATTTTTATTTATATTTGAAAAAGTTTTGATAAACACTAGATATTTCATTTCTTGTTACACACATACCGATTTTATGCTATCCTTTTCTAATCGCATTATTTAAATGAGTATCATATGATAATCGGTACGTCAATTTTAGATTACATAAAAGTATAAATTTATGGTTGCCCAAATTATTATTATTATTATTTTCAATATGTAAACAATATTTAACAATATTTACGAATAAAAATAAGTTTTTAAATCCTCTGTTTGTTAACAGAAATTTCTAACAATTAAAAACATTGAAAAGAGTCACGACAAACAATTAAACTGAAAGAAAAAATAAGTAAACATATTGATGTATGTCAAACATCAGTTCAATTAATTCTAAATCTCTAACTTAGGCCCCAAGAACCCTCCAACACTAATATTTAAAGAAGTTGAGACATGTAAATATATTAGTCCTAGAAATTTTATAATGCATATTGAGTTTAAAGAAATTAATTTAAGATCCGTCTTGTACGCTCCAAAAACCCCCCCTCACACCTGTATCAATTTGGACAAAATCGCAAAAATGTATAATTTTTCGTTTTCTATATTGTATCTGCCATATTAAACTGTGAAAAATTAATTTCAAATTCGTAACCTTCGTTTCCAAAAACCCCCTACTACCAATTAATACTAATCCAAACCCTCGAAAATACCAATTTTTAACATATTTAGAAATATAAAATTGTGAATTTTTTAAAAATAATTTTATCTTTGTAATTTAGACAATTTTTAGCCAGCCTTGTTGTACCCGCCATACGGAATATAAATAATTTTAAATTCGTAATATACATCCTTAAAACCCCTATGCAAAATCGAGAGATGTATAATATTTAATTCGCCATATTGATTTTTTAAAAATAATTTTAGAGTATGACGCCGAAAACTCCCCCAAACCAATTGTAAAGAAGATCGGAAAAAAATATATTTTTTTTGCCATATTATCAACGCCATCTTGGATTTTACTGCACCAATTTCGTACAAAATAATATGGACCGATGGAGCAACTTCCTGAACATAACATCTGTACCGCAGTTCCGGAGTAATTGACGTATATACATAAAAAAAAGTGGCCAGATTTAAAACTTATTTCTTTTAGAAATCGGTTGAAAACTTCAAATTAAAAATGTAACTTTTGTGCAAAAACTGTTCTTGTTCTGCTAAAAAGTTTAATATCTTATCACCATATTTTAAGAAATTTAACCTAACTTGTGATTTAATTACCAAAAATGTCACAAGGCCAGTGAATGTTGAGGAAGAGATTAATCATTCTTAACAAAAATTAGAAGTTTTCTGTAGTCTATTAAAAAAAAATACAGTACGTGGCCATTTAAAAAAAAAGTGACACCCTGTAACTTTATCTTAAATATTTTTTGAATTGTCTACAGATCTCAAAAGGGTTACGAAATGCTCCTTTTTCTTTTAATTCTGTTATTTCAAAATCTATAAAAAATATATTAAAAAGTTTTAGGATTACCAGTGGAATGAAAACATTTATTCACATACAGGGTGTTCCATTTAAAAAATAAAGTTTCATGCCATCCTACTTTTTGACGCACCCTGTAGAAAATATTTTTAAAATGTATAGTTTCGGTAACCCTGTTTCACAGAAAATATATTTAATTGATAAATTTTACCTATAATCCATAAATTTCTTCAATCCAATAGTTGAGTCAACTTGTACATAACTTGTGGATAAAAATAAAACGAAAAATTAAACTCAAAACATATCACTCTTTATTAACTCATACGAAAACTGAAAATTCTTATACAAATAAGAGCTAAACTATAGTTATAATGTCATTAAAATATATAATAATTAACAACAATATATGGAAGACAGCAGTGAATTTTATTGTCTTTTAAAGGCACTTTAAAGAAAGAATGGTAAATAAAAACCTAATTAGGAGAAAAGATTATATATATATATATATATATATATATATATATATATATATATATATATATATATACATATGTTATAAATCAAACGTAAAGTTACATATAATCATTCATTTTAAATTCTAAAAATGATATAGGTAAAATCAAAGAATAGAAAAGATATACAATGTCATTTTTAACTATATTCTGTCAAAACAACGACAAAAATAAAGAAATATAGTAATACAAAACTTAGGATTAATTAATTTTTACTTGTAGCTTGATTAACTAAAATACAGACTTTTAACTAAAAGCATCCTTATTTTCTGGTACTGCAACAACATAAGTTATATATATATATATATATATATATATATATATATATATATATATATATATATATATATATATATATTTAGTTGGTTATTTTCTTGGGAATATGGTTAATTTTTATATTGAAACTACATATATAAAGTAGTCATACTTATTGTGTATATATTTTTATTTTTCAGGACGTTTCGATTCTTTTTCAACTGAGTGTTTCGGCGGATGCTACAAAAATGTACATTTTTAATATTATTATATATGGAATAAGAGGTTAAAAACTTACCATTAAGAACAGAGATTTTTGTCTTAAACAAAAATTAATTACATCACAAACCAATTATAATCACACATTCTTTTGTATATTAACTTTTCAATAGTATTTTTAAAAGTCCAGCTAGAAGAATGGACACTACATTTTTAACCCTATAACTGCCTTGACTTGACTGAATGTGGAACCCAGACGGTGTATGTTTTAGGTACTTTAAGTGGCGTAAAAAGTTTGGGTCTTTTAATTGAAGTGATATCTTTCTGAAAAAATATCGTGATTCAATTTAGAAGAATTGAAAGCGGAGAATTATTCTTATTTATTGTTTTATTTATTTTAAAAATTCCCTTATATTAGTTTATTTTAATATGTTTTTTTAGGGCTGTAATATTTTTTTGTCATATTTATGTTCATTTAAACGATTTTACAGATACTGGCTAGTTTGGCCGATATAATTCGATGGACAATCCTTGCAGGGTATTTGGTAGACAACATTTGATTTTTTGTTTTTTTGGAATGTCACTTTTTAATTTTCTGAAATTGCTTTTAAGTAAATTATGGCCCTTATGACTGGTGGTTATATTGTGTTTTTTAAAAAAGTATTGAAAGTTTTCGGAAAGTTTTGGTATGTATGGCAAGGAAAGATATTGTTTTTTGGTTTTATTGTCTTCTAAATTTTCTGTTTTAGTGTTTCCACGTTTGTATTTTTCTAGCTTGTCTTTAAAAATTTTATTACTTACCCAAATAAACTAATTAATAAAATTTTTAAAGAAAGGCTAGAAAAATACAAACATGGAAATACTAAAACAGAAAATTTAGAAGACAATAAGACCAAAAAACAATATCTTTCCTTGCCATACATACCAAAACTTTCCGAAAACTTTCAAACTTTTTTTAAAAAACATAATATAACCACCAGTCATAAGGGCCATAATTTACTTAAAAGCAATTTCAGAAAATTAAAAAGTGACATTCCAAAAACCAAAAATCAAATGTTGTCTACCAAATACTCTGCAAGGATTGCCCATCGAATTATATCGGCCAAACTAGTCAGTATCTGCAAAATCGTTTAAATGGGCATAAATATGACAAAAAAAATATTATAGCCCTAAAAAAACACGAAATGACATACAAGCACACCTTTGATTATGAAAATACAAAAATCTTGAAACTGAAACCAACAAAGGAAAACGAGAATTTTACTAAATGATCGCAATAAAAAAAATCCGAATGCCGTAAACGATAAAACAGACATCAATAATCTAAATCAAATTTATTTCAACATATTAAAATAAACCAATATAAGGGAATTTCTAAAATAAATAAAACAATAAATAAGAATAATTCTCCGCTTTCAATTCTTCTAAATTAAATCACGATATTTTTTCAGAAAGATATCACTTCAATTAAAAGACCCAAACTTTTTACGCCACTTAAAGTACCTAAAACATACACCATCTGGGTTCCACATTCAGTCAAGTCAAGGCAGTTATAGGGTTAAAAATGTAGTGTCCATTCTTCTAGCTGGATTTTTAAAAATACTTTTGAAAGGTTAATATACAAAAGAGTATGTGATTATAACTGGTTTGTGATGTAATTAATTTTTGTTTAAAAGAAAAATCTCTGTTCTTAATGGTAAGTTTTTAACCTCTTATTCCATATATAATAATATTAAAAATGTACATTTTTGTAGCATCCGCCGAAACCCTCAGTTGAAAAAGATTCGAAAGAATCGAAACGTCCTGAAAAATAAAAATATATGAACCATATTCCCAAGAAAATAACCAACTAAAAATATATTTAATGGTTCAAGAAAAATTAATTCATATATTATATATATATATATATATATATATATATATATATATATATATATATATATAAACCTTTAAACCTTTTTATATTCAAAGAACTTCAAAAGATTTTTCAAGATATTTTTTCTTGTTAAAAAGTTCGTTTTCTATGAGATTCACAATATCTCAATACCAAAATTAACAAAAATACATTTAATCCTTTCAAAAATATTGTGTAAAAGTTGTTTAAATCAGAATAAAGTGTAATAACACATCTTAATACATACAAGAATACCTTAGAAAAATTATTTTCTCTTAAGTCTACTTACATATCTATTTTTAATATCACAAATATATCTGTATACTATAAACGTATTTTCTTTTGAAAAATTATGTGAAAATGTACAATAATGTAGTTTTTTTATATACATATTTACAAACACATTTTTTTGTAACTATGGAAAAATAAAACATATTCTCTCATGATAAAATATTACATTCTCCAAAACTATAATACATTACCAAAATAAAATACTTAATAATTTAATACCAAACAACACAAATATCAACTTACTTTTCTCTTTGAATTTGTGTGTTTGTAAAAAAATCAATGAAAAAAATAATAAAACACTAAATACTGTGCCCGTCATAAATACTCAGTTTCGAAAAATGTATATTTTACCAAATTTAAACAAAAAATAAACTATCACAATTCGAAGTTTTCTGCAATTATTTACAAATGCAGCAGTCCTATCTACTCACCAAGGCCTCCAAGGTCTCTCATCTGAGTTTTCCTCGCTAGGGTCAGGTTTCCTGACTACCAATGATAATGGTTTTTGTTGAGTCGGACAATACATTGTCTCCATGGGCTCAGGACTGTGACATGAACTATAACTAGAACTGGAACCTGCCGAAACAGTACTAGCTGTACGTTCTGGTACAATAGGCACAAGAAGAGGTACTGGAGAAGGTATTTGCTGATGATTTTGAGCAGAAGCAGGTAACACCAAGGCAATATCTCCATTTGGAAGACGAGTAGGAACTAGTTGTACTCCAGCACCAACACCATTGCTCAAAATAATTCCAGATTGGGGCACTTGCTGCTCTGGGGATCTATGGGGGTTCGGTAAGATGTGCACTTGCACTTGGGGAACTTCTTGAGGTTTACTAGTCCGACTTAAGCAATTAGCCAGGTGTTGCAACAGTTTCCTTTTAACAATAGGTTCTAGTCCTGGAAATCGGCCAACTTCGGTGGCACATTCAGTAAAACCAGCCCTAAATTTATTTACAACTGCAGGATCAGAGACATTTGACATAGTTTGTTGCTGTCTTTGGAGGTTTTGGAGATGTTTGACTGTCATTTCCAAAATGTCTGCTTTTTCTAGTTTTGAATGACGGGCGGGCTGTAACAAAAAAAAAACAGGAGCTAAAAATATGTGAATTATAATTATCATTTATTGTGCAAAGTTTTATAAATTAGTAATAAATAATTAATAACTTATTTTAATGTTGCACCTAAAAAAAAAATATAAAACTTTGTCGCCAGTAAGAAAAAATAACAAAAAGGAAAAACGGAAAATAACTAAAAAGTTAGAAATCATTAAAAACAAAAATTAGGTGCTTACGTCTTTTTTCATTGCATCTAATATAAGCGTTTTCAACTCATTCAGGCAGTTGTTAATTCTCGCCCTCCTTCTTTTTTCCATAATAGGTTTATTACTCTGAAACAAAGAGAAAAATAACGTAAGTATGCATATAAACCTTTTCATAAAAAACCAAATTATAAGTAACGTTGCAATATAGTCCATATATATATATATATATATATATTTACATCATTCAGTAGATAGGTCCTCCTCATGTGGCGCATCTTTAGGTCATCCACCAGAAATAGTGAATATATATATAATTTTTTTCATGTATATAGAGTATTTTGTTATTCTTATTATAAATCCATTAAAAAAATTAAAATAATTTTTTTTAATTTTCACATAAGCCCCTATCTTTAAGTCCTCCAACGAAATTACGGTATTTATGTCACCCGGACGTATACTCCTTTTTCACAATCGAAGCGATACATCCTCCAATATATAGTAATTTTATAGATTACGATGGATCGCTAGCCCGACAATGTTGCCATTGTTTCAAAGACTTTTCATAAATACATATAAATCTGCGCTTCTAAATATAAATCAACAAGGTTACGAAGAATTTTCCAAAGTTGTCTCTGAAACAGAAAAAATATTAATCAATTCAAAGAATTGTCATAAGGAGTAAAAGGGGACGGGGAGTCCCGGTGCTCATTAGTAAAAATGTCCAAGATCATTTAGAAATAGTTCTAAAATGTCGAGATAATATTCTCAAAAAACCCAATAGTTATCTATTTGGAAATCTAAATACTGGGCAGCCATTTGTGGGTTATAAAGTTTTGAGAAAATATGCCACACTAAGTGGAGTTAAAAACGCTGACGCCCTCACATGTACTCGATTACGGAAGCATTTGGCTACATTTACCCAGTTATTTAATATGACTGAAAATGATATGGAGCAACTAGCCTCTTTTATGGGTCACACCTTAGGAATCCACCGATCATCTTACAGACTCCCTGATGATATTTACCAAACATCAAAAATATCCAAATTACTCATACTTATGGAAAAGGGAGAAGCAGGTCAGTTTAAGGGCAAAAATTTAGATGAAATTGATTTGAATTTAGACGAAAGTTTGCTCGAAAATGATGATTTAGGAAAAAAACTAGAGAAAAAGGAGATTAATACAGAAGATCAAGATACCGATCTTGAGTTGCAAGTTCAAAGAAATAATAACAATGTAAACAAAAAGAAGCAAACAGAACAGAAAAGATTGATAGTTCCATGGACAGAACAACAAAAGGAGATTGTTTAACGCACTTTAAAAATCATATAATACAACATAGACCTCCCAGGAAAGCTGAATGTGATGAACTTATTTCTAAACATTCCGAACTATTAAAGAACAAAAACTGGCTAGAAATAAAAGTTTTTGTGCAAAATATTTATACAAAGAAATAAAAAGAGTTAAGCACTTATTTAAATATATATACTTGTAAGTTTCCTTTTCAATTTTTGTGTTTAATGTTATTCGATATAATATGTTTCTGTTTTGTTTATTTTTATGGGAAAATATATCAATAAATACAAGTTATTCTTTTTTTGCATATCAAGGACGTATCGACAGGCTTGTCCCAATTAATATTATAATATGATCAGTGGCGTAACTAAGAGTATATGCTCCCCCCTTCCGCAGACATTTGAATGCGCCCTACTATTTGACACCGGTTTTGATCATTCGTATTTATTCATTTTCATCAAGGGACTTGAAGTCACCCTTGGAATGGCTGCGCTCCCCCCCCCCCCTCCCGCACCGCGGGGTCGTTATTTACGCCACTGAATATGGTATATCTTGCTAGCGCCGTAACTAAAGTCTGGCGGATCAACGATATTAAATTTTCATGCATTTTCAAAAAAATCTAAGGCTTCAATTTTTACCTATATCAATAAATTTTGAACTTCTTTTTAGTTTTGGTTTAGAAAGCACAAGAAAATATCAATTCAGGATTATGGAATCCATTATTATTGTAGTGCAACGTACAAAAGAATTAAAAATATCATTGTCTAAATATCAACTAAATTGAGATCTCTAGTGGTTTGTTTAAAATGTTTCCGAAACTTTAAGCACAAATGTAAGAAAAAATTATAGAATATTTTGACAAAATCTTTTACATCCTGTAAAATAATATTTTTAAAATTTTAATACAAAGATTGCACAAATACATCCATTATCTCTGTTTGTTTTACTTGGTAGTTTTTTGAGTTAACCAACCGCTTTGGTATTTTATTCTTACTCTGTAGGGATAATCTTGGTTATTCGTGAAATAATCTGATTTTCAAAATATTTCCCAAATTACAAAAATTCTACGGTGTTACAGATCCGAGGTTAATTTTTGAGAGATTTTGTTACTATTCCAAACCTTAAGTTAAAAAAGGGCCAAAGCCGAAAAACAATTCTCCACATTTTTCTATTTAAATGAGAGTTTTAACGTCGGCATTAAAAATTTAAAAAATCGATTAACTGAAAAGCTACTCCACAACTTATTGCAAACATAAGCCGACGTAATGGTTTTATAACTGATTTGTAGTCGATTTATTTTTTATTCCATTTCGAAAAGCCTAACAGAAAGGTACTTGAAATGTCCAGCTCTGATTTTAATGAAACTTCAATATGTTGTAGACAGCACAAAAATAAGAGACACTTTTTTTTATCTGCGGAGATTCATTTTAACGGGGTAAAATCCGCCCTTAAAATTCACCCTTAAAAACAATATTTTTTTCACGAATACTGTAAGTAACTTAAGTTGACGGGTTTCGGAGTTTCTAAAAATAACTAGTAAAAGAGGATGAGCCACCCCCAATTACTTTTTTTTTCTTAAATCTCAAGTTCTAATTGAGATATGTTTACAAAACAAGATGAAAATTACTTGTTATTTGAAATGATGTTGAACTAAGGTATTTTCAACCCCAAGAGTATCATCCCTTATTTTTTATAAGGGTACATCATGGTACACCATTTATTAGTGCGCGTAATTTAATTCTAAAAATTTCGATATTTAACTAAATTGTTTCAAAGTATTTTTTTCACGAATACCATAACTAACTTAAGTTGGCCTGTTTTGGGGTTTAAAAAATAAAGTAATAAAGAGAGTGAGTCACCCCCAAATACCTTTTTTCAAATCTCAAATTCTAATTGAGGTATACCTACAAAACAAAGTGGATATTACTTTCTAGTTGTAGCGAGGTTACCCCATATTGCTTTAACCCCATATGTAGATCATTCCTTACTTTTTATGAGGGTTAATCTTGTAATTCATTTACATAATTTAATTCTAAACATTACGAAATTAAACCAAATTTGTTGATAATACTTCTTTTACGATTACAATAAGTAATTTATGTTGACGTGTTTCGGGGTTTCCGAAAATATACTAGTAAAAGAGGGTGAGCAACCCCCAAATACTTTTTTAATATCTCCAGTTCTAATTAAGGTATCTCTACAAAACAAAATTAAAATCACTTGTTATTCGAAATGATGTTAAACTATGGTATTTTTACTCCCAAGGAAATTATTTTTTATTTTCTATAAAAGTAAAACATCATTTCATATATATATTATTATTCTTAAAATTGTCAAATTTTTATTTAAATGAACGTTACAGAATTAGAAATCACTATTGGTCACGAATAATAATAACACTACGCAACAAATTTTAGTATATTGGTAGTATCTTGTATGAAAAGTGTTTGTTAATTTTGGGGCGCTGAATACAAAAATGACAATGAAATTAAAAACTTACGTGCAATTTTCCAGAACAAGCTTTTTAATAATAATACAAATATACCACATGCATTCTTGCGGTTACATTGTTAATATATAGGGAGACATGACATCACGTATCTCTAAAACTTGAACTAATATTAAGAAAATAAGTTTAGTTTCAGTTTTAGTAGTTGTTGTCCAGTGTAATTTATAGACATGAATGCTTAACCAATGAAATAAGTTTATACTTTCTTATTAATTAGAAGAAAAAAAATCTATAAGCTCTGTAACGGGCATATTAACTGAAATTTGGCAATTTTAAGAATAATTATACATGTATAAAATAACATCCTTCGAATGATGTCTTTGGAGGGTGAAAATACTATAATTTAACTTCATTTGAAATAACAAGTAATTTCCATTTTGTTTCGTAAAGTTATCTCAATTAGAACTTCAGATGCAAAAAAAGTATTTGGGGGTGTCTCACCCTCTTTTACTAGTTTATTTTTAGAAATCCCGAAACACCACAACCTAAGTGACTTAAAAATTTCGTAATTTTTACAATTAAATTACGTGCAAATATGGGGTTTACTCTAATAAAAAGTAAGGGATGATATCCTTGGGGGAGAAAATACCATAGTTTAATATCATTTCGAATAACAAATAATTTTCATTTTGTTTTGTAGAATTATCTTAATTAGAACTTGAGATATTAAGAAATATATATTTGGGGGTGACTCACCCTCTTATACTAGTTTATTTTTGGAAACCCCGCAAGATGTTAACTTTAGTTAATTATATTATTCGTGGAAAAAATATTTTCAAAAAATTTCGTAATTTTTAGAATTAAATTACATGCGCAAATAGATGGTTTATCCTTATAAAAAATAAGGAATGATATTCTTGGGTATGAAAATAATTTAACACCTCAACATCATTTTAAATAACGAGTAATTTCCATTTTGTTTTATAAATATATCTCAATTAGAACTTCAAATTTAAGAAAAACAAGTATTTGGGGGTGGCTTCCTCTCTTTTACTAGTTATTTTTAGAAACCCCGAAACCCCTCAATTAAAGTTACTTATGGTATTCGTGAATAAAATATTTTCAAACAATTATATTAAATTTCGTAATTTTTAGAATTAAAATGCGGGCGCGAATACATGGTTTAATCCTATAAAAAATAAGGAATGATATCCTTGGGGATGAAACAACCCTAGTTTTACATCATTTCGAACAACAAGTAATTTTCATTTTGTTCTGTAACGATATCTGACTTAGAACCTCAGATATTTCAAAAATACTGTGTTTAGGGGTGGAATTTAAGGGCGGATTTAACCCAGTTAAAATGAATCTCCTCAGATAAAAAAAATACGTGTCTCTTATTTTTATACCCTCTACAACATATTAGAGTTTCATTGTAATCTGAGTCGGACTCTTCAGATACCTTCCTAGTAAGTCACACTCTAACGGTTGATTTTTGGAAGTGTTTTAATATTTCTTAAATAATCGAGATGAATACAGTGTTGCCATATTTTCGGAGGACCTATCCACCGCAAATAAGGTAAATGCTAGTATTCACGGAGGATATATCCGCTGCAATTTAGCTACAAATATACAGATGAAATATACTCACTAAGGTGGCGCCACTTTTTTTATGTCAAAATCCTGAACTAAAATATACGAAATATCAAAAAAAACGTTATAAGTCATCCTTCTGAAAATTTGTCAGGAGTATCAGGATAATCCATAAACTTGTTTTACATGAAAAGCGATAGGTCATCCATATACGGATGACCTATCGCACCGGGATGACCTATTAAATGCAAATTGTCTATTAGCGGAGGACCTACCTACAGCAGGATATATATATATATATATATATATATATATATATATATATATATATATATATATATATATATATATATACGCAGTTTATAATTCGAAAAGAATATTTTATATTTTTAATTCACAATTAATTTGGTTCACTCTATAAAATTCTTAGACCACAAACGACCTTGCTTCGGGCGCTCCCTGTACAAATCTTGGCGTGGGAAAGAGTGTTGCGTCAAGCGTGGCCGCCTCGTGCCCGACTTGGCAACGTGCCGCGACGCTCTTTTGTTTTAAATTTAGCAGGGACGCCGGCTCTGATCAAATGTCGACGGCGACGGCGGTAACGGCGCTTCGTGGGGAATTTTCGCAGGTCCCTCGGGAATGTTTACATGTTTGCTTTAAGGAATTTTGTGGCGTAACGTTACCCACTCGGATATCAAAGACCATTTTGAAAGTATACTCCTCACTTTCCAAAGTTTCATTTTTCGATAGATGATATTGATCGGCTATTATAGACCATGCTGCGCTTCTGAATGCAAAATTTATCCATTCAAATAGTAATAATCTGATTTTCAATCGATTGTTTTTATCAATGTTTTTCTATCTTTATACACGCGTAAACAATAATTTAAAAAAAAAGCCTAGTTACTTAATTGTGTGTTATGCAAAATACTTATTATGGAAATAAAGATGTAGCTTTCAGAAACCGAAAGTTATCGAAAATCAGATTTCTCTCCACTAGAATAGCAGAGACAGAGATAGGACAGGACACTATCACCCTCTATACCACCAGAGGATGCCCTCAGGGGGGGAGTAGCCTCTCCACTTATGAGGAGCTTAATTGTAGACCAGTTCCTTTTTAATCTGACTGATCTCGTCATATCTTGTCAGGGCTATGCCGATGACGTGGTCGTAATGGCAAGAGGCAAATTCGAGAATACCCTCTGTGACATAGTTCAAAGAGGGCTTGCATACATTAGCGAATGGTGCCAGATGATGGGACTAAACATCAACCAAACCAAAACCCCCCTAGTAGCCTTCACAAGGAAAAGAAACCTCAATCTGAAGACAATCAAAATGGATGGGAATGTTACTGAGTGGAAGTCAGATGTCAAACATCTGATACTGACCCTAGATAGCAAACTCCTCTGGAATAAGCATGAAAAAGAAGTAATCAACAAGGCTACAAAAGCCTTGATGGTCTGTAGAAACTTTGCGGAAAAAAGATGGGGTACAAACCCAAAAATCCTGCAATGGATGTACGCTGCAATAGTGAGACCAATCATAGCATATGGGGCAATGATTTGGAGCAAAAGAACCAGTCTGGCTAATACGAAAGCTAACCTCTCGAAAATTCAAAGACTGGCCTGTGCATGTATAACCGGGGCGATGAAAACATCCCCAACAGCCGCCATGGAAGTAATCGTAAATCTCACACCTTTACATATATTTTTAGAGAACATGGCGAAGAGGATGATTTATAGGATGATGAGAGATGAGGTCATAAAACGAAAATCACTCATCCAGAAATCTGCGACATGCCCCAAGATGAAACGAAGAAGAAATTCAACTTCAACAGAAAGTTAAGTCGCAAGAGCGAATGGGACAGAAACACCACTGAAACACTTGGCAAGAAATCCACTATATGGTATACAGATGGCTCCAAAACAACGGAGAGAACTGGAGTATATGAACCCGGAACCTCACACTACGAAAGCTTGGGTAAGTCACCAAGTATTTTCTGGGCAGAAATATATGCCATCAGGATATGTATTCAATTTAACAAGGAGAAAAACTATCACCGCCAAGAGCTTATCATCATGACGGAGAGTCAAGCCGCCATAAGTGCGCTGAGCTCTCAAGTTGTCAGTTCTAAGATGGTCTGGGAATGCCTAGATGAACTGAATGATTTGAGAAAGAATAATAAAGTCACCCTCATGTGGGTACTGGCTCATACCGGGATAAAGGGGAATGAAATAGTAGACAAGCTCGCGAGGAAAGACGCTGATATTACTTTTCTGGGCCGCAGCCTTTCTGTGGAATCAGTAGCAGCTGAAAGAACTAAAGATAGAAGAAGACAGCAGTAGATCCAATTATTGGACGGAACTGCAAGGATTGAGACAAGCGAAGATTCTTCTGGGATTGAGTAAAAATCAGCTCAGAGTTCTGACGGGGCATTGCTACCTAAAGGGGCACCTCAAGAAACTCGGCTCGTAGAAAGAGAAGAGCGCAGATTCTGTGAGGATGAGGACGAAACCTCTATTCATATCCTTGCAGAGTGCAGCACTCCAGAAAACCCTAGAGTGCGATTCTTGACCATACCAAATCGAAGAAGGGGAGCTGCCCAACTTGAAGCCGTCCAACATCTTGAGATTCCTGAAGGAAACAGGACGGGAGGACCTGCTCTAGCCGATAAGGTAACTCTTACGACTGGGCAGCAGTAGGGGGGCACAGTAGATCTACCAGGTCGCAATGTACAGACCCCAACTCTACAACATAAACCAACTTAGTCAAAATTAACTGCTTAAATATTGATCAATCCGATCATATACCGAAAATTCTCGGACTTTCTCGAAATTTGTCGAATATTTCCGAAGCAATACGACAGGAAATGCTGCTTTAGATTAATAGAAAATTTAAAAAACTGAAAGTGAAAATAAAATGCATATGATCACTTCAAAACGTATTTTGGCAAATTGGAACTCTCTTAATCTGTTACCATACCGAAGACTATTTGAAATGAAGTGGGAAACAATCTATTTATAGGCAGCAAACAGAAAGGTTTTAGGTTTTAGTAGTTGAGCGTAAAATAATGGATGACTTAAAGGGATTACGTGCTTGGTACAGTTCGCAAGTGAAAAAGCCGATGAAATTTTTCCAAAAATAACTGGATCTGATGTGCTGCTTTCCCTTGAACAGAATAATGGAAGTTAGTTGGAGTGAGGAGAGCAGTTTCTTACACATTAAACAATACTGTAATTTTACGTGGGTGTCGCGAAAACTCCCTATATGGCGTTATGTATAGTCTATTGTTTTTAATTGAGGTTGCACGATTGTTTTTCTATTTGATTTTCCATTCAACGCGTTATTCCGTCGCCGTTTGTTATTTGATAGGTAAATAGTTTATTTTTTTTCTACGTAGGCAACTATTCTACTTCGCATTATGTTGATTTTCTTTTGCGTACTAACGTAATCCCTATTCATATCGACAAACAATACAAAATAAATTTGCAATAACGTACATAAAGCCTCGTTTATACAAAATTTTGAAAATATACTGATTATTCTGTAATTTTTAGAACTTTACAGACGGGTAATAGTAAACTTGTAACAAGATTGTTATTTTTTTAAATTCGTCGAATTGTCCTAAAGTTTTTTCAAGTACAGGTAATTCACGTAATTAGCGAATTCAGAATTTGAGTCACATTATTCGCAGTAAACCTAAGCCAATGAAAATAGATTTTTTCATGAAAAAAAATACCGCTAGGATATCAACTGTGCTATCACACTAGAAACAATCCGTAGTGATATTTTGTTGTCTTCCACTCTCTGTTATGATCTATTAATTCATTATAAACAATTAAAACCAAAAAATTATGCCTTATTTTTGTTTTTGGCTTATAAAATCCAAACTAATGAAGCAATCTTGATGGTGTAAATAGACAAATTGTAGAAAAAAAAAAATGCCAACAAAATAAGCCCTGAGTCGACTCAATCGGATCATTAGTAACGTAGAAAAAACAGAAAATTCAGCGTTTTTTCAAAAATTCATATTTCCGCCATTCTTCAAGTTGAAGCGGTGCGGCTTCGCAAAGTAATAGTAATTTATATGTATTTTAGGCGTGCTTAAACCAGATGCTATCGGTTCATTAGTTTTTGTGCATCATGGATGTTTCGATTTTAACTTAAAATCGAACGAACCATCCATGATGCATCAAGGTGCACTAGAAATTTCAAATGGCGATTATGCCAAAACTAATGAGGCCACAGTGCCTGATTTTGTTAAGCATAAAGTGCATAAAAAGAACTATTATATCGCGAAGAGTCAACCCTACAATTTAAAAAATGGCGGAGATATAAATTTTTTAAAAAACGCTGAATTTTTCAGTTTTTCCTATTTTTCTCCATTGCTAATAATCTGATTGAGTCGATTCAGGACACATTTTGTTGGTATTTTTATTCTTTACAACTCGCTTGTTTACACCACCGAAATTACTTCATTAGTTTTGATTTTATAAGTAGAAAATGAAAAAAGAATGCACTTATTTGCGTGCCGTAGCCAGGTAAAAACGCTTATACTTTAAAAATGTTCGTTCGTCAGTTCTCTTCACGCGTGAGGTGAAATTATAAAAAATAAAGTAGTTTTCTCCTATGTGAAGTCGTCAAGATTTTTTTCCCTTACCTCATAGGTCTTAAAAAATGCTATTAAATATCTCATTTTTATTTAGTCCCAACATTTGCGAAATATAAGCCCCCAAATTTGCTCGCCATTTATCTCCCCTCCTTCTAATTTTCCAAACGTTTATTTTAAAAAAGTCAAAAACGTCGGCATAATAGCACAGATGTCAACAACTACTACGGAACTCTAACGTAATGCGTGTCCAGCAAGTACTTAGTCAGTATTTACTCCGTTATAGTTTCGTCGTCGCAGTCCTTATCATTTTATCAGTTTTTAATCTTTTGCAATTAAATTTGGAGGTACATGCAGTAACTCAAAAAACAAATCTGAGACGAAATTGAAAAAATAAAAATTAGAACACATCTTGTGTGAAAAGTAAGGAAAAATTTTTTTTTTCGCTCTGTCCATCGGGGGGTATAGTTTGATAATCTTTAAAAAATACAAATAAATGTTATATATTACATTATATAAAAACATTATATTACATTTTTTATTTAGTCACATTATTTGCCAAATTGGCTATTAAGTGTCCCCTCACTTCTAACTTTCCACCGGTAAATTTTAAAAATCTGAAAAAATTTGGTACAATAAGCTCTTTCAAAATACATGTTATTTGTTTATCCGATCAAGTACCGTAGAATAAGTCTTTAAAAATGCAAATAAATATGTATATATTATTTTTATTTAGTCGCTCCATTCACATAATACCAGCCTCTAAAGTTGCTTACAATTGTTTCTCTATTATATCTCTATGAATTTTGGTGAACGCGCCGGGCTTGGCAATGTTCTGTTAAAAAAGTCGCAGATCGTATGGGGCTCCTTGATATTTACGTGCCAGGTTTCGACGGTTGTATTCCACCCTAATTATATGCTACATTACAATCTTTATATTACATAACATTTTTATAAGAAATTCTGTCTCAATTTGTTTTAGATGTAAATCTGGAATGTTACTCCATCCCCACTGTAATTCTCCAACCCCTGGATTTTAGGTATCTGAAAAAATTCGACATAACCGCACTTAGTAAATCCTTTCAACGAAATCTGGTATGATTTAATTTTTGGAAGACAAAAAGAAATCTTCAAAGTTTAATCACCAATATTTCAGTATGCTGTTCGAAAATTGTGATAAAATTTTGCATTCATTTAGTAACTTTTAAAAAAAACAGACGTACAAAATTAATGTCAATAAGTCTTGCTTTTGAATATGTCTCTATTAAATAATGTAAAATTGAAATTAGTTTATTCAAGTAAATATTAAGTATTTTCAAATCATTCAAATGTTCGTATTTTCAACAGATCAAGCAGGCTATATTTCTTCAGAAAAGCGGTCCGAAATTTCGTTTATGTAACAACCTAAAAGATATATGCAAAAGATGACAAAATTGTTGATTGATATTGTTACAAAATTTTCACTGAAAATAAACGTCTGCTTTAGCTTAACAAATGTCCTCAAAATAGATATAAACACAATTAGAATAAATTATTAAAATTCGTGTACACAAAACTCAGGTAGTAAAAGTTAAAGAGAACGTATAAAATAAATATGAGATTTGAAATATAAATTTAAAGGTATTAATTTTTTTCATTAAAACGATTAAAATTGCAACTTTTGTATTTTTATCGCCTAAAAATATACACATTTCCCAAAATCACTTAAGTTTCTTATCTAAGCTCCCATATAAGCAGATTATTTTCAGAGGCATAGGTATGCAGTTCAAGTTATCGCAGACATAAGAAAATTCATTACTTTCAGAATATTTCTTCACTAATTCTTCAAATAAATTTTAAAACATCTCACAAACTATTTCATAAAATATTATCTAATGTAGTTTTGAAAGATTTAAGAGATTCATTAACTACAGTCTGAGTAGGAAAACTTTAACATAAAATACTTACTCTCCTATTATCGTTAACTCGCGTTGTACTCCTATTTACTCCAGTTGCGGCAGGAGTACTACCCATATTTTCCATAGTCACAGTTAAGTGACTAGCTGCACCATTAGAATCGTTTTTATTAATACCAAGTGGCGTTACCGATACTGAAGGATTTTGTTGTAAAACACTAGCGGGAACACCAGAAGTACCCGTGGTAATTGGTTGGGTTGTAGTTACCATTTTAAATTGTGGAACACTATGGGAAAGCTTCAAAGTTGAAGTAAAGAATCCAAAAATCACATCTAAATCCAAGTCAACTTGTGATATTTGTTGCCAATCGGTTTTACTGATCTACAGTATTATCAGAAATACAATAATTGATATTTAAGGCACTGACAAAAAGTTGCGTTTTTGGATCTAACAAAAAAATTTCAATGTTTTTAGTAGACAGCAACAAAAACGAAATGTTAAAACTCAGCTTCCCGAGTATAAGCACTACCAAAAATAATTGTCCTTTACTTTTGAACCACAAATTTTTTGGCGCACAAAACACTATTAACTTTTTAATTTTAACTTCCTAATAGCTTGGCGCGTAATTTTAGGTCACCCTGTAGTGAAGACAAGCACAACCACTTCGCACGCGATCTTGCGACAGAATGACTCGTTCGCGTGGATTCCGGACGGGTAAATCTGCTGAAAACTGACCTGTTGTTTTCAGAAAAGTGCGCTGTTGCCAGTCTTAGGGAAAAGTCTGTGAAGGGCGTTTACACATAATGAGAAATATGGAGTATTAGAATATATATATATATATATATATATATATATATATATATATATATATATATATATATATATATATATATATATACAGAGTGCGCCATTTTTTATGTTGGTATGTAAACATTGAAAAAATCAACCGATTGATTTGGTTATACGTGTTTTTGAAACGTCAATTCAGTTCAATTTTAACCATGAATCGCTTTACACTGAAACAACGCGCCGAAATAGTGACAATGTACATTGAAAATAGTCAGTTGTGTTAACTCAAGGTGCATATCGTCGAAAATATCGTGGCCAACAGGCACCATCTGACAACACTATCCGTCGTTTGGTTTTCAATTTTGTTGAGTACGGGACAATGAGAGATCGTCAACTAACAGTTCATCAACGACTAAGAAGTTCCCCTGAACTGGTTGAAGCGGTCAGAGAGAGCGTTGTCCAGAACCCAAAAGTGCCTTATCGTCACCGAGCTCAGCATTTTAGCGTCAGTGGAACAACTTTGCGGCGCATTTTGAAGGATGATTTGCATTTGTTTCCATATAAAGTGCAGTTAACACAACGAATATTGCCGACAGACCGTCCACGTCGCTTGAAATATGAAACAGTCGCTCGAATGGTTGACACTGAACCTGATTTTTCGAAGCAAGTTTTGCTGACCGACGAGGTCCACTTCACACTCTCTGGCGGCGTTAATAAGCAAAATTGCTGCATTTTGGGGACGGAGAATCCACAAAACGCCATTACATGACCGAAAAGTGACTGTTTGGACCAGCGTTTGTGCCAAAACCATCATTGGGCCATTTTTTTAAAAGAAAACGAAACAGTCGATGGAAATCGATATCGGTGGATGTTGGCTCATTATGTCTGCCTACAAATACGTGAAAAAAGTCTTGATTGTTACTGGTTTTAACAAGGCGGTGCGCCATGCCACACTACAAATCAAACAATGCAGTTTCTGCAACGGAAATATCCTTGACGTCTGATGTCAAAAAGAGGCGACATTGACTGGCCACCCAGATCTCCAGATTTGACTGCTCCGGACTTCTTTTTGTGGGGTTATTTTAAAAGCAAAGTATACGCTAGCAAGCCTCACACCATTGAAGAGCTCAAGGCAAACATTTGTGCTGAAATCACCGCTATACCACCCGAATTGCTCGAAAAGGTAATGGAAAACGCAGCAAAAAGGTGTATAATATAATATTCAAAAATTGTAAAGGACCAAATTTAATAAAAATACCTCATATATAGAAATCATTTTTTTTTTAAAGGTATTCAATGTTTACATACCGACATAAAAGATGGCGCTTCCTGTATCGTATTCAGTTATTTTTGAATAATCTAAAAAATGTACAGGTATGGAACAAAGTTGCTTTAGAAAAATGATTTAAAAATGTTCGAAATAGAATAATTCAAGTCTAGATAGTATTTAAATAATTTTCGAACAAGCCCCTGTAGCATTAGCATAACGTCAGAACTGGGGCCCGGTTGTTTGAACGTTGAATAACATAATAATATTTTTATTTATATTTGAAAAAGTGTTGATCAACAGTAGATATTTCATTTCTTAGTACACACATACCAATTTTATGCTATCCTTTTCTAATTGCATTATTTAAACAAGTATCATATGATAATCGGTACGTCAATTCTAGAAAACATAAAAGTATGAATTTATGGTTGCCTAAATTATTATTGTTATTTTCAATACGTCAACAATATCTAACAATATTTAACAATAAAAATAAGTTTTTAAATCCTCTTTTTGTTAATATAAATTGTAAACTTCGCATTTATAAGAAATTTCTAGCACTTAAAAACACCGAAAAGAGTCATGACAAGCAATTAAACTGAAAGAAAAGATAAGTAAACATGTTTATCTCTGCCTAAAATTAATAAAGCCCCTACCCCACCGACCATAAACAGCCTTCAAATAAATCTATTGTTGTTTAAATCTATAAGGTATGATCGAAGTTAATAATATAAGCAATAGTATTTTCCGTTTAAGTAAGAAAAATACACTCATTGAGTAAAATAAATACTTTTATCAAATCTTTTAATTAAATACACTTGTTATAATATTGGCAACCTCGCACAATCTGTTCTTTCCGCAGCATCCGACACGAGCTACCCAGACTTCGGGAGGAGGGGAAGAGCAGTAAAGAGACCGCACCGCTCGCTGAGACGAAAAGTTCGGCACGTTCCCAGGCTCGATCGGTCTTTTCCGGCCTCGATCGGTCCGCTACCTGTTGAATGTGTCGAGTCGGCAGCGGATGACCTTTTTTACAAAGTCAAATGCCGATGTGAGATGCAAGAAGTCACGTGGGTTGGTGTATTGGTATTGTAGGTGGTAGGGAAGGCGTAAAGTGAGGGTGGACATCGGGGTTTAGACGTTTCTCTTAAATAATGAAGGTGATACTAGATTAAATACACCTACTATCGATAATATTAATGGATTTTTCGCGGCGTGGGAAAAATGTTTCTTATGGAAACAGCGTTGAGGGACAAACTAATTTTCTTTTTCATACATTTAGCTATACAAAAAAGCGTTGCATTAAAGTGTTCTAAAACGTGGTGCAGTATAGTCTTGAAACTAAATCTTTTAAACCGTCTTGAAAAAAATATATTTAATGTAGTTGCTCCGCATTAAAAAAATATCTGTGGACCTGTCTACTGATAAAGGGATCATCAATCTTCTTTACAATTTTGAAATATATGATACATCCCAAACAGCACAAATACGTCTTAAAGACGTCCATAAAACGTTTGATCTCAACATTCAGGACGTCTTATGGATGTCCATTAAACTCGAATGACGTCCATAAGACGTTGTATAGACGTCTTATGTTACAAAAGGTAACGTCTTTAAGACATTTGCTTACAACGTCTTATGGACGTCCTTTGCCAACTTATTCCACCATTAAAATTATGTACATTAAAAAGGGTCCCTTGAATTTTTTTGTTAGTCTTGTTTACAAAGTCAAACCGTGATTATTCAAGAGTCCAAGAAATAACTTTAATTAAGAAAAAATCAACAGCAAAATATACACTACCATTTTAAATAACTACAAGTTCCGCATGAATAATTTGCTTTAAAAAAGATCTTCAACATAATCTCTTTATACAAAAAAAATACATAACTTCAGCATAATGTAGACTTTTTCTAATTTGAAATTTAAGAAGTGAGGTAGAAGAGCAAATATTTTCAGAACTAGTACTGTTCGAACTATAAGTGAACCTATCAGATTTAAGCCTTAGTTTATCCCTTCGATATAATAACTCTAAAAGGTAGACTATCAACAAAATAAAAGTTTATTAAAATAAAAACTATACAAATCTTTAAATAGTTTTAAAAACAAGAATTTTTATTTAGTCGAATAACAAATCTGGTCTGATCCCCTTTTCAGCCATGTTTGGATTGAAATTTCCTCATTCTTCTAACTTTTTGCCAGTCCTGTTGTCTCTGTAGATCCTAATAACTGATTTTAATTTTATAGAATAAAGTTTATCATTTGTGGGAGTAAATTTTTTGATATTTTTGCGAATTTTTATAATTGTCCTCTACTATAGAATCGTGACTTATGCTATTTCAAGGTTAATATGTATAATGAAAGACAGAACTTATTCATAATAAGTCTCACCAAGTTGGAATCATAGAACTTTCTCTTTCCTTTTCGTACTAATTAACTGCACATGGTAATTTTACAAGCTCGCTTTACAAAGTCATAAATGCTCCCTTCTCCCAGTTTTGAAATTTCTAAAACCTTAAACAAAATTACTTCTTGTAATGAACAAACCTCTATTTTCTATGTTCTTTAAATATAAACCAATCATCAGGAACAAATTAAATCTTACAGGTTTCATTGGTGGAGCACTCCATAAACAAACATTTCACCTTCCACTTCATTAGTAATATTTAGGACCGGTTCTGGATGAGTTGTGCAAGCCTTTTTTGCATAGATAATATTTTCGAAAATTTCATTTCATATTTCTAATAACATAGAGTTACTACAAAAATATAAGCGGTGAAGCATTCGGGAATTTCCTGTAACACAACCTATAAATAACGTGACTGTTTTTCCTAAGTACATATGATTCTCGATCTTACCTTAAGATAAACATGAATAAAAAAGATTTTCAGAGGCACATAGATAAATCAACTATTTTAATAAAATTCTTTCAAAAGCTACATTTTCACAGTCGGCACCCCAACAACATTAAAAATGAATAACGACATGACGAAACACAAATACAAAACTGAAAAATGACAGTTGACAGAAACAAAAGGGTGGTTTTTTAAAGTTATAGTTTCGCTGGCATCATATTTATGTGTGTCATTGTTATCGGTACATCAGACAGTCTGTGACAAAAAGCACTAAAGTATTGATAAAAAAGATCATGCAAAAGTTTTATTAACCAAGGTCGTAGTGAGGCTACTAAAAATTTGTCGTTCAATCAAAAATTTTAACCTCAACTTGTATTCAGCTGAGCTCTGTGCGGCGTTGCAAACTTATTTATTACCCAGCTGCGACAAAATCCATAGGGAAGGAAATGCTTTTTAGTTTTTATCAACTAAATTATTCACAACTGTATTTATTTTCATATAAAATGTAGTATGTAGACTTTTAAAAGGTATCTTAAAGACGTTGTATATAGATGTCTTATGGATGTCTTTAAAACACCGTCTATAAGACGCCTTATTTATGTCTTAAGACGTTCAGACTTAATCTGGATATAAAAATGACGTCTATAAGACGTCTAGTGCTGTGTGGGATATTATTCTTGTATTTTTTATTTATCCGTGATAGGATTATCATAAATAATGACTTCTACAAAGTTTTTGATTGAATTGAAAACAGCGAAACAAAATAAAGTTTTCACCCATTTCAAAGCAATCCCCTTCTGAGAAAATAACAGGTATCAATCCTTTTTCGTAAACCTAAAAATATTAAATGATTTTACATAAAAATATCAGCGATTTAATTTATAATTGACAAAGAAACGTTTTTAGCGATGAATTTTGGAGGTGGTTATCAGCCTCTATAAATGCAACTTGGGACGTAAAAAAATATGTGATGAATATTTTTTAGTATACTTTAACTTAGTACAGAATGAAATGATCCGGAGGGGGCCCCTGAAAACGTAATCTTATAGTAAGGACAAATTGAAGCTTGTCTAAATTGCCAGAGCAGCCCAAAAAAAAACAATTCTTTCCCTGTAACCAAAAATTGTATTTGTCAAGTTGTCTTTAGGTTTGTGTGTTTTGAAACTCCATGTAGAATCAGCAAAAATTAGCTGATTCCTGCTTAAAAGCATGCAGGACTATTGTTTCCAATTTTTTAACTGACTTCTAAAAGGAGGTTCTTAATTCGACCGTTTTTTATGTATGTACGTCGTTTACTCTGGAACGCGGCACCGATTTGAAAGAAATTTTTTGCATTATTTTCAGGAAGTTTCTGCGGTAGTCTAATATTATTTTGGTTGAAATTGGTTTAATAAAATCCAAGATGGCGTTGACAATATGGTGGACAAAAAAATTAATTTTGTCCGATTTTCTTTAAAGTTGATATCGGGGACTTTTTGGTTCGGACATAACGAATCTAAAATTATTTTTAAGAAATTCAGACTGGCGGATAAAATAATTTTACTTCTCTCGATTTTGTCCAAAATTTGTATAAGGGTGTTTTTGAGGGTGTAGATTATAAATTTAAAATTATTTTTAAAAAATTCGATATGGCGGATCCAATATGGCTGACTAAAAATTTTACGTCTCTCGATTTTCTCCAAAATTGGTATAAGGGTGTCTTTGAGGATATAGATGATGAATTTTAAATTATTTTAAAAAAGTTTGATATGGCGGATCCAATATGGCTGACTAAAAATTACATATCTCGATTTTTTCCAAATTGAGAATAGAGGAGTTTTTCAAGGTATAAATTACGAATTTGAAAGTTTCAGGTTGTCTTTCAAATTTAGTTGTCAGGACGGAACGTCTTGCAGTTAGAGGCTGGATATTTTGTGAATTCATACAATAAATAACTGATTGGATATTTCCCATAGTGGATTGGGATGATGGCTTTTAGTCATACTACGTAGAGTTGTAATTTCCACCGTCTCAAGGTTTATTAGTGCTGGTTTACTGCAATTACTGTCAGTATATTATTTTGTATATATGGTTGCTGTTTTTCTTAATATCCCTTTTTCTTTATATATTAGAATCTTAAAGTACTTGGCTCTTTGTATGCATTTTTATTTAACAGTTCTAGAGTGTCAATTTAAGATAAATTTAATCCAGGCAAAGTACAAATATTGTAATGGCAATCAATAACTTCACAAAAATAACAACAACAGCACTACTTTTTTAATTTGACGATTAATTTAACGTACCAAAACTACTTTTTGCCTAAAATGGCAACCAAACATACTACGGACATTTTCGGTCTGACAGCTCAATTCAATCTATCCTCCATTTTATTTTTTGAAATTCTCGGGTTTTAGCACGTTCATATCTGATAACATTGCCTTTTCAAGAATACGGTTTTTAATGTCAAAAAGTTCACATCGCCATTCACATCACCTTTGACATCACACTTTCAAGGATAGGGGCCCAGAGTGATATTTGCAGGAAATATCATTTTCTTTTCTCTGCTTGAAAGGATAATAGATATAAACAACTATTTAAATACTGATATTTTGATTTTTAAAAGACACTAAATATTTGTTTGGTACAATTTCGTGCAAAACTGATATTAGGAAAATTCTCAGAATATTTTTTTTGTTCAATTTAGTGTGGTCTACATCTTTGGATAAAATGAGTAGTCAATTCAAGACTAAAAACCAAAAAATAAAATTTTTATAATAAAATTGAACCCACTTCTATATAAGCCCTAAAAAGTGAAAAATAACAATACAAATTTTTATATGAAATTGAAAATTTTGAAGTTATTACTAAATGGAACATATACTTCCTAACACGAAATACATATATACAAGCTACGGTAAGAAAGCCATTACAAATAAGATATTTCTCAACCTTTTTATATGAATCATATTTGGCCAGGTATTACTGTGGCGCCGACTTCACAAATTTCAATTTCATGTAAAAATTTATATTGTTATTTTTTCCTTTTTATTGTTTATTTAGATGTCGATTCATTTTTTTTTAAATTTTATTTTAACTTCGCATTCAGGAATCGCAAATTAAATAAAAATATTATTAGTAATAATACTAATACTAATAAACATTCCAGAATTTCAATAGACCACCCATATTTCAAAATTATGATGTCATTTGAAACAGACGTATTTTAATGAGGGTATTAGAAAGTGTAGGCATTTAAACTTGCCTATAATTTAATTTTATTTTAATGAAATTCATCAAGAATGTCGTCGGTCATCGCAATTATGTGCCTTCACCGCCTGAATACGTATTAACACAAATCACGGAATGCTTAAAGTATCATGGGGTTCCTCCAGGGTACCACTTCTTGTGGTATTCGGTAGAAATGTGTAGAACTATCGATAATTTAATATAGCATAAAAAAACGAAAATAGCAAACCACCAAATATGAATATATATATATATATATATATATATATATATATATATATATATATGTTTATACGGCTTTCACGGATTCGTCCGTGTGAGATGCATTAGCAGTGGTTATATCCACATTATGCTGTTGTAGTGCTGAAATCACATTCAGCAAACGTACAACTATATGCAACTCCATATATAAGTGAAGTAAAATGCGAAACAGTGAATGCAAACTTCGCTCCATCATTTCCTTTCTGTGTTAGGGGTTGCACAGTTAGAATAAACTGTAATAAAACACAGTTCATCCTATTCCACCATCATCGAGATGGTGGCCTACCTGTACCACCGCACCGAGAAAGAAAGTCAAAGCTTACCCTCCCTGCCACAGTGATATATATTCACAATATAAATATATTTTCTTCTTAAGATATGGTAGCAGCTGTATGTACAAAATATACAAGATGGAAACTTGGACTGGAATAAATTCTGTAAATCTCATTATTTTTCAGAAAAAATTCAAAAACACGCCAACCTTCATTTTCGATTTGACACATTTATAGAGTGTTTTTATGAATTATATTTTATTAAATTTTTTTCTACTTGTTATGCTTTATTGGCTACTTAATTTATGAGTATATGGGCGACAGTTTTTCTTTTTGCCGATTTTTTTTTTCATTCTATTCATTATGATCGGTTACGCGAACTCAAGCAGAAACAAGTAGCCTGTTTGTTTCAAGAAAAAATCTAGACTTACCACAAATTTCACAAGGTACTATTCCGGGGCGGATCCAGCCTCTCTCCTTGGGGGGGGGGGGCGGTGATAATCATAAAAGTACAGTATGGCAAGCGAAAGCAAATTGTCCCGGGGGGGGGGGGGGGGGAGACGAGCAACATTCCCATTTCTAATGTAAAAGGCAGGGCCGGGGCTATTTTTCTGAATTTAGAGCTCTTGGAGGGGGGGGCGATCACAAGAAAAAACGAGTTGTCGACAGGGGATGGGAGGATGCGATCAACATACACATTCCTAATATTAGAGGCAGAATCTCTATTTTTCTGAATACAAAGCTCCTGTGGGGGGGGGCTATCGCAAAAAAAAAGTTGTCAACGGGGGGGGGGTGCCAGCAGCATACACATTCCTAATATAAAAGGCAGAATTGGTTCTATGTTCCTGAACTGAAAGCCCTTGTAAAGGGGAGGGGCGATCGCAAGCATACACATTCCTATACCCTATTCAAGAACTAGAGAGAGTAATAAAACTCTTACCGAAACCTCCAACGTACCTGCTTCAGTGCCCCCGGTAACTGAGAACTGCCGTAAATCTAATTATATTTAAATATTATAAGCATTTATAAATTTACTGCAACAATAAAATTTCTGATAATTCAATTTAATTTCTGTCAGTGAGCAAAGTACACCTTACAGTGTGTCCTGAGTGATTTATCTTGTTTATGCTTGTTTTTATATATTATTTGAGATTAGTGAGATACCCAAAAGATGTAGCTTTCACATCTATATTTATTACAAAATCGTTAAACCAGGGCATTTTTTCCTCAACGAAAAACTTATTACGATGAATGTTTATGATGCCTTAAGATATCAATATCTAGATAATAATGGTAAAAGCTCTGTTGAGATGTGTTCCAACATGACAGGAGTTGGAAAATCTATGTACCGAATACTGACGGAGAAAAAAAATTGGAATTGTTAGTAATCCCAAGCTACATTCGATCACAGGCAGACGAAAAACCTCGTTGGAAGAAGAGATGTAAACTGTAATAAAAGGAGTTGTACATACATTTTATTATGAGAAGCAGATCCCAACCGTCGACAAAATTCTAACTAAAATCAATGAAGATCGAGATTTACCTGAAATTAAACGAACTGAGCTCTGGAAATTACTCAGAGGACTTAATTTTTGTTGGGAAAAACCAGATGAGATATTTTTTTTATAGATCGTCCGAAAAATGTCCGTTGGTGAAGGAAATATCTCTTTCAAATAAAAGGTAGAGTTGCTGGCAATAATACAACTTACAAAATTAATAATTTAACTGGACTTTTGAAAGATTTTTTTGAATAAAGTTACTGCAGATAATTGCGAAAAATCCATATAATAAAAGAATAAAAGAAAATGTGGTAACCCGATCTCATGATCGGTGAGAGAGGAATCAATTATAATTAATTTGAGCGAAGATAGCTTCACTGACTTTGATGACGAATAAGATACGTAATGTTTACCAGCGTTAACACAATTTATTATTTAAATTTTCTCTAACATATAAAAATTACGGACATTTGAATCCCTTTTTAGTGTTTAATTGTAATTCTGCAGATGGTTTAAGAAATAAATGAACTGGAACGTCAAATTTCCCTAAAATGTTTTTAATTAATAATAAAATGACCGATAGCCCCAAAAAAATTTTTTAATTATATTGACGAATTTATTTTTTTTTATATATGTTCAACTTCTTGTATTTTTGATAATGGTTATTTTGTAAGTAGTAAATTATAACTTAGAATTTTTTGAGAGAAAAAGGCTACGTTTTAATCTGAATGTGCCTAAAACGGTTTCTATGCCAAAATTAAAAGTAATAAAAATACCTTTGTGATTTATGTTAAATATGTCAAAATTATCTATATTTTCTAATGTATGTGAATTATCAAAAAAATCATAAGAAATAAAATAATATTATAAAAACTTTTTATTTTAAGTTTATTACTGAAATAATATTCTATGCCATAAATATTTAGTGATAAAATAGACCTCCTTCCGACGCCTATGACAAGGATTAAAATCCTTTTTAACGCTTCACACATCCAAATATCTATTGCTTTCCAACCCAAATAGTCCATTATTATAGACCAGTATTTTTGATTATAAAATTTCTAACCCATTCCTATGAAAAATATATGTGTCTAACATATTTTGCCAAAGACACCGGACTAAAGAACACAGGAAGTTTACGAAGAAAAAAAAAAGGTAAAAAATGAAAAACTCTCCTTAGTTCTTAAATAAACTATAGTATAAGAGGCAAAATTGGGTCTATTTTCCTGAACTCCAAGTCCTTGGGGGGGGGGGCGATCGACCCCACCGCCCCCCCCCCTTGGATCCGCGCCTGGTACTATTAGTAAAATGAAAATAAGATATTGTAAACTGGGTCACATGAGGGATGTGCCGAGAAAAAGACAACCTACTGTGAATCAGGATTCTATTACTCACATTAAAAGTGACTAATCCTGTTAAAGTGCATCTTATTTAAGAGCTTATGGAAGGTGATCCAGACTGCCGTTTTGAATTTCATAGCTACATAATAAATTCGCATGTTCAAAAAGAAATGGTACACGAGCTCATTATGCTCAAAATATGAGTCAATATCTGAATGTGCTTTTTCCTAGTTAGTAGATGTATTTTTTTCTTATGGATAGACGAAGTACTATTGAATGGCCAGTAAAATCACCAGATCTGAATTCACTACATTTTTTCACCTTAAAACAAGAGTTTTCGTAAAGAAATCCTAAAAATATCGAACACGTCTGGCAAAGAATGACACAATTTTACTTTGGTTTATGGTTTTCTTAAGAAAAAAAAAATAATAAATACTTCCATCAATTCTTTAATGACATTTTAATTTCAAAATTTTGTTTTTTATTTATTTTGGGCTACCGACTAGTCAGAATCCCAATAATAAATAGTGCCTTAGATTTTATTTTTTACAATCTTTTTAACGAAGTGTCGCAAAACCTCAGTCCGTTTTAAAAAGAAAATTGGGGGGGGGGGTTAATTCCTACATGAAGAGTAAAATTTATAAAAATAGTCAGGAAATATGGCAAATTGAAAATAATGTTTTTCCGAAAAATAATGGGCTTTTGTTAAAAGATTTTTTTCGAGTTAAAGTTTCCATTTTGTAATATTATTTAAGGTGTATTTATAGCTTTCACTACACTTATCTACACGCGTTGCCTGTAAAAATAAGTGATAAGTCATAATCCTTATCGTCGATCAGGATAAAATACAAGGTCGTGTATATAGAGTGCATGGCAAAGGTTCTGCACACGAAAATATGTATGTCAGCTCAATATGTCACACGCAAGCATCCCTATCTCTTTGAAGGTAGTTGTATATTATTTTTGGCGTTTTAGGCACCACATACTTTAATTTAAATTATATTGATACAGTAGATATGAAAAGCAGGAGAACATATCGATTTATAAATAATAAAAGTATTTTGTAAAATTTAAAAATGTTTATTTTCGGAAAAATGTCTTCTTAAAAAAAACTATCTTGCTTTCATTTGGTAAGGTTTCATTTTTTTAAAGTAAGCAAAAAACTTTAAAATGCATCTACACGCACAATAAATTTTTGAAACCCCTAAAAATTAAAAAAAAAATCATTTTTTCTCGATGGTTTATTAAAATATGAAGATTCTACTTGATGCTTAAGTAAAAGAAAACTAAATTTTAATTGTTTAAACTTGTACAACATCAACACTATTATTTTTAAAATTATTACCCATTTAGCTCAAAAGCCATAAAGACAGATATTTGAAATTTGGTATGACAATTCAAAGCCATAGGTACTACCTTTTTTCAAATTACTTTGCAACTTTACTGATAACACACGGCTTATTTTAAAAGTACAACGAATCTCCAACAAAAATTCAATTACACCACATTATTTGTTTATTCTTAACTTAGCGTGCCCAAATTTTTATTTTCTTTTTAGAATATCATTTACTGTTGAACGAACAATAAAATTTCTAGTTGCACTTTTTGTACAAAAAACACTAATTTGACTGGCCTATTTACTATCGAAACCGTTGCGTGTTTTCCACATAGTTCTGGCTTAAAGTTCAATCAAATCGGGTTTAGATACACCATCCATTGACTAAAAGAATGGATTATATTAAAAATAAATATAAACTTTAATTGAAATTGTTAATACCGTCAGCCATCTAAAATCTAGCAAATGAGAAAATTCCAGTGAAATTGGTTATTTTTTAGCCATTGTTCTCTAGTAGGAAACGGTATATATTGCTTTAGTAAAGTTTCATTGATGGCTGCGCAAACTTCAAGTACAATATTTTGTACTGTCGAACGTCCAAGACGATAATTATAAGCAATTGTCTGATACGAATTTCCTGTTGTTAAAAATCTGAAATAATTATAGAAATAACAATTATAGCAAATCTACAAAACTGGAAAAACATGATTTATGTTGAATAATAAAATAATCAATTTCATTACAGAATCGAAGAATCATTGGGAACAACTACGATCTCAATATCGTAGATTTCTAAACAAACAGAAGACCAAAAGTGGCCAAGCAGCTACAAATATTTCAAAATGGCGATTTGCTGAACAAATGACTTTTTTAAATGAATATATCAACAATGATGGACCACGGATATCTGCAGTTCCGGACAATGAGTCAGATGATGATACTCAAGACGATAATGATCTGGACAGAACAGTTCAAAATCCTGTATCAAGACAAAAACATGTTGAAATAGTTAATGAGCCTACCAATAAAGTTACGAGTAATATATCATATGAAAAAAAGAAAGATACAACAGGTCAACAAGAAAGTGCATCATCAACTTTAATGAAATGTATTTCCAAAAAAAAAAAAAGAAGAAGAATGTGCTGTTCATCCAGTAGATAATTTGTTTTTTTCGTTAATGGCAGCAACGGTAAAAACATTTTCACCTATCGATCAACGTTACGTAAAATCTAAAGTTTTTAATTTGATCACTAAAATCGAAGAAATATATTTAACCTCATCTACTTCGATATCGGTATCGCCAACGTTTGTCCATCAACCTCTGGTGTCACCTACTCTATCATCATCGTCACTTCGTAGTTCTGAAAATAGGCAATGTTTAAATATTACACGTGACTGTTCAATTCCACTTCCGCAACGTACAGCACAATTTAATTATAATATACGAAATGATAGTTCACCATTGCCTGAAACTCAACTTCATGGAAGGAAGGCAATTTGAATTAATAATGGAAAATACGACACCCCAGCATATTATATCGTACTCAGCTCATGTACCACAATAATACTCAGTAGCACAGTTAGATGACAGATCATCTAATTAGAGTTGTGATATCTTAAATCCATAAAAATAAAAAAAATATATATTGATTTTGGTGAAAATGTTAAACATTAAAAAATATTCATCATAATAAGTAATACGAGAAATATTAATCCTATAGTAATAATAAGTACTTGTTTCTGTTACGTGGTTTAAATACATTTTGTAGTCTTTCACATGCATTGTTTTATTTATAATAAATTAGATTAACTTTATCTACTTACCTCAAACACACCATTAATTTTTGTCGAAGAGTAAATGCTTCCCGAAATTTAGTATTTAACTTTTTAATTTTCAGTTCAATCTCAGTAAGTATCGTTTCGAATATACCGGAATTTATTCTAAAATACTCTACAAATTTTTCTTCGTCGTTTTCAAATGGCGGTACAGCGTATAATACTCGCAGTCCTATAATGAGAATCAAACCTAAGGCTTGATTCTCACTAGGGTACCGCTCTCCATACGATCTGGATTCGCTTTCGGTTCGATTAATTTTTTTTAAATGAAAAAAATGTTGACGATATCGAAATCCCCGCGAAACCGATAGTGTAAATAGGTTCATTGTTTCTTCTGTAAGAATAGTTTACCGGAACGAGAGCGTATCGATATCGTATCGAGAGTGGCCGTATAGTGAGAATCTGGCCTAAATGTGCCATTTATTGAATCAGTGACTGTCAAGATTGTGTCGCTTTAGTTTATTATCGTTTAAGAAAGTTTTGTTAACTTGTTTCAGCAATTTATTAATTGTTTTTGTGTAACATAATGAGTTGGATATTAATTACGTTTAGATAAGTACAAATTACTCAATTTTATGAATTCATGTGTTTTTATTATGTAATTAAAGCTAGAGAGCTCTTGTTTAATGACCATTTACTTTCAAAGATAAATATTTGTGCTATACAGATAGACTAAGTGATTTAAAAACAAAACTATGTTTAAAAAAGAGTATCGATGATTTAAAATCGAACCTATCGATACGACAGGTTCCATTCTTAACCAGCGGTACCGTCAAAACGACCCACGTGCCCGCTTGGCTCGTGGGAAAACCACGCCTCCCGGTACTCAGTCGGCAGCAGCACGGCGGCACCGCGTGCCACCGAAGCCTGGGCCCAAGAAGCCGTTCTCCTGGTACCACTGCACTAGCTTCGCGGTACTGCAGAACTACCTGCGGAAGATGCAGACGCCTCGCTAGCTGGGAAGGCCGCTTGGAATCCGACGAAGTTATAAGTTTTGAGAACAAAGGATGCAGGAAATTGACTGAATAAGGCCGGGGTTTTTAACTGCTTTGTAACGTCATTGAAGAGGTTATATTTATGGAATTAAACGCTATTTTTATTGACATTATCTGTTTAGTCAAATATATATATATATATATATATATATATATATATATATATATATATATATATATATATATATATATATATATCTAGCCCAAGGACAACGAAAAATTTACAGGACAGGATGCCACATATTTCACGCCAACTTTCTTAACCTTCAACAATTAAAATATATAGAAGGTACCGAACCGACCTTTAAAAAAATTGAGTGAAGATATCTCGAAAATTATGATCCCTAGAGATGCAAGTGGTTTTTACCACAAAGCTTGGGTACTTTCGTAATTTGATAAATCTTGGAAGTTGAACTATCTCTTACCTTATTATAAATATAGAATAGAAATATTTCGGAAAAGTATAAAGGTTGGAGAACTAAATTTTGTGGGTAACTAGTAACTCTTAATCAATAGGCTTGCAAAAAGATAAACCTTCTTTGAAAATATTTTGAAATACTAAGCCTGGGAAGTACAAAATTTGCATTCAACTAATCTTGAGGACTGAATACTTCTTTCAGTTATTCTGCATATAAAATAATATTTTATTTGTACCAGGACAGATTTTTTGTTTTTGGATACGTTATTTATCAATATGGTGGAATATAATGCAAGAATATGGGGAGGAAGAAGCAAAACACTCGATATAAAAAATAATAGAAAGAATATTTACTAAAGAGGTAAAATTTATTTGTTTGTTTATTTGATAAAGGTAATCTTCAGAACTACCGACATTGTTGGAAAGATAACATTATCTAATTGAACATAAGGTACATTTTCCATATCCATAGGAACAAGACAGGGTGATAGCCTAAGTCCAACACTTTTCAATGTAATCATGGACGAAATCATTGATGAGGTAAAAAGCACAAATATTAGGTACCCAATGGGACACAACACCGTTCAAATTATATGCTTTGCAGACGATGTTGCCTTGACAGCAGATAGCGAGGACAACTTACAAAGAATGCTTTTCCATCTCAATCGAACAGCCAAACAGTATAATATGAAGATATCTGTGGAGAAAACCAAAGCAATGGTAATAGCAAAAGAACCGGTAAGATGCAAACTAATGGTTGATGACAAACATATCGAACAGGTTGGGAAGTTTAAATACCTAGGAGCACATATAACAAGTAACAGGGTAGTAACGGAAGAAGTACGCACACAGGCCAACAAAGCGACCATGATATCAGGTCAACTAAGAGACATAATCTGGAACAATAAACATATGACGGTTGAGAGCAAAGCAAGAATTTACAAGGTCTGTGTAAGACCGATACTGACCTACGGCGCAGAAACAATAAATGAAACCACAAAGACAAAACAAATTATGAGAACCATAGAAATGAAAACGCTGAGAATAATCACGGGAACAAGTTTAAGAGATAGGATAAGAAACGCAAAAATACGTGAGGACAGCGGAGTGGGGGATGTTGTGAAGTGGGTTCGAAACCGTCGTAGGCAGTGGAGAGACCACGTGGAACGAATGGACGATGACAGACTAGCAAAAACCGTGAAGAGAGAGAAACCAAACACCAAACGGCCGCCTGGACGGCCCCCCAAAAGATGGAAAGACAGCTGGATTTCGACCTCAAACGAGGATCGATGAGGATAACAGAACTTGGTTCTATCTAGTAGAAGAAGAAATACATTTTACGAGATTTTATAAAAAGGTGGTGGTGTACAACGGTCTGCCAGGAGACAAATCCGGAAAAACTTTCTGTCTGCTCTACGGGCAATATGGTGAAATTTGATATAGTCAAAGAGATTAAATTCGAAATTCTTAACTAGCAATCTAGGGGGTAGTTTTAGAGGTTCCATAAATCGCTTTTTTTTCCTTTGGGGTATCAAATGAAAGCTAATAACTTGGGTAATCTAAATAAATGTTATAATGGTCGGTAAACAGTTCGCTCGTTCATGTTTTTCCTTTGAGGGAGCTAATCTCCAGAACTAGCAAATTCATTTAAAAAAATCAATCACTGTTGAAAAGCTATCATCCTCCATTTAAAAATAGTTTATAGTTTTATAAAAACATAGCGACGCCAAATGAGCTGAAAATGAAGAAGGTCGTAAAAAACTCCGGCATATGTTTTTCATAGACCAAGCGAGTAGGAAATTAAAATTTGACAAAGTCAAAGAAGTAAAATATGAAGTTCTTAACTTAGGGATGGTTTTGGGGGTTAATTAAACCATATTTTTTGTTCCTGTGGGGTATCAAATGAATGCTTATAAATATGTAATATAAATTGAATCTATGTGTGGTTAGAAAATTTGAATAAAACACAAAGTCACTACGATATTATAAAACTATGTTAACAGAGATGATTTCATATAATTTTTTTTTTTTGTAAATTAGATAGGTTTACACGAATTTAATAACAAATTTTTAAATACTCTCTGAGCCAGCTTCTCTGGACCGGAAGGTTTAATAATGTAAATAATGAAGTTAAAAAATAATTTTTTCATATAGAATTTGTACCTCTTGCCTAAATAGAGTTGTCATTAATATTTAGATGAAATTAATTAAAAGGAAGAGATATATCAACGTTTAAAAGAAATAGGTGAGAAATAAGGGCTCCTTGTTCTATACAAAAAATATTACTTTGAAATAAAATTATACAGGTCTGGTTGCCTGTTTATACTCTACACGGTGCAGGATTCCTAAATCATCACAATAGACTGGTAATCACGTAGTTTAAAATATAACCTGGGTAGCTGAATACATCAACTTAATACTACTGAGGCAGAGGCGGATCCAGCCTCACCCTTTGGGGGGGGGGGGGCGGTGATATCACAAAAGTACAGTTTGGCAAGAAAAACAAGTTGTCAACCGGGGGGGGGGGGAGTGCAAGCAGCATACTCATTCCTAATATAAAAGACAGAATGGGTTCTATTTTCCTGAATACACATTCTTAAACTCTATTCAAGAACTAGAGAGAGTAATAAAACTGTTACCGAAACCTCCAACGTACCTGCTCCAGAACTACCATAAATCTGATTACATTTCATTAGATTTAAATATATATTATAAATTTACTGCAACATAAAATTTCTGATAGTTTATTTTAATTTCTGTCAGTGAGCAAAGTACACCTTACAGTTTGTTCTTAGTGATTTATCTTGTTTGCGCTTGTTTTTATATATTATTTGAGATTAGTCAGATACCCAAAAGATATGGCTTTCACCTCTATATTTATTAAAAAATCGTTAAATCAGGGCATTTTTTCCTCAACGAAAAACTTATTACGATGAATGTTTATGATGCCTTAAGATATCAATTTCTAGATAATAATGTTAAAAGCTCTGTTGAGATGTGTTCCAACACGACAGGAGTTGAAAAATCTACTATGTACCGAATACTGAAGGAGAAAAACGACTAGAATTGTTAGTACTGCCAAGCCACATTCGATCACAGGCAGACGAAAAAGCTCGTTGGAAGAAGAGATGAAAACTGCAATTAAAGGGGTTGTATATATATTTTATTATGAGAAGCAGATCCCCACCGTCTACAAAATTCTAACTAAAATCAATGACGATCGCGATTTACCTGAAATTAAAAGAACTGATCTCTGGAAATTGCTCAGAGAACTTAATTTTTGCTGGGAAAAACCAAATAGAAAATCTGTTCCTATAAATTGTCCAGAAACTGTCTGTTGGAGAAGTAAATATCTCTCTCAAGTAAAAGGTAGAGTTGCTAGAAATAACACAATTAGTAATTTAACTAAACTTTTGAAAGATTTTTTTGAGTAAAGTTACTGCGGAAAATTGGGAAAAATCCATATTATAAAAGAATAAAACAAAATGTAAGAACTCGATCTCATGATCGGTGAGATAGAGGAACCAATTATAATTAATTTGAGCGAAGATAGTTTCACTGACTTTGATTAGGAATAAAATGTAATGTTTACTAGTGTAAACACAATTTATTATTTGAATTTTTGTTTTTGTTTTATTTTATTATTTAATGTTGTTTATATGTTTTTTTATTTTTATATATATTTTTATTTTAGTGTGTCCCATTCTTTAATTTTATATATATTTAATTCTAATTAGCCGTAAGTTTTTAATTATTTTATTATTGTATTTGTGTCTTTTTCTTAAGCGTGTAGAATTAACATGTTTATCTTATTTTTTTGGGGCTATCGTATTTCCATATACTAAAGTAAATTAAATTAAGATATATCAGTACAATAGAAATAAAAATAAGTAGGTCTAATTTAATTACAACATATAAAAAGTAATTACATTTGAATCCCTTTTTAGTGTTTACTTGTAATTCTGCAGATGGTTTAAGAAATAAATAAACTGAAACGTCAAATGTCCTAAAAATGTTTTTCACCAATAACAAAATGACCGATAGCTCCAAAAATATTTTGATATTATATGGACGAATTTATTTTTTCATATATGTTTAACATTTTGTATTTTTAATAATGGATATTTTGTAAGTATTTAAATAATAACTTCGAATTTTTTGAGAGAATAAGGCTACGTTTTAGTCCATAATTATAGACCGGTATTTTTGGGTATAAAATTTCTAACCCATTCTTATGAAAAATATATATGTCTAACAGATTTTGCCAAAGACCCTGGACTAAAGAACACAGGTAGTTTGCGAAGAGAAAAAGGGTAAAAAATGATTTATTACTCTCTCTAGTTCTTAAATAAACTGTAGTATAAGAGGAAAAATCGGGTCCATTTTCCTAAACTCAAAGCCCTTGGATCCGCGCCTGTACTGAAGTATACTTTTTTGCCTGAGCAACTCAAATCACAGCCCACGGAAAGGCGCATTCTCATTATCTACTCTGACGTGTTGTAAGATATGTCACTAAAAGTAGCAAGAAAACACAAAGAAAAGAAAAAATGCAAAAATAAAAATATGAACAACTCAAAAGGAATTCTCAAACGGAATCTTCTGATGTATTAGAAGGCTGGCAGCGGAAAAATTTGATTTTTACTAAAATTATGACACATCTGGACTTCCGTATATTGCTTACATGTCGTACTTGCCTGTTGCTTTCAAAGAACAGGCATTCAATTTTTTTACGCAGAAATGAGTTCTTTTAAACTTTAATGTTGTGATACCATAAACGATTCAATAGTGACCATTAAGAGATAGGCAAACACTGTCTAGAGGAATAAGAAAATATAAAATACATAACTTTTTCCTCCTAATTATATAGTATACGGCATTAGTATGGAACAATAAGAAAACGCTACAAAATGATATATGAATTACGCTGAAGTAGCACAAGCGAAGGCAACAGACAGAAAATATCGCCAGCTTGTACTAATAGCGACTGTGTTCATATAGGGTTGCTCATATGTAAGTGATTGATTTGTACATACTTAATAGGTAAATGTACGTATTATCTTTTTTTTATTACGTTATCCTTAAGGCGGACATCTTTTGTTAAGTATTCTGTCTTATTTTGATTTATTTTTAAATCTATTTTTTTGCGAGTAGTAGGTGAAAATTTGACTATTTGTGTCTTCGAACATACCCCTGTAGAAGTAGCATAACGTCAGAACTAAGGCCCGGTTGTTTGAACGCTGAATAACGTAATAATATTTTTATTTATATTTGAAAAAGTGTTGATAAACAGTAGATATTTAATTTCTTGGTACAGATATGCCGATTTTATGCTATCCTTTTCTAATTGCATTATTTAAACGAGTATCATCGGTACGTCAATTCTGAAAACAAAGTATGAATATATGGTTGCTTAAATTATTATTATTGTTATTTTCAATATGCAAACAATATCTAACAATATTCACCGATAAAAATAAGTTTTTAAATCCTCTTTTTGTTAATATTAATTGTAAACTTCGCATTTATAGTAATTTCTAACAATTAAAAACACCGAAAAAAGCAATTAAACTGAAAGACAAGATAAGTAAATATGTTTATGTCTGTCAAACGTCAAAAAAGCGTCTCCCCCGCCGACCATAAACAGCCTTCAAACAAATCTATTGTTGTTTAAATCTAGGGTATGATCGAAGATTTGTGTGGACTTTTCATTGACTTATTCAATCTGTTATTCTAAACATTTTTTCAAGGGCTTCAATATAAATAGCTTTAGCGAGACTGAATCCAGGGATGTTTAAGGGTTATACATTTTTGTCTGGAATTCTATTAAACTTCAAGATATCTTTATTTAGTCTGTGAAAAACAAATTTAAATTTTTTCAATAATTTGTATCTGGAATTTTTCGTGAAGAAAACAACTTTAAAAGTAGCCCTAAATAAGACTGCTCATATGGAATGTTCAAGCATTGGTCGCATAAAATTTGATTTTTTAATATACACTGTAAAAAAATGCATTAAATTTAATGTAAATGTGCTGGAAGCAGATTTCACAAAGGTTTATTAAATGCATTTAACGTAATGCATTAAATTTAATGATTTACATTAATTTAAATGAATTTATTCCATTAAATTTAATGTAATCATACATAAAATTTAAAGTTTGATCATTTCTTTTTAAGGTGACTATGTACATTAAGTTTAGAGCCAGTGTTCATTGAATTTGAGATATGTTATCACATATTTAGTACACCATGAGTTCAAAAAATTTTGAAACTACCAGAAAAAGGTGGAGATTTTTCCCATAGGTAGTATCCGCCATCTATATCGGTTTCGAACTCATTGGTTCCCGTCAGTACGGGGCACACATATACAGCTCATTTATAAGAAATTTGAGTCCCTTAAACCACTTATATCGTATTAAGCATAAAGTTCAATATAAGTTGCGCCATCTCCCCCCATTATGGTATATGTTAATTAATTTTAGTGTACAGAAGTTGAAATATCTTTTCAGTTACTTTATTGAAATTTAAGATACCATTCAATCAAATTTAATATACAACGCGCTGATATTTCAATGAATTGCTTTAAATTCAAAGTAAAGGAAAATTATACACGATTTTTGGTACAAAATCATTAAATTTAATGTAGAATGGACATTAAATTTGTATTAAATTTAAGGTTATTTTTAACATTGTACCCCATGTTAGCAGACAGAAAAAAAGTTAATAGTATGATAGAATAGATTGTCAAAAATGATTTGATATGTTTCGCACATTTTGGAAAAAAAATTCGCTTAAACATTTTGTTTTGATTCTATATTTAGACTTTACTACAACGAAATGGAAAGTTGGGCATTTCTCGATTTATTTTTTACAAATTTACTTTTCCATCGTACTTTCGACATAATACGCTGTGGTTTGATTAGATTCGTGAATGAAAAAGCGAGTATCACTAACAAACACCGCATTGACACATGTCACGTAAAAAGATTAAAACTTTATAGGCCAGAGGAATTAGCATCTGGAAAAAATTTATTGTTAGTATACGTCTGATTACGTAGAAACCTTGAGAATGATAATAGTAATTATGTAATATCTTATGTCTCATTTTCTTTTTTGAGGAAAATTTTTTATTTAACAATTAAGATGGGAAAAACACTTTTTTCAAATTTTAGGAAAAACTATTATATTTCAGTAAAAAACTTTCAAACCAAAGTTATGCGCATTAAAAGTACCTACAAAATGAGCTAAGGCCCATCCAAATTGGATAATTTGTTTGTTAGTTATTGCAAAAAAACCTGCTAAAATGGATGTTTCTTCAATTGTTAATAAATAATAGAAAAAATATTGCCTTAACTTTATACTACACCAAAAGGAGCCTCTTGTTGCATTTAACAAGTGTGCAAAATTTCAAGTTAAAATATTTAACAGTTTTTTGCAGAGAGAATTTGTTTATAACACTTTATGTTTTTTTGATTGTTTATTCTCAGCGATCTAGATATGGTACAGTGATCTGCGGGTGTGCAAATGAAAGCTCGAGACTTATACTAACAATAACAAAAAGGAACCAAATTAATTCTTGATTTTGAATTGTTGAAAGAGATAAACAAAATTGTGGTTGATTTTTTTGTTATAAACAAATAGAATAACTCTTTGACAATTGTTGATATCGAAATACCGATAAGTGGACGTGATAGGTGAGATTCCGGAGCATATTTTGAAAAAAAAAACAAATTCTGTACGACCACTAGAAGCTGAGATAGAATTGTTCTTTCAAAAAATCGCTGCTGCGTTATGTATTATTATTAAGGGATTATCTAAGTAGGACTTTATAGGGAGACGGTTAAAATATTGTATGCAGCAGTTTTCAACTCAATTCTTTCAAAATTATTGATGTTGCAATAGTTTAAAGTTGCACCTACTCCGAGAGTCAGAAAGTGAGCAGGGGGGGGGGGCGTTCTTTCAGCCTGCAGGACGCGGAACAAAACCTGACTTGTACGCTGCACATTCGTTTCGCCGGAAAAATTTGAATTACCTCGGTAAATATTGGTCGTAGAATCTTTTTTTTTTTTAACTGTTAGTTTTTCGACGAGATATGAACAATGGATGATATGTTTTTGTAATCAAATTATTGTTAAACAGAGCAACAAATTGTTCTATGTGGTTCTTAAATTGCAAAAAAAATGTTACAGTGGTCAACAGTATACTACTAATTAGGAATATTAAAAATTAGAATATACCAATTATATTTATGGAGTTATAGCATGAAACAAATTGCGAATGTCATTTTCGGCCAAATTATTGGTTGTACAAGAGAAACATATGTTAACTTTTTTGTTAATTTTATTGGACGAACATTTTTCACATACCAAATTTTTTGCTACCATACATATATTTTGCTTAAATCTATACAAAATATTTATTCCATTCTCCGTTTCTTAGACATCGATGAACACTCATCTTCGAAATCCTTGTCGGTTTCATTATTATCATTACAATTATCATCATCATTATCACTCTCATCATTGATATAATTATCATCATCATCAACATCATCATTATTATCATAATCATAATTATTTTTTCCCGTATTACTTTCATCGTCTTTGGAAGTAATATTACAATAATTCTCGATTGGATAATCGCTTACAATATAATCGTCAAAGGTACTTTATTTTACATCTTAAAAAATAATAATGCTATTACCAAATGTTGCTATTTGTTTCATGCTATATCTTGATAAATATTAATGGTACATTAAAAATCAATTTAATTTTTTATATTTCTAATTAATAGTATACTGTTGACCACTGTAACAATTTTTTCGCAATTTGAAAAGCACGTAAGTGCGGTAAAATTATATATAATTATGCATAAAATGTATAAAAGTGCAACAACTTGTTTATTGCTATGTTTAACAATAATGACAACTACAAAAACATATGATCCATTTTTAGACTTTGAAGCGGTCGAGTCATGTTTTTTTCCGCGCGCCGCAGGCTGAAAGAACGCCGTCCTGCACTGCTCACTTTCTAACTCTCGGAGTACGTGCAACTTTAAACTATTGCAACAGTAACAATTTTGAAATAATTGAGTTGAAGACTGCTGCATATAATATTTTAACCATGGCCCTATGAGTCCCTTGATGTCAACATCTAGTGGTCGTACACATTTTTTTTAAATGTGCGTCAAAATCTCAGCTATCGCGTCCACTTATCGGCATTTCGATATCAATAATTGGCGAGGAGTTATTCTATTTGTTTATAACGAAAAAACGAATTATCTGTTTCAATAATTTAAGATCAACAATTCATTTCGTTATTTTTTGTTATTGTTAGTATAAGTCTAGAACTTTCATTTGCATACTCGCAGATCGCTGTACGACCTCTAGATCGCTGAGAATAAACAATTAAAAGTTATAAACAAGTTCACTGTGCAAAAAACTATTAAACATTTTTACTGGAAATTTTGTATATTTGTTGTATACAACAAGAGGCTCCTTTAGTTGCAGTATAAAGTTAATGCAATATATTTTTCTATTATTTATAAACAATTGAAAAAACGACCATTTTAGTAGGTTTTTTTACAATAACTAACGAACAAATCATCTGATTCGGATGAGCATTAGCTTATTTTGTAGATATTTTTAATGCGCACAATAAGAAAATGAGACATACAATACTACATAATTACTATTTTCATTCTGAATGTTTCTACGTAATAAAAAGTCCACTAACAATACATTTCAAAATCACTTCATATGAGACTCCGCAGAGGTATTAACAGAGGTTCGTAAACAAATAATTTATACTACAAAATGTATGCGCTGTTATCAAACCTCATTCAATATTAATGAATTAAACTATTATTGATAATCGCATAATAAAACTTTAAAAAATATTTTTTACATATATGCTCATAATACAACTGGAAAAAAATTTTTCTTTCAATATTTTACGTTCTTTTATTCATTTGAGAGGCTTTGAAAACGACATATTTTTTATTTAAGATTTGCAGCACTGTGACCCTCCTATGCTTTTATTTCATACCTCACCTGTCCCCACAATCTTCTCTACGATACCACTGAAGATCCTTAAACCACATTAGATATCTATTTAGTGTGTTTTCATTTGTGTTGTTTTTGTGATATCCTGGGCGCTTGATTCCAACTAATCCAGAACCAGACATAAGGCGAATAGGAAAAGTCGGGATATTTTTTTCGATTACCTCCAAATCGTTGAAAAAGTCTCCAAAAGAGAAATTAATTATGTCATGCAATATTTTTCATATTAATGATTAATTTTAAAATTTAGAAAAACTTTGGCTTATTAGCACTTACTAAATTCAATATAAATTATTTAAATTGTTACGTTCACTAATTTATGAGATATTGAGAACAATCCAAAACTTATAGAAATGACTATTTGATGAATGCGCCGGGCATATAGTAGTTTTACAATTAGAACGAGTAAGTAAATATGTTTTTTTCCTAACTTTGTTTTACAGAATATGTAAGAAGTTCATATTCAATTTTCATTAATTACAAAGGGGTATCAAAATAGTAAGATGGATAGTCGATAGAGTCAGGCGCGCATTAAAGGGGGAGGGGGGGTGGCGATCGCCCAAGAGCTTTAAGTTCAGGAAAATAGACCCAATTTTACCTTTTATACTAGGAATGTGTACGCTGCTGGAATTTGGTATCCCCGTCGACAACTTGTTTTTTCTTGCTGTCCCCCCCCCCTGCAAGAGCTTCGAATTCAGAAAATTAGACTCCGCCCTGCCTTTTACTCTGGAGATGGTAATGTTTGGTGTCTCCCCCTCCCCGTCTACAACTTGCGTTCGCTTGCCATGCTGTACTTTTATGATATCTCCCCCCCTCCCCCCGAAAGAGAGAGACTGGATCCATCCTTTGATAAAGTACAGTAAGAGTTCTAATTTGATTTTTCTATGCGATTGCTGTATTTAAAGTAAAAGATTATTTTGTTATGTAGCTAATTATTCTGACAGGGCAACGGAACCTTGTTATGTGTGTGCCCAATAAGCACATGACTGGTTTTTGTCTTTAATTTTCTTATTTGAATTTTTTCTTGTCTTATTATAATAGAAAATATATAAATATCATAAGCAAATTTCAAATGTTTTAAAAACGTGATTTTTTTATTTATATATCTGCCGTTTTAAATCAACTTGCGATACTGCTTAACCAAACATTTTTTGTAATACATCAATAAGAGAGAAAACTACAGAAGATGCTTTAATGCTTAAAGAACAACACACTTTTCGTGATTTTATTCAATCGAATCAACTTTTCACAACCTCCGTTTTGTTTTATTTGAAATTTCTGAATTTTGACCATCACGAAATCAGCGGGATGCCCACAAATCCGAGACCCATCTCCGCTCTGTGGGACGAAGGTCTCTTTTCTAACAACTTAAGCCGCTTAGTTAGCATATCAGAGTAATTTTTCTTATGGGATGTTCGAGAGATAAAGCTTGGTTTACAGCAAAATACTACAAAACAATTTGTTCACAAAAGTTTTATAAACTTTTTTTATTATATTGTGTTTTCAAACTTACAACCGAGGATTTTTGATTTTTTACTTCTAGATCTGAGATTACTTTCTTGTTGTAACTAAATATCAAAAGTAATAAATAACTTTTTTGGACATGGATGTAGCAAAGATAACTTTAAAATTGATTATTAGGGTTTAACAGGTCATAAGCTTCTAAAATCGAATGGAGCATAGCGTCTAAATATGGAAATAAATCATCCCAAGATCTACTAAATTAAATATCATCTACGAATAAATAATTAAATCAGCAGTATCTTTAATGCAGTTAATAAAAAAGATGCCCAGTGGCTGTTACACCCCAAAGGTTATCGCCAGTGAACTCGGAAGATGTGTGTCGAGAAATGTATTTTTTGCATCATATTTGTTTTTGAAATTCTTCCTTGGAATATAAAAACCTGCATAAGTTTTTATGTATTTTTATACTGGAAATACTCCTAATTTACTCCATATATCAATAGAAAGATTTTGAATATTTTACATGTAAGACACATGTAACTAATATTCCTATTCCGTCTTCAATTTTAGCACAAATCGGTTATAAAAACGAATTAAAAAAAATCAGCTTCCGGCACAGAGATCCAATCGATGGCTGTAAAAATAAGGACTAAAACATATAAGCTGGTTTTCTCAGCAGCATGCTGTCCGCCATACATAAAGTTTCGGAGTAATTTTGGATATCGATTCATCATTGAAGGTGACTTCAATATCAAACAGACTCATTGGGGATCTAGATTAACAACCATTAAAGGAAAAGAGCTTTTAGAGGCAACCAGAGTCCTAAACGACGATATTTTAGAGTATCGATACTTTTGCTTCCGATACCCGATATTTTGTATCGATATTTCTTTTGCGATACATTGTTGGTATCGATACATTGGTTTTGGTATCGAAACATGCGATCCGGGTTTGAAAAAGTGACGGCATCTATTTATTACTAGAACCAACTGCCTACATAAGTTTACAAGTTGCTGTAACTTAGCTAACAGGTTAGATCCCTGCATTTTAACGTGTTCGTGTGCTAAGGGCGGCGGGGAATCCCGATTCACTAGGAATCATGAAATTGTCCCCTACCGTTTTTTGTGTAGATATACCGATTTTCACTTCAATTACCCGATCTACCGAAATACCATTGAATTATATCACAGTTTGAGCTTAGATAGCAGAGGGCGTATTTTAGAAAAAATCCTATCCTAAGATCCATGCCGATAGATAGTAATGTTACTGTGCTTTTTTATCTTAAACAATTATTGTATTTCTCGCTTTCTGTTTGTATTTTATATGTATTTGATCTAGGAACTCAGTATTTATTCATTGTAATGGTAGTTCTCTAAATTCAAACGCGATTTCTAAGATTTTTGTGCAAATATCCGTATCGTAAAGATATCGATATTCTAGGTATTGGTAGGATTTGACAACGATATTTTCCTGTATCGATACTACTTTTTGCGATTCGGACCGATTCCAAATATCGATACTTTTAAGAGTATCGCGCATCCCTATACGGGACAGACATGTGCCTCATTAAGCAACTTATATCAAACTAAAGAAAAACTTCAATACAAGTTTCGCCATCTCCCGGAATCTCATGCAATATATATTCAATAATAATGTAAATTCCTTTAGTATTAAGGTATATGTGAATTAATTTTATTGTACAAAAGTTCACATATCTTTTCAGCTAATTTATTGAAATTTAAAATACCATTTAATCAAATTTAATGTACAACAAACTGATATTTGAATGAATTGCTTTAGATTCAAAGTAAATGTAAATTATTTACGATTTTTCGTACAAAATTATTAAATTTAATATAGAAGGAAGATTAAATTTACATTAAATTTAAGGTTATTTTTAACAGTGTACGACAAGTTTCTAGTCTCCCCAGAGGTAATTACTTTTCTGCCCACTGTACGCAGGCGGTGCAAATGTGTAACTTTAAAAGGCGCTTTAGCAGAAAAATAAAATAAATATATAGGGATTGTATTTTTCTTGTTAGATAGGCAACTTTTTTATCTTAATATCGTTATCACCTTCCATAATGAATTTGGATAAAAGTATATAGTTTGATTTAAAATTACTAAAACATTATTTCTTGTCCTATTTCAAAACAAAGTGCGCTGTCCGATGTAAACCAGCCCTAAAATTTAATGTTCCGACAATCCATAAATATTTCTGGTGCTGTGGGATTGTTCATCATCTCGCCTGAGAGTGAGATAATGGTCATTGTCTTTGTCGGGTACTGCCGACCTGCACCGCCGCGTGGGACGCGTTCCCAGAAGAAGGTGATTATCGTACCGGACAGGGCTAAGTAAATATTGGAGATAAATACTTTTCATCTCGCGTCAGCATCTTCGCCAGAAATAATGACAGCTAGATTATGAAGGTGCTGTGAATATGTATGAACATAAAGTAGAGTTTTTCTTCACCATTTTTTTATTTAATTTATAATTTATGGATTAAATATCACTTTACCGTTTCAAGAATTAGCCAAACTAGCGCATTCTAAAAGTTAAAAGGAATAAAATTCGGTAATCAGGAGTTTTTAAGGTTAGAAATCCAATTCTAATTGTTTTCGCAATTAGTTTTATATAGTAGGGTATTGCCTTAGTGTACTTTTCTTTCTAATAGAAAAACTGTCCCATATAAAAAATGTATGCTTTATGTTGCTGCGAATAATAATTTAGTAGATATTTGCTTTTAAAATTTTCATGAAGCCGCGTACAAACCAATTCAACAAACGGCGCAAAACGTTTGGGAACGTTGCAGAACATGTCAATTTGGATGATAGCGCGCTCAATTCTACGCATGCGCGCTCTATTTTGCGCGCGATTTATGTGTTCCCGAGTGGTATCGGTACATCAAAAGAAATCTGCGTGTTTGTACGCGTTAATTTGGATGCCTTCGCTACCGTCCAAATTGATATGTTCTGCAACGTTCCCAAACGTTTGGCGCCATTCGTTGCATTGGTTTGTACGCGGCTTGAGGTTGTTATTTGTACTTGTATTGACAATGAATAATCAATCAGAGGAATCTCAGTAATATTATAGAATTATATGAACAGACCTTCTATATATAAATCATTTAGTAAAATGGAGGCTGTATAACTGGGTCTACTTTTAAAGATTGTTGTCATCCAGAAACGGCGAATTTTCTTCTTTTTCTTTGATTTTAATGCATCACATAACACAATAAATGCAGCGCATGTAATTTGCAGTTTTTTGTCTTTTATTTTTCGACGATTTTTAGTTGACAACGCGCGCGCGTATGCCATCCACGCTGAACGGAATGTTTGTTGGAAAAGGTTCCCGAATGTTTTGCGCTGTTTGTTGCATTGGTTTGTACGCGGTTTTACAACCAATCTATACTTATAAACAGCATAGTCCTGATTGTTATATGGACGCCACAGCCCAAATTATTAAAGATGAAATCATGAAATGTTGAAAAAAGATTAGAAATACCACGTAGACACCCAGTAAAAAAATAATTCAAAATTCGCACTCCAAAAGAGTGAAAAGGGGTAAATTGTCATTTGATAAATTTATCGATATTTCTTGGTCAAGTAGAGACATGGACCAGATATTGGTTTTAAAGGGTAACCCATAATAATAGATAAAAATTGATTATTGTATTGAGTTTGCCGATACTTGGTGGAACTCCAAATCATAAAAGATAACGTAGAAAAACTAGATTTTCACTTAAATTCCACTTTAATTGAAACTTGAATAACATTCAACATGTTTCGCTACACGGTAGCTCTATCAAGAATGAATACAATTTCTTATGTATAGGTAAGGTAAACCATTTTTGGATTTTTCCATAATAAACAGGTAATTGAAATAGGTCATTTTAATAGGTTCAATAAAGGAGAATTGTTCAGGTCTAATTGACAATTTAATAAAGTATCAGTATTTTTAAATTTATTTATTTCTAGGGATTCCAATAAATTTAATTTAGTGCCTTTATTTTCTATATGTAAAATTTGAAAATGTTGATCAAAATTATGACTAGGTTCTCTTAAGTGATTTGAATAATGAGAATCTGTTTTTCCTTTAATAAAACTACTAAAGTGTTCCTTAATTCTTGTTGAAAAAGTTCTGCCTCACTGTCCTATATAAAACTTAGGGCAATCTTTACATTTTATTTTATACAGGGTGATTCAAAAATCGATCACGAAACTTAAGGGGGTGATTCTACTTGACAAAATAAGGGTAGAGCTTCATATAATTTTTTTTCAAAATGTCATTCGTTTTCGAGTTACAAGCCGTCCAAGTTCAAGTTTTTATTTTTTGTTTTTTGAATTACTCGCTTACAGGAAAACCGATTTGACTAATATTTGAAAGATAGGCTAAGTCTTCTGCGCTTCATCATTTTAGTAACAATTCACATTGATTGTTTGCCGCTAGAGGGCACTTTACCTACATTGAAAATTGTTTTTTTGTCATAATTTTTTAGTGTTGACAGCTACAGTAGTTTTTGGCATAATTTCTGAAAGACTGATGCCAGGCCTTTAAAAAAGGTGCTCTTTATTTACATCGCTAAACCCAACGGTTTAGACGTAAATCACCCTTAAAAATTAAGTGGTAAATTTACTTTTCTCATTTCATTACCACCAGCTACCAGGTAAATAGCTATCAAAGTATGCTAGAGCTGTCAGTTTAACATCAAATAAATTCGCTTTTTAAACTATTTAATTTATAATCTTAAAATAACTAATAATGGCTAATCACCAATATTCAAATATCGAATATTGTGATATCCATTTTTGTTATGGAAAAGCAAATGGTAATGCAGAGTTGGCAAGAAGATATTATATGGAGAGTTATCCGGAAAGAAATATCCCTCATGCTCAAACATTTTCCAGTGTGCACAGGAGGCTTGCGGAATGTGGTTCCTTTAAAAGTTATAATGGAAATAGGGGAAGACCTAGAACTGCTAGAAACGTGCAACAAGAAGAAAGAGTGCTTGAAATTATTGAAGATAATCCAGGTATTAGTACTAGAAAAATTGGGAATGAAGTGCGGCTCTGTCAGGCTAGTTCATGGAGGATACTAAGAGAAGAACAACTCTACCCGTTTCATTCAAAAAATGTGCAGGCTCTTTATGACGATGATCGGCCGAGACGGTTGAAAATGTGCAATCAGATCCTAGCTAAGTATGAACACGATAATCGATTAATTGGCGTCATATTATTCACTGACGAAGCTGGTTTCACTCGTGATGGCATAACAAATCTACACAACATCCACACATATGCTTACGAGAACCCAAACAATGTGGTAGAAACGAAACATCAGCGTAGATTTTCACTAAATGTGTGGGCAGGGATAATAGGAGATTACCTTATTGGTCCTCATTTCTTTGATGGCCCATTAACTGGTGACGTATACTTAGATTTTATCCAAAATCGTCTCCCATTGTATCTGGAAGATGTGCCATTGGAAGTAAGGGCCAACATGTGGATCCTCCAAGACGGAGCTCCGCCCCACTTTAGTATACGTGTCCGACAGTATTTGAATGCAACGTATCCTGAGCGATGGATAGGACGAAGTGGACCATTGGCATGGGCAGCGAGGTCACCAGACCTTAATCCTATGGATTTTTTCTTTTGGGGTCATTTGAAACAATTGGTGTACGATATTCCAGTAATCAACGTCGAGGATCTTCGCTTCAGGATAATCGAAAAGTGCCAAATTATTAAAGAAACACCAGGAATTTTTCATCGAGTTAGGCGACATTTTTTGAAGAGTGTTAGGAAATGTATGGAAGAAAATGGGGGACATTTTGAGAATCTTTTTTAGTTTGTTTAGTACTGTTTCATTAATTTTTATCAATTAAATGTATATCGCAATAATCCATAATATGAATATTTACTGATTAGCCATTATTAGTTATTTTAAGATTATAAATTAAATAGTTTAAAAAGCGAATTTATTTGATGTTAAACTGACAGCTCTAGCATACTTTGATAGCTATTTACCTGGTAGCTGGTGGTAATGAACTGAGAAAAGTAAATTTACCACTTAATTTTTAAGGGTGATTTACGTCTAAACCGTTGGGTTTAGCGATGTAAATAAAGAGCACCTTTATTAAAGGCCTGGCATCAGTCTTTCAGAAATTATGCCAAAAACTACTGTAGCTGTCAACACTAAAAAATTATGACAATAAAACAATTTTCAATGTAGGTAATGTGCCCTCTAGCGGCAAACAATCAATGTGAATTGTTACTAAAATGATGAAGCGCAGAAGCCTATCTTTCAAATATTAGTCAAATCGGTTTTCCTGTAAGCGAGTAATTCAAAAAACAAAAAATAAAAACTTGAACTTGGACGGCTTGTAACTCGAAAACGAATGACATTTTGAAAAAAAATTATATGAAGCTTTACCCTTATTTTGTCAAGTAGAATCACCCCCTTAAGTTTCGTGATCGATTTTTGAATCACCCTGTATATACCCGATTTATTTTCATTTTGTTTTGTTATTTTTTATAATATTACCAGTTGAATTATTGGTTTTAAAAGCCACATTAATATTGAACTTTTTTAGAAATTTTGCGACGCAATTACTTGCTTGACCAAAATATGTGATCGTAAAAAATTTTTTTGTATTATTTTTCATTACGGGAAATACCTGATTTAGCGCTTTCATGTATAATTTTTTATTTAGAATCTTGTTTATTATTTGTGGGGTGTATCCATTGTTAACAGCAATTTGTTTAAAAATGTTTAGTTCTTTTTCAAAATTTACTTTTTTTAAATGAACTGTAATAAGTCTATGTAACATATAATGAAACGCTGACATTTTATGTTGTGTTGGGTGACAAGAAGAATTGTGGATGGTTGTGTCTGTATACGTGGATTTATGAAAGATTGAGAAGACATGTAAATTATTTTCCCGTGATATTGTTAAATCTAGAAAGTTTATTTTGTTGTCTATTTCTTTTTCTATTGTAAATGTAATATTGGGGTGAATGTTATTAATGAAGTTGAGAAAATGTGTCAGTTGTCTGTCTGTACCAGTAAAGCAAGGTAATCCTCTTAGTCCCCTACTAGCTGAAATATTTATGGATTATTTAGAAGATCTCATAAGCAAACACACTATTTTTGAGAAATTTCTTTACTGGCATAGATATGTCGATGATGTCTTAACTTGCTTTACTGGTACAGACAGACAACTGACACATTTTCTCAACTTTATTAATAACATTCACCCCAATATTACATTTACAATAGAAAAAGAAATGGATAACAAAATAAACTTTCTAGATTTAACAATATCACGGGAAAATAATTTACATGAGTAGTGAACATAACCCGATTCTCTCAATCCCCCCACTCCTCGACCTTGACCTTGACCTTGCTTCACCCCTCTTTGGCCCCGCCCACATGTCCTTGTCATTGACCTTGAAAGTGCACGTGTGCTTTGGCCTTGGCCTTGTGTTCAAGGTTGTGTGTGTGACCTTGACCTTGACCTTGGTCGAGACGACCTTGACTTTGTTGAAGGTCATCTTGGGTGTGTGACCTTGAAGTAGTTATTTGTGCATTGTAATAGTGTGGGATGATCTTGAAATGATTTCGACCTTGCAAATTGTTCTATAAATTGTGTGAGTCTACTTGCATTCATTCAGTGTGAAATGTCAGATACGGAACTATCTAAAGAAAAAATTATAGAGCAAGTCGGCAGAGTAATTTGTTTATATCAGAGTAATTTAAAAAGTTTGTGTGATTTTGAAGAGAAGGATCTAGCATTTTTTCCTCTCGAATATTTAAAAACTTGCGTTGATACGCTGAGTTTACGGCAAATTTGGGATAAGCTGCCAGCGTCATATCGGTGTAACAAGGAACTACAGTTAAGCTTACCCTGTTACATTCACTATGAACAAATATATCATCATCATATAGATGGGCCACCACCAGCAATAAAAAAGTGTCGTGAATGTAAAAATGAGTGAATAATATGAATAGTGCTTTGCAAGAGACAGTAAAAAAATTGGGCGATGAGTTCACTGAAACGGCTAGTAATTATTTCAATGATGCAATGAAAAGTCGAGCAGAATGGGCGTCGCGCTATTGTGATTTGGCTTATGAATATGAAAAGGCTGCGAATGCATGTCGTAAATATTGCAGCAAAACAATAAATTTACAAGACTTTGTTCGCGAGATAAAAAAGTTGGGGTTTAGTGACTGTTTGGAAAAACTGATTAGGTTCATTGCAGATCCGGTTGTGTTAGATGAAATTAGAGTGTAGGACTTAAGTTTAACGTAGTAGTAGTTAATATGGAAAGTTTAGTGCGAGAAATGTACGAGGAATTTCTAATTTCTGCAGCCGGTTCGGAATTTTACGCATATGAAATGCAAGATTCGGAGGCTCAGGACTTTAGTGTATTTTTTAAGTATATGGACCATGCCGAAGTGTGTCTTTTAGCTAGTATAGTTTGTAAGAATTTTCTTAGAAATAAAAATAAACAATTATTATTGAACAAATTAAGGAAATTAGGTTTAGGTGATAATGTTAAACGCATAGAAGAATTGCAGAAAAAAATCAATGAATAAAGTACATAAAATGTAGTTATTTGTTTCATTATATTTTGTCCTTGAAGTTATCCTTATACCAATTTAAATGTGTGACGTCATTTGACCTTGAATACTCCTCCCACTATTTCTATCGTTAAGCTACCCCCACCATTGTTACAATTCGACCTTGAAACCTCGCTATAAAAGTTCGTGGGAGAAGAAGTGACTTCAAACAGTCGCAGATATCAGTGGCATAAACATCAAATATTGTGTTCGTGTAGTGTTCTGAAAGTGCTTTTATATTCACGGTAATTTTTGGATTTATATACCATTTTTTCAATAATGAGTATTGCAAAAGAAACTCTAGATGAAATTAATGAAATGTTTAGCAAAGATTTCGAGGTTTTAGAGAAAAAAAAGGTTACCGAAATGATTGTAGGCAAAGTGTATAAAATTGTAAAGATGGTTTCAATGACTACACGATTTGGTAAAACTCTTTTAGTGGCTTTACACGATGACGGTGATAATAGCACATTTGAGACTTTTTTACCAAAACGTGTGGCCGAAACACTACCTGACGATATTGTAGATATTATGAGTAAAACTAAAGATAAATACACTCTAACTTATTTGGGGCAGGGCACTAGAGTTTTTGGAAACAATACTCGAACATTATTACGTTTTGGCTCATTGGAGTAAATTGTATGTAAATTGTTTGAAAAAAAGGATGTAATTAAATTTAAAATATAGTTGCACATGTCAGAATACTTACGCGTGTTCATTATTTCTGTTAAAGATGTCTGCTGATGCGACGACGACGACGACGACCGCCAACGAATGTGTAGATAGATACATATTTTGGTTGGGGAGAGAATTAAGAAATAGGGCTCACGATATGTTAGATAGCGTAAATGATTGGTCGCATATTGATGTAACCAAAGATCAATATAAGAACGAGATCAGGGATACAATCAATTTTATGGCTGGGGCACACTTGTGCGACAAATTTTTATATGGTTCCATAGACATGGATACATTTTGTGCTGAAATGGTTGAAGAAGAATTAAAAGAATACCTCGTCAATATTCCACATTTACCAGGTGAGCTTGCTGCAAAATATGAATTGGTTTCTGCAACAGCAACAGCCCAAGACGTTGACGATCGAAATAGTGTCGGATGGGATAGAATTTTGAGCAACGAAAACGAAGACATGGAAAACTAATTTTTTATAATTTTTGTATTTGTGCAATTAAATTACTGTAAATAAATATCTATTACAATCACAGTTTTATTTTATTTCTTTTATAAACATACCAACCCAGTAGATCATAGTCAGTGTTTCTTTTTCTCAGCTGAAATATTTAATATAAGTAGGGCAAATAAAAATAAAATAGTTTAGTAAAGATTGAAAATGAGTCGAGGAAACAACACAATTGATAAATTTGGTCGTCAGAAATATAATGAAAAATATCATATATTATCTGGGCCACAAGGGATTGGTTTTAAACTTACAGCGGATGGGCAGTATGATATGGGTGGAAAAATCATAACCAACTTAGGCGAACCTAAAGATGATGACGATGCTGTGACAAAACACTTTGTTAATAGAAAGTTTTACAATTTTGCAGTTGTAATATGTGACATATTTAACAAGGATGTCCTCCCCATGATATACAAAAATAATAGTGAGCTTAAAACAAAAATTGAAGTTATGCAGAAAATACTCTATCATCAGCCTTTAAATGACTCATTAAGCGCACTGTCGTACGACTCGACTTCAAAAAAAATCTAAAAAAAGCAGGTTAAAGAATAGGAGAACGCACTCCGAGTGGCATAGCCTTGAAGATAACGTCGTAGTCGTCGGTGAATTGGACCTTCCCTCCAAGAATATTGAAATGTTATTTATGTGTATGATGTTTTATTGTCATTGTTTTTAATAATGAAGATTGAAATAAAAAACTTTATTTTACAATATATTGTTTATTTATTTTACATTTTAAATAAAAAATATAGTCATACAATATGTTATTTAAACAATATTAGCTTTATCTATCCAAGAGTTGAAGTGGTTGGGAAATCCTAGCCATTTGACAAATAATTGTTCGATGTGATTTTTCTTGCGTTGTCTAAGGACCTTTTCTACTAGATAAACGTCAGGACTGCTTGTTTTTTGTAGTTCTGATTCGTAAAAACACCCTCTTATAGGCTGACCTTCTAACGATTCCAACAAGTAAGTAGGTGGATTTGTAACGTTAACTTTTACAACTTTAAACAATTCGGTTGACCAAGAGGGCGTATATCCTTTCTCGAATAAGCTTTTGTACTTGCTAATACGCACAATGTCACCCATGGAAAACTTAAATTTTTTAGGTACAATTTTTAAATAATCATATGCTTTAATATGTGTTTTTTCTTGCACGTCTGCAGGCTTCATTCCAATGGTGCGATGTTTCGAATGGTTATAGGTTTTTGTTACTGCCGATAATATATGTATCCATTTGTAAGATCCTCTTGTCGAGAATTGTTTATATAAATTATTTTTTAAAGTCCTTATGACTCGCTCAACAATTGCAGCTTTCTTTGTGCTGTAAGTGGAATAATGATTTATATTATATTTTTTCATCAGGGCTTGAAAGTTTGTATTATAGAACTCCTTTCCTTGATCACTTTGCAGATTTGTTGGTGTATATGACGCCTCTTCAATGATGCTTTTCATCGCATTAGTAACTTCTATACCAGTCTTGTTTTTTATGGCTTTGGTATAGACAAATTTCGAGTAACAATTTATACAGACCAAAATATAACGATAACCATCGTTTTCATCAGCATACTGTTGCATTTCAGCCAAATCAATTTGCCACAAATCTCCGTATCCTTTTATTATCGTGCGCCGTCTTACAAAATTTTTTCTAGCCGTTCTATGTAGTTCATTAACAATCTTGATTTTTTCTAGACTGGGCTCCATATTATTAATAATACTAAAGGTTTCAGATCGAAGGAAGAACTGAATAATATCATTAAATATTGAGCTTAATATATTATATCTTCTTCTCGTAATTCCTCTATGATTGACATAATTTCATTTTCGTGTCCAGTGTGACCGGCCATTTTGGAACTCCACAACAAGCGTAAACGATCCACCAACTCTTTAGCTTTGTTCCAGTAGACATATTGAAATTTTTTCGAAGATAATTTCTTTTTTGTGGGTAACTGTAGTTTTTCCGAGAGATTTTTTCTTGTAATAGTACCACCTAATTTTGTGCCCATTATCAGAGGTTTAATAATTCGTAAATATTTGTTCCATCTGGTCTCCCGTAAACCATCACTTTTTTTAAAATTGTTGTAGACAGCATTCGTTGATTCCAAAATTTCCTTGTATGTTGAAAGTACATTATCACTTAATTGTTGTTGTTCCTTGCCTACACTTGGGGGTGTTTTAAGAAATAACAAATCATAAAGTGCCGGTGATCCACCATATTCTGCAATATTTTTCCCTTTTTTGTATAAGACAATATTTCCATTTCGAAAACGCACCTCTAAATTACCAATAAAATTTTTGTTATGATCTGTTTTTGAACCAAAACGTACACCATATACAGTATCGTATAGAGATGGTTTCAAACGTAATCCTTTCAGGTGTGCGTTTAAAGTATCGGAAGTTGTGGTGTCAGCGGATGCGAGAGATGTATTAGTTGATGTCGAGGGTGTATCAAACACCGATTGGCTAATATCTTCTTTTGAAATGCGATGCTGCTGCTGCTGCTGCTGAATAGGTGTGGAGGTTTGAAAGGAATGTGTAGGTTGGGGAAAACCTGATATTTGAGTCGACTGCACTGATGTACTGAGACTATGTGGCTTTGTAACTGGATAATGTTGTTGCTGTTGTTGTTGCTGCTGCTGCTGCTGCTGCTGACGTTGCTTAACCACATCAGATATAGTTGTCAACGGCTTAGAAATGGGTTCGTAAAACTTTTCCAATTCCACAACATTAAATTCTTTAGCCGCTTTAATTTGTTTAAATTTTTTTCTGACGGCATTGGTAGCTTCCACTAGTTTACGTTTTAAGTCGATCGCGTTATTCATGATGTTAACAAAGGACGTTTCAACAATCAAATGAGCGTTTTCTCTTATTATTACAGTAATATATAGCTATCAAATCCTTTGCGGTATCTTCCCGATTTCACATCACTGTCTTTATCAATTACTAAAAATCCATACTTATTATCCCAACATTTTGAGCACATTTCTTGAAATTGAGTAAAAGTTAGATCCGGTGAAACGTGGTCGGAAAATATGTGTTTCATATTCAACTCATCTTGTTTAAACATAATAATAAAATTGGCGTTGTCTCGCACAAGCTGTTTAGGCACTCGCGAATATGTTTGCGCTAGGTAAAAGGAGTCGATATTTTTATGACGTCCCATGCTAAAGTACTATCTTATAACATCTTGTTTTTCACATATAACATCATCAAAGATAAATATAGAGTTTGGTTTTGCATCGGACGGTTCCACAATATTACTGGAATCACTAAAGGCATAGTAGCCTAAACCTTTGATGGGCGCTAAAATTTTCCTTAAATACTCATATTTCGGTTGATACAGAGATTTCGAGTAAATATAGACATTTTCGAAACGTAGCCCAAGGGGGTGTGTAAGCAGCGAAATCATGACATTAGTTTTTCCACAATTGGATGGACCAATTAACAGGCCGCGAATAGAGGAAGGAAGTAAAGGACCGTGTCTCTTCATTATCTTCTTTTCAAATCCAATTCCGACTTTTTCATCGAGATTGTCAATAGGAAGTTTTTGTTTAAGATCGATAACGCGCATCTTAGGAAAATTTGATATTTTATAGGCAATTTTTCACAAAAACTGTCATTCAGATGCCGAGCGTCAAACGAAGTGGACGGTCTCACGTTTCCAACAAAACTGGATACGGTATTGTGAATTCGTTAATAAATAAATTACCATTCGAGGTACACATTCCTGGTTATCAATACTGCGGACCCGGAACAAAAGTAATAAAACGTGTAACAAGAGGTGATCCAGGCATTAATCCTTTGGATGCCGCATGCAAAAAACACGATTTAGCCTATTTACATAATAAAGACAACATAAGTGCGAGACATCGAGCGGATTACGAGCTCGAACAAAGTGCTTGGAATAGAGTAAAATCGAAAGATTCCAGTTTAGGTGAAAAAACAGCAGCTTGGTTAGTTACAAACATCATGAAAGGAAAACAACGTTTTGGTATGGGTGTACCATCATCATTATCAACAAAAAAAACATCTAGTAAAGGCACGCGTCATACAAAAAGGAAAGGTGTTAATAAAAATCGACATGTTCGGAAAGCCAGTTTCGGAACAGCTATTCGACAAGCAGTTCGAAGGGAATTATTAAAAGCCGGAAGTAAAAATGTGTTGGAAAAAAATGTCATGAATGCATCTAAAATAGCTCTGTCGGCAGCACGTAGATCGGTAAAAGCGGCAGGTGGCAAAAGGAAGGTTCGTACACCGAGAATAATACCGATTCCTAAAACTGGTGGAATATTACCATTAATACCAATTTTTGCCGGGTTATCGGCTTTGGGTTCATTAGCCGGCGGGGCAGCGGGAATTGTGCGCGCCATAAAAGCAGTAAAAAAAAGCAGCGAAGATAAAACCGGTGCCGGCCTGTATTTAAAATCGAAAGGAAATGGTTTGTTTCTAAAGCCATATCGTAAAGGTATGGGATTATTTTTAAATCGTAGATCAAAAAACTAATTGAATCCCTACCTCGAAGACCACTATCTAACATCGATATAGAAAAATATGCCAAAAAGAAAAGAATAGGACACTTTCGAGGCGTTTATATGAGGGATTTATTACCTAGACAAGGTCCTCGACGTTACGAAGCAGCAATAGTGAATTTGGATAGTACGCGTGGTGCAGGGACTCATTGGGTAGCTTATAGAAAAAATAATTCTAAAGTAACATATTATGACAGCTTCGGCGATTTACCCCCACCGATCGAATTGGTACGATATCTACAAACGGGATCGGAACCATCAAAAATTATTTACTATACATACGATCGTCAGCAGGATTTTGGAACAGTCTGGTGTGGACATTTGTGCTTAAAGTTTCTTGTCGAATCATCAGCGTAAAAGATGTCATCATCATCATCGTCACCATTAACACCGCAAATGGATCGCAATAACTATACTAAAATGTTGCAATCACTGAAAGCATTTCATCTAGCCGGAGGATTAAGGAAAATGACCGTGAAACAGTTAGAAAACATGCCCAAGGAAGTGATGATTGCATTAGCCCCAAATGAAATTCCATTCGTTTGGGAAAAGTTGCCCGAGCACCTTAAAAGCGATATCGATATATTAAAATATCAGTGCGATTGCAAACATTATTTCAGCAGCAGCAGCAGCAATTTAAACGAGGTTACGTCTGATGAGGATCTTACAGCTAGAAAAATATTTTGTTGTTATTGCAAAATCAGCGATGTGCGCATAAAAGCAGAAAATAGCATAAAAACATCACTATCTAATGCAGTGAGAAAAGGTGTGAAGATGAATCTTTTTAAATGTTGCCGCTAAGAATAAAACCGAGATGTGTGATGTTTAATGGTTAGTCATGTCTTATACGTTCACACTAACAGGACACTCGAGCGTCTTAAGCGCCGATTTTTATCCACCAGTCGAATTAAATAGAGAAAACAAATATGGTCTGGCATTGCTGGGATTTTACACATACAATTCAATTTTTAATGTGGACGAAAGCAACAATAAGTTTGCCTACATGAAGGAGGGTTACACCACCGAGTCGATACAATTGCAGATTCCACCTGGGGCCTATGAAATAGATGAGATAGGTAAAGCTATGTTGGAGGCTTTGAGGATTTCAACTGAAGAAAAGAACGATGGAATCTTTTACTTGGTTGCTAATAATAATACGTTGAAATGTGAACTGAAATCCCAATATACTATAGATTTCCGGGGAGAGGCGAGTATCGGTAAAATGTTAGGATTTAATCATACAGTGTTAAAAAGAGACAAAAAGCACGAATCAACCGAGATGGTGGAAATAATGAAAGTACGCATCATACGCGTAGATTGTAATATAATTTCCGGAGCATATATGAATTCGGTGGAAGGTCATACCTTGTTCGAATTCGATATCGACGTGGAGCCCGGTTACAAAATCAGTAAAGAACCGCAAAATAATATTTATATGCCGTTAATGCCGGCAGGACGTCAGTTTATCGACAACATTACTCTTCGCATCTTGGACGATAGCGGTGATCTAATCAATTTTCAAGGCGAGAAAATAATCGTGAAATTGGAACTGAAGAAACTTTCATAGAAATGGGTTTTTGCTTCAATCGTCAATTGTGTGTGCTGTCGACTAAGATGGGGGAACCGCCGAAACATAATAAAAGTAAAAGAAGAGTTAACGTCAAGGTTAGTCGTCGTCCAGACGTTAGATCACAAACATCTCAACAGTTATCTGCCGAAGACTATAAATTTTTAAAATCAATCGGTCTTAAAGTGCGAAAATGATTTCCACCACCAGCGATAAAATAGAGGTTTTCTCCGAGCCCATCTTGGACAATTCCATTATTAGTCTAGAAGAGCATACGTATAAACCATACGGATCTCCATCATTCAACAATTCGGATGAAGTCCGTATCCCCATTAATTTTCAAGATATTATACTGGATATCGCCGAAAGTTACATATATATCGAAGGAAAATTTAAACCCATAGACGCAACGAAAAGATGTTTTTTATCAAATAATGCCCTCGCATTTTTGTTCGATGAAATTCGCTACGAGATGGGAGGTGAACAGGTCGCCGTGGTTCGTAAACCTGGAGTTACGACGACATTAAAAACCATGGTTTCATTCGGAAGTTTGCAACAAAGATCTCTCATGACGTGCGGATGGGGTCTCGACGAAGCAAACCAAGATATCGTAGACACGGCAAGTAACGTATTCTCCGGGAAATTACCCTTAAAATATCTTATGGGATTCGCCGAAGATTACGCAAAAGGTGTTTTCAACGTAAAACAAGAGCTTATTATGATTATAGCTCGCACTTTTACCAATTGTTACGTCGGCGAAGTAGAGGCAGAAATTAGTATCGACAAAATCGAATGGAAAATTCGTCACATCATTCCAGACGACAAGCAAAAATTGAAAATACTGTCTCGCATTAATAAAGGAGGAAACAATGCCAGTATTCAAATGGCATATCGTAAATGGGATCTGTACGAATTACCAGCTTTAAGGCAAACATCTTCCGACGTGTGGGCCTTGAGAACGAGTACAAGTCTGGAAAGACCGCGCTATATAATCGTCGGGTTTCAAGACAGCAATAATTGCGACAAGAAAGAAAAAAACGCAACCCAGTTTACCCACGCCGACGTATGCGACATTAGACTGTATCTGAATTCAACCGTTTATCCATACGAAAGATGGAATTTAGATTTCGCCAAGAAACTGTACGCAGCAGCCTATTACAATTACGAAAACTTCCAAAGCAGCTACTACGGGCGCGAGATAAACGATCCGATGATAACGTTCGCGGAATATATGAAAAACCCCGTTTTTATTATCAATTGCAGTCATCAACCAGAGGCGATTAACTCATCGACAGTGGATGTAAAATTGGAGTTCCAAACGAGAAAGAATAAATTCCCCAAAGACACTAAAGTGTACGCATTAGTTATTCACGACTCATTTTTTAGTTATAATGTATTAAACGGTTCGGTGACCAATAAATCTATATTTTAATGTATCTATTATATGTAACACAAAATAATGTTCTTGAATCAATAAATTTGTAATGAGTGAAGTAGTAGTTTTATATTTATTTGAAACCCAACCAAAAAAAAAAAGCTGCCGGAAAAGCCCGCTCTTTAAGAAAAGAGTACGGGAATTTAGAAAATGGTGGTTTATTAAGTGGAAAAAAGAGCTTAAATAACACAAGAAAAAATTTTTAAGGCAAAATATGAAAACAACGATTTAGAAAATTTGTAGGAAAGTGACGGTTAGGAATAGGGAAAAAAGTTATAAGAAAAAATTATAGAGGAAATCGAGTACTATAAGCAAGCATTTTTCTCGATAGTAAAAACGTAAAAAAAAATTTTTTCAAAAAAAAATTGAAAAATGGTGAATGCGCGCCAAAGTTGAAGTTTTGGAGCAAAATGATATTAGGAAATTAGAAAGAGAATTTTTTTCTACATATGGTAGTACTTTTCAAAATTCGGAAAGATGAAATTTTAAGAAAAGGGTTATAGTAAGTTAGTAATTTGGATTTTTTAAAGCGCTGTAGCTCGGGAACCGTTCAAGATAGAAAAAAAATAAAAGCACTTTGATAGCCCAAAATTTTGAGGAGAATGCGATGGTGTAAAAAAAATTATAATTTTTTTTTTTTTTGAAAATGCTGAATACGCGCTAAAGTTGAAGATTTAGAGAAAAACGGTATTGGGAAATTAAAGAGAGAACTTTTTTCTACATATTGTAGTATTTTTGAAAATTCGAAAAAATTAAATTTGAAAAAAAGGGTTATAGAAAGTTAGTAATTTGAATTCTTTAAAGCGCTGTAGCTCGGGAACCGTTCAAGATAGAGAAAAAATAAAAGCACTTTAATTACCTAGAATTTTGAGTAGAATACAATGGTGAAAAAAAAATTTGGAAAATCTTAAAAATGACAAAAAATTTAGACGAAAAAATTGAAATTCTCGAGTTATGAGGCTAGGGCCGCCGAACGAGAGTATGTGGAAGTTGTAGGGGGAGGTTTTTTTTTTTTTTTTTTTTTAAGTCCACCACCGCCTCCCCCACCTTCCCACCCGCGGAGGGAAAAAAAATCGATTTTTGATGGTTTCAGAGCGATTGCGCGGCTCCTTCACCATTTTCTCGCAATTTTTGAGGTATCGATTTTTTTATTTGCGGTGACAGAAGTTCGGAAATTTTTTTTTTGGATTCTAGAGAAAATTTCCCACAATATATGTATTTTTCCAATTTTTTATCGTCAACCGTTACGATGCCAGAGCCCATCCAAAATGCGATGAAAAAATTTTTTTTATATTAGCGAATCGGGAAAAATAGTGTGATATACTTCAACTCTTCCTTATTACGATTCCGTCAAAACATTTTCAAAATTTTCCTTACCTTGCCTGAAAATAATTAAAATATATGCATAATTTGCATTTTTTGTAAATGTGTAGCAAAGTAATGGTTAGAAATATCAAAAAAATTTATTTGAAAAAAATGTAGAGAAAGTCTAGTACTATATGCTAGAAAAGTGGAGGGGGGTAGTTTGTGTCCATACCAGAGATACGGTGAGTTATAAAATCATATTATTCTCAAACTTATATAATGCATATATGCACTCCACCTTACCCCCTCCAACTTTTTGAATGTATATAGAGGCCGGTATTAGAATTATTTCATCATTACACATTCGATCGGCAAGATGGAAGATATACCAAAAAGGATCATTGGCATTGTCAGGCCATTCGTGCCCGGCAAGATATGCAAGTGTGAGGAGTGCGGGGGTACCGCACCAGGAGCGGCACCTTCGGCACCGCCTGCAACGCCGACACCACCAGCGACGACGACGGTGCCGCCAATGAGAAGACCAAGGGCTGCACCTAGGTCGGTGTTAATATCGTTGGGTATTACTCCACGGTAGGCACCCCACCCTCCCCCCAGGCCCTTTTAGGGCCACAAAAACGGTCCTTTTCAGGACCACATTATATTTTGATCGTAGTTTAGTAATCGTCACTTATGGGGCGAGATATTCGTTTAACGACGATTTGTCTCGTAGCTTAAGTGCCAAGTTATATGCTTGAGAACCTATGAAAATGTTAACAGTTCAAACAAGGTTTCTATTATTTTTTTTTTTGTAATGTATTCTTCACAAAATATTAAGAATAAGTCTTATTGTCTAAACAAATCTAATTCCTTATTTAAAGTTTTTGAAAAAAATCAATAATTCTATAAGCTCTCACCAATACATAACATTTAGAATCCGTTGGTGGGGTGGGGGTAGTTCTATATATATGAGACTGGGTCAGTTACACAGTCATATATTCATCAACCCTCATACGATAAACATGGAGGAAGAAAGACCCGCCAGCCGAGGCTCATCCATCTTTAGTGATGACACCGTAGCCGACAACGTTGGAGACCTGCAAGTCTTCGACGACGACGACGAGGTGGATTTTGAAATTGACGTCCTACGTTGGGACGACTTGGATGAGCCGATTCCGCTAGTATATGACCATGATCCGGGTCTAGTGGAATTAGACGACGCGGGTGATTGGGTCTTACAAAGACTCGAAACTCCGTCGCCGCAGCCAGAGCCGGACTCGACGGAAGATGCGGTGCTGGAAATTCCAGCATCACCAACACCCGACGACCCACAAGGCCCCTGCGATTCGTCAAGCTGGTGGTCGACCAGCGAGGATGGGGCACCATAAGCCCCACACTCTCCCTGGCCCTTTTTAAGGGCACACAACAACGGTCCTTTTCAGGACCACAAAATACTTTGATCGTAGTTTTAGTACATATTAGTACTTTGTTACTAATATTGTATGTATAGAATATACAATATTAGATACAAAGTATTAAAACTTTAAGTGCTGGTGGAACCCAGCTAAATCGTTCGTTCGTATTTGAGACCACAAACAACTTTTGGTCTCAATACGTAATATGACATTTGTTTTCACCCCCCACCATTAATTTGTCTCTATATATACGACCATCAATACTTATTACAATCATTTTAGTTCAACATGTCAGGGACTCAACAACAACAACAACAACAACAACAACAACCCATCCAATGCCCTGTGGTAGATTCTACCACAGAGAATTGTTTGGAGTGGGAGCCGAACGATCCTAGATGGGATGAACTTTGGCGGTTCATCATCGAATACACAGAGGACAGCACCGCCACCCCCGCTGATGATGATGACGGGCCGTGCGACTCCACAACTCAATAAAAGAGTCGCATGTTTTAAAACCAAACGGTCCTTTTCAGGACCACAAAATAATTTGATCGTAGTTTTAGTTGGTTATAATACTTTGTAACCAATATTTTATGTTTTTTTCATAAAAACATACAATATTGAGATACAAAGTATTAGAAGTTCTGGCGACAGAACCTTAACTTCATAAACCGAACCATGTTTTAGCATACTTGTAAATATTATCAGAAAATATTTACAACTATTGCTATTGCGTAGTTTTAGTGGATTATTCACTTTTTTTTTTTTTTTTTTTATTACCTAATATTATGTGGGACAGGGCCTATATGAAATAACACACAAAAATAAATTTTCAAGTCATTTTTATTCTCATTATAAAATATAAAAAATTTGATCAAACACTTTTTTATTAACTACAATATATATATATATATATATATATATATATTTACAAACTTAATACTATAAATTAAAAGCTAATATCTACAACTACCTAACACCTACTACATAATTTATTAAAGTCCTCTAATTGTCTTTTTAACCGCGCAGATTTCACCTTTTTTATCTCTAATTGTTTTTCAAGTTCTATAATGTCACTGGCACACTCGTTCACTTCATTCACTAACCGTTTTTTCATGGCATAAATGTCAGTCAATTTGGTCTTCTGAGAGTTGGTGAAGTCTTCGACCCACTCCGGTTGTGATGGCTCGGAAGAAGACGCGGTTTTATTTGGTGAAGACGATGACGACGACGACGACGACGAAGCAGCGGAAACTTCATCGCCTTCAAAACACCGCTTAAACCGCTTCTTCATGGGTTTCCGGCACCCCAATATCGGCGACAGTGGTGCTGGCGCTGGGGAAGACTTCACCTCCGACACTATTACATTCTCGACGCTGGCCGGTGTTGGTGGCGTTGGTGGTGTTGGTCCATCGGGGCCTTCTATGACTTCCACTTCTACTGACAGTGGCTCTTGCGGTGCTGTTTTTAGGAAGTCGGGTAATGGAACAGGGGTGGAGGGACGCTTAAAGTTAAACTTTTTCTTCTTCCCTTGTCCCACACCTTTAATCGCCGAATAAAATGTTTTTTTATCGGCGATTTCCGACTTCCGCATAGTCAAGAGCTTTTGCAGTTTCGACGCTTTCGGAGAAGATTCCCTAGGCCGCGATGCTTTTCGCACAACCACATCACTAATCACATTAATTTTTGGCTCTTTCTCCTCCGTCCAGCATTCCAGGAATTGCGCTGCCGACTGAACCAACTCCTCGTCGCGACCATCGTTGAGGGCTCGGTCTTCGGCATCTTCATGCTCCACGCCATTCCAGTTCTCGAACACCCCCGGACTTAGCACCTCTAAACCACTCATGTTATCGAGCATGCCTTGCTGTGAACCGCAGCTCACGTCAAGAGCATCTAAAAGAGACCGTACACTAGACATTTTCGATATTCCAACTCACACAATTAACTTTTTCTTAGCACTGTACTGTTTGCTGTTCTGACGAACTGTGAAGAGCTCGAGCCAGCAAGTCTGCTTTTATGCCCATTTCCCCCACTACACCGCCTTTATTCCTTTTGTTCGATGCATTAAGTATAATATTTAAACTTGTCAGATGCAAGGCCAAGGCCAAGGCCGACGTAACCGGCAATACCAGGGTCGTTTTCAGGGCTGTAATTTTCATGGATTTTTTTTTTGTCCCTGTCAAGGTTATTTTAAAGAAGCATATAAATATAGTACTAAACTTGTTAGATGCGAGGCCAAGGCCAAGGTCAAAGTACCCGTCAATGTCAGGGTCGTTTTCGAGGTTGTAATTTTCAAGGATTTTTTTTTTGGTCCTGTCAAGGTTATTTTAAAAACAAGGACATTAATGAACGTGCCATCCAGAGAAGAAATTGGGTCATAGAAGAAGCTTACCTGTACAGAAGAAATTAACATGTATTTTATTTCTTAATTTTTAATTTTTTGTTTGTTATTTTTTTTATTTTTTTTTAATAATAAAAAGTAAACTCAATCTTTTGTTATATTTTAATTTTTTTTCAATAAAACAATAGTAAAATGAATCTGTATGTGTATTTATTAAACATCACCTAAAATACGTTTTGCAATCCATATTTTTCTGCAGAGTCCGTTTATTAATGAAATAGAACCATATATTAGGGTGAAATCTAATGGTTTCAAATCAGTCTCACATAACAATGTCAGAAGTAAACACTATTGATAAGTTCGGTCGCAAAAGAAAATTTAAGGATTTTAACTTTATGCGAGGTCCTTCAGGAATAGGTTTTAAACTTACACCTAATGGAGATTACGACATGGGAAGCAAAAGATTGTGCTATTTAGCAGAACCTCTTGAAGGAGACGATGCGACCACACGAAATTATGTTGATAATAACCTTGCTCAGTGTGTGCAAGATACGCAGAAAGCTTTACATGACTCAACAATTGTTATTAAAGATATATTCAGAAACCAACTTGAAGGTTACGTACGCAAGAAATTAATTGAAACCGGTCAAGAACTTAGAGGATACATTGATGATACTGTTATTGCAATATATGAACTTAGGCAAGACGAACTGCGTGATGAACTTAACTCTAGAATGTTGAAAATTGAAAAGACTATGGAGGATCTTGTCAGCAAACCTGTTTCACATTAAACATTTATTCGTAGACCTGTGCGTTTAATTTACTATTAGACAAATTTTTCAACAATAACTTTTACAGTTTGTTATTTGTCGACACTTCATTATATTTATAATTTTAAAATAAAGGTTCAATAAAAAAGCAATCAATCAATGAATACATGTTTTTTATTTAAAAAAAAAAAAAAAAAAAAAAAAAAAAAATTACAATACTATCGTTACATATTAATGTTGTATGTTTAATAGAAATAATAAAAACAATACAAATAATGAAATATGGATTTTCCAGATTACGTGCTGTCCTGACTTAGAAATGATTCCAACACGGTGACTAAATTTGCTAAGTTTTCTTCCGGGTCTGTTTTGTAAAAATCTATGTCTGCATGCCCCCAAGGTAGAGTTTTGGTTGAACTGGGAATTACATAACGTTTATCATCGCTATGTGACAATGCTACTTTATTTATTATGTTGGTATAAATGTTATGTAATTCACTTCTAAATGTCTTCATCTTTCTTAATATCAAACCACCCCGTTCAACAATTCTTTGGTAGTCTTCCTGATGAAGGTCTTTCTCGATAACACATTTTTTGATACCTTTGGCTTTTTTTAATTCATTATTAATGGACTTTACATAATAAGCCTTCGCGCCGGTACCATAAAAACTTATTATCGGATCACCAGGAAACTCATCTTTCATTCTACCAACTACAGAATTACTTTTAATTATGTTGAAATTATTAATTTCGGGGTAATTTGATGTATCGAATTTTTCGGGGTTTTCTGATATAGTTTGATAAAAGTTTTCCGTATACACTTTTAATATAAGCGAGTCAGTATCGGTGTAAAGTAACGAAGCATCATCGCCAAACTTGGATTTAATAAAATTATAATAAAAATCGTATATTACAGTCTTTGATATATCTAATATGGAAAAACCGATATAAATTGGTTTATTGTACAATATTTTAACTTTATTCATATGTATAGCAACAAAGTTCTCGGTAAATATCGAGCTACTATTGAAATTGGGGCGGGATATTAGTGCTCTAGCTCCATTTCTGCCTACACTGTTCTCCCAATGTGTTACTAATTTTATATCCTTTCGATTTTCCACATTTTCCATAGTTTTACCAAATATCGCGTTATTTTTTAATTTAAAAGTGTCCTTCGCAAATTTTGTGGTGGCCTTGTTACGTAAATTGGTATTAAAATCAATATACGATTTTAGCCATTTTGATTGCTCAAACTGTAATACTCGATGGGTTTGCATTACCACTAAGCCGTTGGCGATGGCTTGTTTTAAAGTTCTATAGTGTACAATGTATTTTTTTTTATCTTGTAAATTGGGAATTAATTTCGGTAATTTAGCGTTTTCTGTTGGCGGTATGATATTTTCTACTAGAAATGGAAGATCAGAATGTGCATCATGCAACTCAGTCGGATAATGCACATCCACTTCCAAAACGTAGCCATGTAAACTATCATCACCAACAGCCATAATATTTAAATCCAGAATTTCGCGCTCGCTTAACCATCGAAAACCACCATATGGTAATGCTTGTGACATACTATGACCATATAGATTTGTAGCATCAAGGTATGTTATAAATGAAGAAGGTTTTGTTGGGTCATAGTCTGGTAAAAAAATATTATTAGCGATGTGCTTCCTTTCTGTACACTGGCTTATGCCGCCGCGTATACCTTTCTTAAAAAAATGTATCATGTCTATATCAGTTAAGAGCTCTAACTCTACCTTAGTCATACGTAGCATACAATCAAATGATAAACTTGGAAGGGTATAGTAATGTGCTGGATCAAGTTTATCGAATTTTAAGCAATTATTCCGAAATTGCTCAAAAACATCACACAATAGCAACACATCTGATTTTAAATACACGTCCGAATAGTCCCCCAAAGTTTTACACCCAAACAAGCGCCATACTTCTTTTGCTCTTCTATAGCTTTCATCGCTAATATGTTCTTCCCGTAAATTATCATAAAATTCATCTTTACTTGGAAGACATGTATTTTCCATTTTTTCTATAGAGTCAATAAAGCTATAGGGAAAAACACCCTTTTGACGCATCAAATTAAATTGGTTGATATTTGAAAAATGTTTCCGCGTTTCAATAAAATCGTCGTCGTTTAAACCGCTGCCTAAATTTTCCAAAGACGTTGACAGAAATTTAAAACTATCAATAAATCGCAACTTTAAATATTTCCTCTTGACTTTTCCACATTTACTATCAAAATAATCGTGCACATAAATGCTTTTGGTAAATGATATGTACTTTTCCTTACTTTGAGCCAAAACACCAGTTTTATCCCCATATTTACATAACTCTTTTATAAATAAATGGCTGTCGTAGCCGCTTAAGTTATGAAATATGATAGGGATAAAAGAGGGTAATTTATAATTTAAATTACAAACGGAATGTGCAGCACCAAATCTTTTTGCACCAGTTATGTGACAGTGGTCTCGTACTTTAATCTCACCCTCTTCAAAAGGGCCTTCACATATACCACATATTTTAGCATCATTAAACTCCCTTTTTTCTTCAGGCGTTAACGGTTTCATAGGCTTAATGTCTTTTAAATATGTGTTGTATAGAGCCCTTAAATCACACTCGATACGATCCACAAAGACTTGAGCTGCATTATTCCCCCGAAATAGCTCAAATTTCGAAAGTGAGTCGTCAAAAGAGCATTTAATTAAATAAGCAAAAGAATATGGTTCATGTTTAAAACTTTTTACAGTGTAAGAATTTTGTGGGTTTGGTTGTACCGTTTCAATGGGTTTTAAAACAGATTCGAAATCTGCATAAACCACGAATGGAACGCGCATTTGCTTTTCTATACCCTCGAATTTTAAAATATTTTCCGGCACACTCTTTCCAAATTTATCGATTTTTAAATCCACTGAGGGTGTTTGCGTGAAAATGTGGTTACAATCGTAGCTTTGATGTAAAGTTAAAGCTGACGGTGTACTAAAATAAATGAGGCAACCATCACAGAAATATATTTTATGTTGTTGACAACTAATTTGACTTGAAACTAAACGTGATAAATCCCGAATCCAACAATAATGACTCTTTGAACAAGTCGTATCGCAAAAATGTTCACCGCCATCTTTACTACTACAGTCTTTTGTAATTAACAATAAATTTACATGCCTATCCAACTTTTTTGACGCATACCTCAGTGGACCAATAACTTCATGTATTATTTCATTATTTTCATATTTAGATTCCAGACCGTATACGTTAATTGATATGTTGTTCATTTCCTCAAATTTTTTAATGTCACGTAATTTTACTGGAAAATCCATACCTGTTACATTTAGCACTCTAGAAAAATGGGGGTAGGATGTCTTCTGTGAAGGCTCTGCTGTTGGAGGAAACAATGCTGATGTTACAGCCCACGCAAAGCAAAATTCGTCCTGGTTAATCACATTGACGACAGCTCCTTTCTTTTCAATAGAACACGGCAACTTGATGTATGATGAGCCACCCATAGGCATATACTTGTTGATACCAACTTCCAAGTATAAAATTCGCACAAGAGCCCATCCTATAACAAGAAAAATAATATATAAAAATCGGTTTAATATATCGGGTTTTGATTTTTCCATACCTGAATCTTTCTCCTGGAACTCTGTCGCCTGCGTTTTTATTGATTCGGTGAAAGAATGGTAAACGGCATCCAAATCACTTTCTACACTAATTATTTGATTAGCAGTGTTGAAGGATTTTTCACTGAATATTTCTTGTGACGGAAGCATGTACTCGCCAACAGCTGTCATGTTAACTTTTAAAGCATGATGCACACGCAATAAATTATTAACAAGTTCCACCACCTTGGATTTAATGTCTGCAAAGAACATTACGTAATCGGAATGCTCCATATCACTGCTAACCCGATAGGTTGCAATTCTTCTTTTGAAGGCACATTGAACGAGTTGCACACCATGACATACCGGCAAACATGAATTATTTTTATGTTGTTGTGTTCGTTTATGCGCTGACATATGATTTATTGGAACATCTACATTACATGTAGCGCAATTAATTACCGGAATCGTCGATGTATACTCTTCAATTCGGAGCCGTTTTCCTCCAGGCACTTCATTAAATCTCGCCGCACACGATTCTCTTTTATGACGTCTCATATTATAACTCTTAGTAAACTTAGAACCGCAATTTTCACAAACATATGCCATGATTTGTCAAATATTAACACATGTACTACCTATACAAGTCAGAGCCAACTGATGAATGAAACTGCCCCATACTCTATATAAAACCATTCAAGGTCACCCCCAACCACGTAACATATCTTCAAGGTCACACACCCAAGATGACCTTCAACAAAGTCAAGGTCGTCTCGACCAAGGTCAAGGTCAAGGTCACACACACAACCTTGAACACAAGGCCAAGGCCAAAGCACACGTGCACTTTCAAGGTCAATGACAAGGACATGTGGGCGGGGCCAAAGAGGGGTGAAGCAAGGTCAAGGTCAAGGTCGAGGAGTGGGGGGATTGAGAGAATCGGGTTATGTTCACTACTTACATGTCTTCTCAATCTTTCATAAACTCACGTATACAGACACAACCATACACAATTCTTCTTGTCACCCAACACAACATAAAATGTCAACGTTCCATTGTATGTTACATAGACTTATTACAGTTCCTTTCAACAAAGTAAATTTTGAAAAAGAACTAAACATTATTAAAAAAATTGCTGTTGACAATGGATACATCTATTCAAAAAAGACAAAATGGTGCTAAAAACGATTATTTGGCGTATTATGTGAAAACGCAAAGACTTAGCTATAGAACACCCTTATACCATTCGATAGGTATTTAAAAGATACATTTTCTAGTAAGTATTTGAAACATGAAAATTTAGATTTTGACAAAATTCAAATTATTTAAAAGCCCTTAACTATAAACCTTATAAAATAGGCACTTATTTTGATAGGAGAATCCAAAAATTCAATAATATACAAGGAGTTCCATTTTAAAAAATACAACTTTGATACTTTTAGATTTTTTGGGACACCCTGCAAAACTTTTTGAAAGTCACGTATTTCGGCCGCCGCAATATTCCGTGCCGTATAGGGTGAATAACCCTATATATATATATATATATATATATATATATATATATATATATATATATATATATATATATATATATATGTAATCGAAGGTTTTCGGGCATCCCGTGTATGAGCTGAGTCCCTCTTAGGACTGTAAGGCAGCTGACGTTTCGGTGAAATCTCATTCACCATTTTCAAAGCTCACTGTATGGCGTCTACGAGCGAACTTCGATTTCACCGAAACGTCAGCTGCCTTACAGTCCTAAGAGGGACTCAGCACATACACGGGATGCCCGAAAACCTTCGATTACACATCACACCCTTGAGAACATCAGACATATATATATATATATATATATATATATATATATATATATATATATATATATATATATATATATATATACATATATGTCCCACGCAGACTTGTTTCGGAAGTTAAATACATTTCGATGTGTGTCGTCGTAAACAACATTTTATTTTAAAACATTGGATCGTCATCTTGTCGGGCACGACAGACACTGGCAAACTCTGACCTGGCTGAAAAATCTATTTCCAACGAATATAAAGTAGGCGTAAAATAATACGAATAACTTTTTTTTATGAAATACACTGATGTCTTACCTATTGACCTTATTGTCTGTAGCCTTATTTTCGGGTTTTTTGCAACGCGAACAAAAATTTTCTCTTTCTATGCTGTAGTATATAGTTTTTCAGTTGTCTACGACATTTATTATAAAATTTTTTAAATGGCTTGTATTCCCATACGTTCCCTAATATCGTAGATAAGTCTACACCCAATACAGGTTTTCATCTGTGTTATTTTAACTGAAAATTTTTAATAAACCAAAGTCGTATTAAAAATTGGTGACTTGGAAATTTTATAAATACCTTGAAAACAATTATTCATAGCGATATGGTAAATATAAAACAGATAAAATATTTTTGTTTATTAAAAAGAAAGGGATATTAAGGTGCAAAAAATTATTAACGTTTTAAAGATAGGCACAATCAAAAAATTTATATTCTCGGTAACTATTTGCAAAATTATGGATTAAATTGAATTTTTGGTCAGAATTAACCCCAAATTTTGTTGGCATATTTGAATTTTTTTAAAAATTTAAAAAAAATATTTTTTTTTCTTTAGTTTGGCATCCTGTATTTTTTGGAATAAGGTAAGTTTGGAACACTCGCAATGTTTTTACATCAGGAATCTGCTGTTGTTCTGAATGTTGTTACCAATGAGACACTCTGTATGAATAAATAAAAACGTAATTTCAGAAATTCTATAACCACAGAATAATAAAATTGTCGCAAAATTAATTTATATGTTCCGCGTGCACACATTTTCCTTGAATGAAAATACATAACCTCGATACCAATGTAAACTAGGTTTTTTTTATATTTTATTATTTAAAGTTTAAAACGTTTTAATGCCATTTTTATGAACCGTACGTGACCGAACTACATTTAGTATCCAGACAAAACAATGGGTGACCTAAGACATTTCGATTTTTAGTACTGTTGATACGAGAGTGTTACAATAATGTTCAACCACTAAACATTTCCCTCGATAAGTAACTACAATTAAATTACACGGATGTACGTTGGACTTTACACTTGAACTGGACATATGACAAACATTTTTATTATCAGGAATAATTTTTAATTTAATAAAATTGATTACAGCTATTTTTTTACATCTCTCATCCTTTCAAATTTCTTAAAATCCTTAAAAAAGCGTCCAAATACAACAATTGATGGTAATGAGATACTGATTTTTTAATTGTACGAACATTGAAGAAAAAGTTATTTAATTCAAAGCAACTTTCCAGTTTTATTGTTTAATTATCATTCAATGGAAATATTGAAAATCAAATTATATATGTTCCACATTATTATTTTTATAGAATTCATAGAGATTAGGGACGGTCCTAGCCTGAGGCAAAATGGTGCACAGCATGAGTGTGGCCAAATGATTGTTAACCAACGTAAAAAGATTAGGTGAATGTAACAAAAGGTTTACATAAATAATACCAGTTGTTCATTACAATCGGCCTATTCACGCATAGTAGGTCTAATTTCTCGCATGTTACAGTGCCTAAGCAAAATGTTACCTCTAATTCACTAACATGGTCTAACCGTAAATCAGTTCTAAACTAACAATACCGTGTTTACACTGACAAGAAACTTAGCAATAAGTCAAGCAAGCGTTAAACCATAAAAATATAAGCATACAAAAATCATTTTCTTTTATTACTTAACCGGAAAATAGGAGAATTTTAGTAATTTTCGAGATAAAACTATTTTCTTACATATCTCCAGCCTTTATCGATAGGTTTTTATCCTTAATATTCCTATATAAGCGTTTATTTGATGACATATATATATATATATATATATATATATATATATATATATATATATATATATATATATATATATATATATATTATAAATTATGACAATATCATAAGCAAAACAAAACTGGCCAACTAAAAGATCTACTTTTCATAGTAACTAGATCTGGTTTAAGTTTTAAACATTCTTAGTATATCTGGCTGTTAAAGTTTGTTTCCTCTTTCAAATTTTAGATATTATCATAAAATCGGTACCTAAACTTTTCAAATTTTTGAAAAACTGTTTCACAAAAAACATCGTTGTCTATGATCATCTAATTATATAAAAATGTATATAATTATACAAAATTACATTTGAATATATATTTATACGTAATAATATATAAATATATATTTTAAAATTTTCTAATTTATTGAAAATTAACTAAGATTATATATGAGCTATTATTGTTTAAGAGTAGCAGCACTGATATACCTCAAAAAATTGTGGCACATCTCTAAACAAGACTTGATATATCACCTTCTCATTTATTGTCATCTCTATCAGGGTCCTATACTTTAAATTAATAAATTCATTACTGACGTATGCTATGAAACACAATAGAGTGTGTAAAAGTAACTCTTCCATACTTCTGTTGTTATTGTTTTTGTATATACATATTTGTTAACTGATTATTTACGGTTTCGTAGCATACCCCATATCTTTTTTTGACATCCGTATAAATCATGTTCCATACTGGTTGAGAATTTCTCTCAGAACTGTCTTTTGATGGCCTGAATTTCTGTATTAACTCTATTTCTCACAGTTTTGTATTCGTCATAGTTGATAGTTTGACTTCTTAGTTAAAGATAAGCTTTTCTTTTCTCTGCTGAAAGCATTTTAATATCTTCGGTGAACCATTATTTTGTGTTGTCTTTTCTATTTTTGTTCACTTTTCGGGTAGCTAGTGCCTCCTCTGCAGCTGCTGGATTGAAATAAGAGGAAAAGACGTTAAAATATTTATTTTCTTGTCACAAACAAAAATATAGTCTATAACTGAAATACATTTATAATTAATAATAAGACGATATTAATAACTACTAACAGTAATGCCATATAACATTCAGGAAAAAATTATATATTCCGGGAAAAAATATTATATATAACTATATTTAATTATATAAAAATATATATAAATATTTTTCATATAATTTAATATAATTATATCTAGGTTCTTACATAAAATTATATAAAAGGTTATGTAAAAATGTTTAATTATATAAAAGTATACATAATTATATTATATATATTTATTTATAATCATATATAATTTTGTATGAATTTAAAAATTTTAAAATACATATTTACGTATCATTATATATAAATCTATATTCAAATATATTGTTATAATAAAAATTACATAAAACTATGTCTAGTTTCTCATGTTAAATTATATTTAATCTTATATAATTTTATACAATTATATAGATTTATATACAGTGCCTTCATTTCAAAACGAACCATCCTTAATAACTTTGTTAAATAGAAAAATTTTAAAAAAAGAAAAAACACGTCAATTTAGATATACAGGGGGAAGTTTAATTTTGCATTTGTTAAAAGTCTGTCAATCACCTCCTCACCTCCAGCTAACCTCACTTTGATATGTCAAATGGGAACCCCCACCTTGTGACACATCATTGTAAGTATCATAAAATTGTCTATCCAACCGTATAAAAAAAATTAAATCGGTTGACGTACAAGCGAATAGTGTGCAAAAATGTCTTGTAATAATGCATAATATATCGGCCTCGAACTTTGGTATGTCAAATGATTACCCTATAGTGTGATACATCATTTTAAAGGACGTACGATCTGCTATTTAGCCAATAAAAAAAAACAAAATCTGTTGATGTACAAGCGAATAGTAAGAAAATATGTGTGGTAATAATAGACACCTTATCACAATAAACTTTATTATGTCAAATGGCTACTTCATAGAGTAAAATATTCTTTTAAATTTAAAATAAATATTTTTTTAAAATAATAAACAGTTAAAATATTTGCGAGAAAAAAACTAAGCCTGTTTTAAAATTCATCGCAAAATTCATTGCAGTCTAATCAATCTAGTGTATTTATTTCAATGATATTTTTTGCGGTACCTGATAGGTACAAGAAATCACTGCAATAAATAAAATTTTTAAGATCTTTAAACACCAGTTGTTTATTATTGTTAAAATTGTCATTGTGACGCCTAGTTGAAACGTGAATATAAATGGTGTATACGCTAGCCGAAAGAATAGAAATAATTTTTCTCTTTGGAGCTGAAGATCGGTGCGCTCGTAGAACCGCCAGAGCATTTAACGAGAGGCATCAAGACAAAAACGTGGGCCATAAATATGTACTCGAATTGGTACGAAAGTTTGAAGAAACGGGATCCGTTTGTAATAAAAAATCTATTGAGAAAAGGGTTGTAGATGAAGCATGCCAAATCGAGGTACTAGGACAGTTTGCAATAGATCCAACTTTATCCATCTCAAAGGTCGCAGATTTAACCAACATTTCTGCTGGCTCTGTGCATAAAGTTTTAAAACAAAATAAGTTTTTTCCCTACAAAATTCAAATTCTTCAAGAACTCGGAGAAGACGATTTTGATAGGAGAATTCAATTTTGCGAATTAATGTGCCAACGAATTGACGAGGACCCCCATTTACCTAAGAATATCTGCTTTAGTGATGAATCAACTTTTTTTCTAAATGGACTGGTTAACAGACATAACTGCAGATACTGGGATAATGAAAATCCGCACCTTTTCCGAGAAGGGCATACTCAATATCCCGAAAAAATTAACGTGTGGGCAGGAATTTATGGCAATGAAATCATCGGGCCATTTTTTTTGGAAGATAATTTAACTGGGCAAATTTATTTAAACCTTTTAGAAAACACAATATACCCTGCCATTGTGCAATCTTTAGAAAATCAAGTGGATGAAAATGCTGTTATGGTACTAAATGAAAATAATTTGCATTTCCAGCAAGATGGAGCTCCCCCGCACTACGCTTTGGCAATTCGAGAGTGGCTTGATGAACATTTTCCAGGGATGTGGATTGGCAGACGTGGTGCAATTGAATGGCCAGCACGGTCTCCAGACCTAACCCCTCTAGACTTTTTTCTTTGGGGGTATTTAAAAAGCAAGGTTTATAAAACCCCACCTGAAAATATTGACGATTTAAAAGATCGAATTGTTCGGGAATGTAGAGGGATTAGCAGAGAAACCCTTGCCAATGTTCGTGGGGAATTTCAAAATAGGCTTTTTTATTGTCTCGCTAATAACGGCGCACATTTTGAACATTTAATAAAATAATTTTCTTCAACTGAATAAACTGCTTATATTTAACACACATTTTTGCATCCTAATTGCCTATAACGTCTATTAACTTAATTTTTTTTGACATCGTTGGATAGCAGATCGTACGTCCTTTAAAATGATGTATCACACTATAGGGTAATCATTTGACATACCAAAGTTCGAGGCCGATATATTATGCATTATTACAAGACATTTTTGCACACTGTTCGCTTGTACGTCAACCGATTTAATTTTTTTTATACGGTTGGATAGACAATTTTATGCTGCTTACAATTATGTGTCACAAGGTGGGGGTTCCCATTTGACATATCAAAGTGAGGTTAGCTGGAGGTGAGGAGGTGATTGACAGACTTTTAACAAATGCAAAATTAAACTTCCCCCTGTATATCTAAATTGACGTGTTTTTTCTTTTTTTTTAAATTTTTCTATTTAACAAAGTTATTAAGGATGGTTCGTTTTGAAATGAAGGCACTGTATATTAAGATTTATAAACATATTTTCGTACAAATTCTTTGCATGCATTTTTCGAATTTATTTTATCAATATTTAATTTTTATCGTTGTCAGTAAAACTATAAGAAATAACGAAAAAGAAATTGTTAGTTACAGTGAATTTTAGAAGCTGTGTGTAAATATTGTTAAAAGGGCAATATTAATTAGTAAAGTCAATTTATTGTAAATCTCACAAGTAATATTTTTTTTAATTTCGAACATTGCTTGAACAAAAACAATGTGTATTTTAAAAGAAAATAAAAAATCCAATTAATTTTCGATTTTTGTTTAGTCAGTATATATTATTGTATAAAATTATATATAATTTTATATAATAATATATTATTATATAGAATCCTTCAGAAGTAAATTTTGATTTAAAGTTAAATAAAACTATATAAAAATTTGTAGAATTATATATAATCAGATAAAATTATATCGTGCCAGTTTTCATATCTGATTATATACGATCATTTATATTTAATTATATACAATTATATATAATTTTTTCCCGGGTATTTATTATAGTTATATAAACTTATATATACATATATATCTTATATATCTAGATTCTTATATAAAATTGTATAAAATTTTATATAAAAATATATAATTAATAAATGAGAAGGTGATGAAAGTCTTGTTTAGAGATGTGCCACAATTTTTTGAGGTATATCAGTGCTGCTACTCTTAGACAATAATAGCTTTTAGTAAAAATATGTAATGCATCTTTGCATTTGCTTCCATTTATAGACTTTCAAAGCCAAACTACAACGATACTTTGGATATTTTGGAAAATTCCGTTGGTGGTATATTATCAAAAAGAAGACGCTAATAAAGGGTTTTCCAATAAGAGGTGTCATTTTGAAAAGCCCGCTATTTCGGTAGATGTCACTTTTGAAGCTGTAAGTTTTTGACGTTTGACAAGTAGAAACTACGCCATAAATAAAGATGGAACGATACACGCTTCAACAACGCATTGAAATTATTAAAATTCACTATAAAAATGGTGAAAATTTGGCAGAGACGGTTCGTAAAACTCGAACATTTTTGGGTCGTCATGAAGCACCTTGTCGGAGCGCAATAAAGAAATTGGTGAAAAAATTCGAGCTGTTGGGACAAGTTAGTTATGTGAAGAAGAAAACCCGTGCACGTCGCTCAAGAACAGCCGAGAATATTGCTGCTGTAGCCGAAAGTGTTGAAGAAAACCCAGGTTTGTCCATTCCTCGTCGTTCTTTGGAATTAGGGATTCCACAAACGTCATTACACCGTATTTTGCATAAAGATTTGGGTCTTAAGGCTTATAAAGTTCAGTTAACGCAAGAACTCAAGCCGGCCGATCATCAACAACGTCGTGCCTTTGCTGATTGGGTTCTTGAAATGCATGAAAATGATCCGGCATTCCATCGAAAAATCATCTTCAGTGATGAGGCCCATTTCCACCTCGGTGACTTCGTCAACAAACAAAATTGTCGCATCTGGGGCTCGGAAAACCCAAGAGTTATTGTTGAAAAGCCTCTCTATCCTGAACGTGTGACTGTTTGGTGCGGTTTATGGTCCGGCGGGGTCATTGGACCTTACTTTTTCGAAAATGAGGCTGGAGCAACAGTTACGGTGAATGGATTGCGCTATCGAGAGATGATTAATGATTTTTTATGGCCGGAATTGGATGGTATTTATCTGGACCACGTTTACTTTCAACAAGACGGCGCTACGTGCCACACAAGCAACGAAACCATTGATCTTTTACGGGAAAAGTTTCCGGGCCGTGTTATCTCTCGAAGAGGTGATCACAATTGGCCACCGAGATCTTGTGATGTGACACCTTGCGATTTCTTCCTTTGGGGCCACGTGAAAGACAAGGTCTACGCCAACAGCCCAGCGTCGATTCAAGACCTCAAAGATGGAATTCGTGAGGCTATCGAGGACATAGGGCAGCCACTTTGCGATTTGGTTATGGAAAATTTCATGAAAAGGATATGGTCCTGTAGGCATGGTCGTGGTGGTCATTTGGCTGATGTTATTTTCCATCATTAACGGCATACCTTCCTCTTTATAATGTAATAAATATCCGATCATTTATCTTAAAAAATGGCATTTTTCTTTGAATATCAAAATAACACCTCTTATTGGAAAACCCTTTTTAAATTTGTACTATCTTCCTTTGACAAGTATGGTTTTGGATTTCCGTAATACTTGTAATTTGACGTACACACTGGTTATTGCGGTTGATAACGAAGATTATCAGGGACGTTCAGCGTCGGGTGAATTTATTCGATAAGAATGCACCGTATAGTCCAGTTCGTAATGTATCGCACAGCCTCTAAACTCCTTTGTTCAAGATCCTGTATAAAATTTTACTGAGAGCAAATAAGAGAGAAGGAAGTATTATTGGATTACATTAAGGCATTCGATCCTATAGGGCTTGAACAGTTTTATGCTAAGTTTGATTATACAGGTCTTTTGGTTGCTAGGCAGCTGGAGGCAATTTCTGAAATAATTTGCTGCATAAAATCTGAATCTGAGGTCAGAATTGGCTCGTCACGTCAGGATTTCAAGATATTTCAGATTACGTATTCGAAAAATGGATTTTTTGGCCACTATTGAAGTTATGTAAAGGAAAATTTGAACTTGGGGATTTTTGAGATCGCTGAGTACGAATATGAAAACAGAACAAACTCTTTGTCGTTTTCGGCCTCTAAGAACCTACTTAATGGCCGAAATTTTGCGAGACAAAGTCGTAAGTGCCCGCTCAATGGCTTGCTTTTTGAAGAGTGATAGTATTGAATAATTTAACAGAAAAAAAGACCAAAAAAATTTTGTGCCTCTTACACATAACCTCAAAAATAGCGAAAATAGTATTTTTTGAGTACATAGCCTCAAATATCTCAAAATTCTGATATAATGGATCAATTTTGAAATTACATAGGAAATGATCATGATTAACAATTTTTTTTTTTCGTTATTTCTTATAGTTTAACTGACAACAGTAAAAATTAAATATTGATAAAATAAATTCGAAATATGCATGCAAATAATTTATATGAAAATATATTAACAAATCGTATTATATATAAATAGATATAATTGTATAAAGTTATATAAGATTATATATAATTTAGCATGAGAAACTAGACATAGTTTTATATAATTATATAGAAAAATATATATCGTTTATTCTCAAAATTATTGTAATCATTAAATCATTTAAATACTAGATAGTCTGGTACTTTGTAATAGTGTAAATAATTAATAAAACAAGATTTACTTTATTAAACTTATCATTATTTTATTATTAAAAATTGGCTTGACCGCGGTTTCGCAATACTTACATTCTCAAATGTTAAAAATTGCGAATTTATATTATTTTATGGGGATTTTTTATCTCGCATATTTTGTATTACTATTATTTAGGTACTAGAAGTAGAACATCGAACAACGGAGAATTTACACAAAATTCAAGCATATGAGTCTGCAGTTTTTGAGGTATTGCTTAATAAAAAAGTGATAAGTTTAACAAAACAAATTTAGGTATTTTATTAATTATTTAAATATTTGCCAAAACCACCTTAGTAGCCTTTAGAAGGAAAAGAAATCTTAACCTGAAAACCACCAAAATGAATGGGAACGTTATTGAGTGGAAGTCAGAGGTTAAATATCTAGGCCTGACCCTAGATAATAAACTTCTCTGAATAAACACAAAAAAAAATAATCGACAAAGCTGCAAAAGCCTTGATAGTTTGCAGAAATATCCTGCAGTGGATGTACACTGCAATAATGCGACCAATCATTATGGAGCAGTGATTTGGAATAAGAGAACCAGTCTGGCCGATACGAGAGCTAATCTCTCGAAAGTTCAAAGGCAGGTCTGTGCATGTATAACTGATGCAATGAAAACTTACCCTACAGTCGCCATCAGGGGCGGATCCAGCCTCTCTCTTTGGGGCGTAAGTACAGTATGGCAAGTGAAAACAAGTAGTCGACGTGGGAGGGGGGGGGACACCAGCAACATTCCGATTTTTAGTGTAAAAGATAGGGTCGGGTCAATTTTTCTGAATTTAAAGCTCTTGGAGAGGGGGGTGCGATCAGAAGAAAAAACCAGTTGCCGACAGGGCGGATGCCAGCAGCATGCACGTTCCTAGTATGAGGCGGAATCGGATCTATTTTCCTGAACTTAAAGCTCTTGGGGGGGCTATCGCAAGAAAAACAAGTTATCAACGGGGGGGGGGGGGAGTGCCAGCAGCATACACATTCCTAATATAAAAGGCAGAATCAGTTCTATTTTCCTGAACTCAGAGCTCTTGGAGAGGGGGGCGATAGGAAGCATACACATTCCTGTACTCTACTCAAGATCTAGAGAGAGTAATAAAACTGTTACCGAAACCTCCAACGTACCTGCTCCAGCGCCGCAGTTAACTGAGGACTGCCGTAAATCTAATTCTATTTAATTATTTAATTATATTTAAATATTTATAAGCTTTTTTAAATTTACTACAATAATAATTCATAGTTCAATTTAATTTCTGTCAGTGAGTAAAGTGCACCTTACACAGTGTCCTTAGTGATTTTTCTTGTTTGCGCTTGTTTTTATATCTTATTTGAGATTAGTGAGATATCCAAAAGATATGATGGTTTCCACCTCTATATTTATTCCAAAATCGGTACACCAGGGCATTTTTTCCTCAACGAAAAACTTATTACGATGAATGTTTATGACGCCTCAAGATACCAATATCTAGATAGTAATGTTGAAAGCTCTGTTGAGATGTGTTCCAACATGACAGGAGTTAGAAAATCTACTATGTACCGAATACTGAAAGAGAAAAAAACTACTGGAAACAAAGAAGATCGCGATTTACCTGAAATTAAAATAACTGAACTCTGTAAATTGCTCAGAGAACTTAATTTGTGCTGGGAAAAACCAGATAGAAAATCTGTTCTTATAGATCGTCCAGAAACTGTCCGTTGGAAAAGGAAATATCTCTCTCAAGTAAAAGGAAGAGTTGCTAGAAATAACACATCTTACAAAGTTAGTAATTTAACTAAATTTTTGAAAGATTTTTTTGAATAAAATTCCTGCGGAAAATTGAGAAAAATCCATATAAAAAAGGACAAATCAAAATGTGGAAACTCGATCTTATGATCGGTGAGATAGAGGAACCAATTATAATTAATTTGAGCGAAGATAGCTTCACTGACTTTGATTAGGAATTAGATACGTAATATTTACCAGTATAAACGCAATTTATTATTTAAATTTTTGTTTTTGTTGTATTTTATTGTTTAATATTGTTTATATATTTTTTTATTTCTTTACATATTTTTATTTTAGTGTATCCCACTCTTTAATTTTATATATATTATATTAGGATTTCCTAGCATTGGCATTGTTGGTTTCTTACTGCAATTTCGTTACATTTCTGTTTTTGAGTTCATTGAGATGCCTGCAAAATTTTTCCACAAAAGGGCGAAAGACACACTAAAACATTGAAGTTTAAAATAATTTTTTTTGTATTTTATAAATTAGTAAAAGTACCAGTTTTCGTTGAAAAGATCCACCCACTAATACTCTTATGTCTGAATTGAAAAGGAGGCGAAGTAAAATTTCAAATTTATATCTAAAACAAATTAAGACAGAATTTAATAATTTAATATATATTTAATTTCAATTAGCCTTAAGTTTTTTATTATTTTATTACTGTATAAAATAAAAATACAGTTGTGATTTGTGTTAAATATGTCAAAATTATCTACATTTTGTAATGTATGTGAATTATTAAGAAATCATAAGAAATAAAATAATATTAAAAAACTTTTTATTTTAAGTTCATTACCGAAATAATATTCTATGCCATAAATACTTAACATCCTTTCGACGCCTATGACAAGGATTGAAATCTTTTTTAATGTTTCACACTTCCAAATATCTATTGTTATCCAACCCAAATAGTCCATTATTATAGACCGGTATTTTTGATTATAAAATTTCTAACACATTTCTATGAAAAATATATGTGTCTAACAGGTTTTGTCAAAGACACCGGACTAAATAACACAGATAGTTTGCGAAGGAAAAAAGGGTAAAAAGTGACCTCTCTAGTTCTTGAATAAACTATAGTATAAGAGGCAAAATCGGGTCTATTTAGGGTGCGTTCCACTAAGCACCCACAACGATCACGCTCATGATAGCAGTTTTTCCCGTTCCACTAGCTTGTGAGCATTTTAATCATAAGCCCAAGTGGAATGGGATTGTGGACATCTTAAGCGTTGAGTTAAATATTACAAATGGCGGATTTGAAAATAAATCAGTAGCTTGAAAAGGTTATGTTATAATTTTTAAGCTGTAATATTAATAATTTGTTATAATTATTGGTTAACTTGCTTTATATTAAAGAAAAATACTATTTAGTTTCTTATATTTTATTTTAGTGGAATCTTTAAGTAATTTACGTTGAAAAATATTCAAAATATCTTTTGTGGTGACAGTTGGATATTTAATGGTGGATCGTAATCATGCTTCAGAAAGTACTTCATCTAGTCCAGATGAAGAATGGAATGCGGTTTTACAAAGTCGGGAAAAGCGAAAACTTAGGCCACGTATTATTGATTATGAGAATGTTATTAATCGTTATTCAGATAAAGAATTCAAGTCATTTTAGGGTAAATTTTATATAATTACTACATTCTATAAATGTGCTTGTATATAATTACTACATTTTTTAAATGTATTTTTCAGTAACACCTTTTGTGGATTGGACTACACCATCTAATTCAGTGTATTTTAAATCTAAACTAAATTATACTTATTTTTTTCTCATATGTTACACTGTAATTTTGAAACTCTTACAATTCAATTGTCTTTAAATTTAAAAAACCGCGCCAAAATTCTGAACGTCCACTTTGACCCACCTTTTCAGATGGGTCGTTGTGAGCTTGGCGTGAACGAGAAGAATGACGTCATTAATGACGTTTTCGCCGCGACGACCGTAGTCGTTATGTGGAACGACTGAAGGAATATTTTGAGCGTTGTGAGCGCCTAGTGGAATGCACCCTTAAACTCAAAGCTTTTAGGGGGAAGGAATCGCCCCCACTGCTCCCTCCCCCCCATTGAATCGGCGCCTGGTCGCCATGGAAGTAATCCTTAACCTTACACCTCTACATATATTTATAGAGACTATGACGAAGAGGACAATATGTAGGATGATGAGAGATGAAATCACAAAACGTAGATCCAATTTCTCATCCAGAAATTAACATATCTGGGACATGCTCCAAAATGAAATGGAAAGGAAGTTCAACTCTGTGGAAAACTTCAACACAAAGTTGAATCGCAAAAGTCATTGGAACAGAAATACCACTAGAAAACTCAATAGAAATTTCATATATGGATGGCTCCAAAACAACGGAGGGAACTGAAATAGGAGTATATGGACCTAGTACTAGATACCACGAAAGCTTGAGTAAATCGCAAAGCATCTTCCAAACGGGAATACACGCCATCCGGAAATGCATCCAATGCATCAAAGAAAGAAACAAACTATCGAGGACAAGAGATTATCAACTTGTCGGATAATCAGCAGCCATCATTTTCCATCTATTAATACGTTTTTGTAATATGTGTGACCAAATTATTTGTGATAAACTTCATGCACTACTGGGTTTATTTTCGTAATTAAGTTATCGAAATAGCTTTAAATTAACTAAAATGGAATACTAGATCACCAAAATCTTAACAAATTCAGAAAAATAAATTTTTCTTCGAATAAATACTTTATAATGAAAGGAAATATTTATTACAATTTTATTTTTCTTTATCAGCAAAAGGTCTTGACTTACGAAAGCAATCGCCCGATCCGAGAATTCAGACAAAAAAATCCGAAGCAGACAAAACAATAAAGCCGCTGCTGCTGTAGCGGGGACATGAGACTATGCCGATAACGTTCGTTGGATGGCAAGATGAAGGCGAGCCTGTTACTTTGGACCCTGTATAGAGGGGGATTGATTAATTTTTTATATATTGTCAATAGAATTATGAAACTGATAATAGAAAAGAAAGATCTGATTCTTTCTCACCAGTTCGTATTAACAAATAAACATTCAGCTATAAACCAAGTTTGGGTTAATGGTTTAAATTATAATGTGAGATCGCTTTTTGCTAAGACAATATTTCAAAATTCTTCAATCCTACATAGCAGACAGATACTTCAAAATAAAGTAAGAACTATCTTATTTAGAATTAGAAGAAATGAAAGCAAGAGTGTTACAAGAAAGTAATCAGGGTCTGGTTACTACTTATTGCACACTTATGTCATTTCAGTGTTAGAAAACATTGTTATTACTTTTTCTAACGGCACGGTTATTCAAGCAACAAAAGACAGAACATTGAGTCAACTGAAAAATTGTTATCAGCAGTGCACCAAATCAACAACTGGACCAAAAGGTGGCAGAAAAACCTAAATTAAACTAAATCAATTCATGCCAACTTCCTAGAAGAAGAATTGAACTGATATCAGTCAATTTAAATAATAAGCTGATTCGCGATCTCACATTGAACGCTTTATTCAGGAAGACTTATGACAAGAAGAAAAGGAAGGCACTGCGACTGAAATGTAGAAAAATATATTGAGTAATTTACAGAAACCTCTACATAATAAGCTCTTGGTTTACAAGCGGATTCTAAAACCAGTATAAGACATACAGTTGTGCCCCTCGCCCTCCGGCCTTGTTATTCAGCTTTCCCGTGGCAACATAAACAATTGTATTATAATACACTCTAACATTCATTTCTTGATTCTTTTTGCAATATTTTCAGAGTTTATACCATTATTTTTCAGAAAGTTTTCCAAGACTGAAATCTTCTTCTTCTTCTTCTACCTTCTATAATAGGTCCCTGACCTGTTCCTTCTTCGATTTTCCTCATTCTGGACTTAAATTGTCGCTCCACCTTTTCCGTGGTCGACCTCTACTGCGTGTACCACTAGGCGATTTATCTCGTGCGATCCTTACCAGTCTATCCTCTGTCATTCGGCTTATGTGTTTGTTCCATTGTGTCTTACGTTGTAGGACCCACTCATTAATGCAGTCTGTGTTGCATGATTGCCTGATGTTATCCCTTCTTTCTCTGTCTAGTAGCGTTTTTCCTGTTATTCGTCGAAGTATTCTCATTTCTGTAGTCTCCAATAGTTGTTTCGTTTTTGTCGTCTCTGGCCGTGTTTCTGAGGTGTATGTCATAATAGGTCTAATTGTGGTTTTGTAGATCCGAACCTTTGTTTCTTGTTGTAAGTGTTTGTTTCGCCAGATCACGTCGTTGAGGCAACCCGCCACTTTGTTTGCTTTGGCCACCTGCCCTCTTACTTCATCTTCGATGTTGCCATAACTAGTTATGTCGATTCCTAAATATTTGAAACTCATTTCTTGTTGTATTATTTGACCGTCTAGTTCTAGTTTGCATCGGAGGGGTTCTTTTGAGGTTGTCATACATTTAGTTTTTTCGGCTGAGATAATCATATTATATTTTCTTCCCGTAAGATTAAAGGTATTTAACAATCTCTGGAGGTCGTCTTCATTTTCGGCACATATCACAGCGTCATCAGCGTAACAGAGAATTTTTATTTCTGTATCACCCATTTTATATCCTCTACCAAGTCGCACCTCCTTTATTATTTCGTCCATTATCATGTTAAATAACAAAGGACTAAGCGAGTCTCCCTGTCTAATACCGCTGTTGACTGGTATGGGTGTTGATAATTTACCGTTAGTGCGAATCTGAACTTTATTGTTTGCGTATATGTTTTCGATGGTCTGAATTATATTGATAGGAATATTTCTCTTATATAACAGGTGGATTACGTTATCTAGCTTTATGCGATCGAATGCTTTTCTTAGATCTATAAAGCATAAAAATGTTGGTTTATTGTATTCTAGAGATTTTTCGACTATCTGTCGTAGAATAAATACTGCATCCTCGCAAGACCTTCCTGATCTAAATCCCTGCTGTTCGTCTTCCAGTGTTGTAACCAAATTAATTTTATTTTTGATTACTTTCGTAACGAGTTTCAGAGTTGTGTCCAGTAGATTAATACCCCTGTAGTTCCCTGGTTCTTGTTTGTCACCTTTCTTAAACATAAGCATCATTGTGCTGGTTCTCCACCTATCTGGTACTTTGCATTGTGTCAGAATTTTTCGAATGAAGCTTGTGAGTTCCTGTGTTAGTCGCTGTCCTCCGTATTTCAACAATTCGTTATGAATTCCGTCTTGTCCGGGAGACTTTCTATTTTTTAAGGATTTTAGAGCTTTCTCCACTTCTTGAATGGTGACTTCCACATTATTCCTTATTGCTTGTATGTTGTTTTTTCCAATGTTAGCATCTCCCTCAAATAATTTTGTTAGGTGGTCTATCCATTTCTCCTCTGATATTTTGTTTGTTTCGCAGAGTTCAGATATTTCTTTGCGCTGTTGTCTTATCAGTCGCCACATTTGTTTTTGTACACTATAGAAGTCTCCTTCCATTCTTTTAGAGAACTGCTCCCAATCTTCACTTTTTATACTGAAATGTTTTCAAATATTCAAGAAACTTTTTATAAAACACGAAGCCTAAAAAAACTATCAACGACTCGTTGGCCAAGTCACACCAGAGCTGTGGAATCAATTTTTGAAAACATTTCCACAATAATATAGATTTTGGAAAGCATTTCATTTGGTGACATTTCCAGTAGCAATGCAAGTCATATGATCGACTCTTGTGGTATATTAACTTCCATAAAATTATTTCAATTCTTATATCTTATTTGCTTTTGAAACCAAACGCAACTACTTAAAAGTGAACTTTAGAACCAATATGATAATACGACATAGAGTTTTGCCCCCTCCCCCCTCGTCCTTGTTAATCAGCATCTCGACGCCCACATAAAGAAATATATTTTTATAATACACTCTAAAATTTATTCTTTGATTCCTTGGGCTACATTTTCATTTCACACCATTGTTTTACCAGAAAGTTTTCCAAGAATAAAATATTTTCAAATAATCAAGAAACAACACTAAACCTAAAAAAAAACTATCAACGACTCGTTGAGCAGGTCGCATCAGAGCTGTGAAATCAATTTTTGAAAATCTTTCCACGATAATACAGGTTTTGTAAAGCATTTAATATGGTGAAATTTTAGGTATTAATACAGGTCATATGATTGGCGCTTGTGGTATATAAACTTCCATTACATTATTTCAATTCTTATTTCCTTCTAAAAACAAAAACTTTTTAATAAGTTAAATTTTGTTTAATTGTTGATAAAAAGTCGATGTAAAAATGTTTCAGAATTTGTAATTAAAACTAGAAAAAACGTAAAATCCTTTAGACACAACAAATTTTTTAACAGATTTGAAAAAAGAAGCTTGCCTAATAAATTTACTAAAAAAAGATCATGACGAAAAAATCCCTGGACACTGTACTAGAAAAAATTTTAAAATTTCTGCATATTTTCTTGTCTTGGATACCTTTATTCAAACACAAAGATATGATGACTTCTTACAAATCGCCAACAAATTTTCATGACTGAAGACAGAAAATATCGGTGCTTCAGAAGAAAACATAAAATCTGTGTATGATTTATATATTTTTTACAAATTACCTATTTAAACGGAAATAGTGGATGAATATAAATCATTTTATAGCTTAATTATTGAAATAAATGAAAAAAGTAAATTAAAAACATAATTTCCAAAAAACTTTTGATAATTTATGGAAAATATACCGAATTTTTAAAACGATTGCTGTAAACATAGCAATAGGCGAAAGAAGTTTAATACATTAAAAACTATTAAAATGAATAATAAGTTGGTTATGGCTGAGAACAGATATGCAAACATAGCTTTACTTAATTTTAAAAGTGACTATAAAACTAATATTGATTTGCTCACTACGATGGACAAATTTTATACCATAAAACTTCGAATATACCCCTGTAGAATTATTATAACGTCAGAACTAGTTGAATGCTGAATAACGTAATAATAATTTATTTATATTTGAAAAAGGGTTGATAAACAGTAGATATTTAATATCTTCTAACATATCGATTTTATGCTGTCTTTTTCTAATTGCATTATTTAAACGAGTATCATATGATAATCGGTATGTTAATTTTGAATACATAAAAGTATGAATATATGGTTGCCTAAATTATTATTATTGTTATTTCCAATATTTAAACAATATCTAACAATATTTACTAATAAAAATAAGTTTTTAGACTCTCCAACACTTAAAAACACTAAAAAGAGTCACGACAAGCAATTAAACTGACAGAAAGATAAGTAAACATGTTTATGTCTGTCATACATCAAAAAAGCCTCTCCTCCACCAACCATAAACAGCCTCCAAACAAATATATTGTTGTTTAAATCTATAGGGTATGATCGCAGCCATAAAAAGTAGAAGAATTATATTATAAACATATTTGACTTATTTTTGTATTATATTTAGAGTAAAAGTTTTATTTGGAATGGTGGCTGTTTCTTTTCCGTATGTTGAAATAAGGTTATCCACTTTTTTGGGTTATATTGTTTGTTATTAAGAATATATGGATAGTATTTTTTATTTTTTATTTTTTAATTATAATAAAACATTATCCAAGTTCCGGTGAATAACTTATATTTAAAAATAAATTTATAATAATCATAATAATATAACAGCTTTTATTAACAATAATAGTGATTCCAATAAAATATATAACGCCCCCTAAAATTTTTTCCCCTCCTCACGCCCAGAAAGGTTGGCTACAGTACTGCTGGGGTAGCAGCAAACGAAACGATATCCAGATAATATAGAGATTTCAAAATAAAATACTAAAGAGTATCGTCAATATGCTATGGTATTGTAGAAACAGTGATCCATAACGGAGACTGTAAAGAACACATCAAGAAATTTTCACAGAGTCATAAAGAAAGGCTCCACCAACATATCAAAGTCGAGACTATCCATCTCTTAGATACTTCAGGATAAGTGAGAAGATTCAAAAGGAGAAATATTCGAGTTAGCTTAGGTTATACATATAAAGCGGATATTGTGGGGAATTGTATACGTTAAAATTAGTGTTGTGGTGTATTCAAACCTAAAGATCATTGTTTACGTAATGACAAATTGGAGGTACTAGAAAAAATATTTGCCCCAGCCATGACAACCACAACTGACCGTACTTTACCTAGTACCGTTCAATAGTGAGAACGTTTTTCTATTTGTTTGTCCATTTTTTTTAAATTTCTTCATTATTTTGTGTTTTATGAAGTGTTTTTTAAAATAAATGAGTTTTGTGAAATTGCACGTCGCAGTGTCATCAAATTTTCCATAAGAAAACATAGTTGTTCTAAAAATATTTGCGAAATACGTCGACAACCGATTGAAAAAGAATAGGCTTTTATTCTATTGTTAGAACAAAAACTTTTCTTGTGCCTTTAAGTTTTAATAAAAACGCTTTAGTTTAAACTTCATTGCAGTGCTGAATGAGTAAAATAATTCTTGTTCCTACCTGACAAAAATAATATGCATTGTTATTTTTCTATTACACTTAACTTAAATAAAATAATTCTTGTGAATTTATCTCAATCCTATTTGAATCTGCGAAAACGATCTTTCAAAATAATATTATTCCTGCACTGCGTCGGTATTACTGCTGTTATCGAGGTGGCTATCGGGTGACCCCTTGAGTTCCGTCGATGCTGTGGCTGGTGTGTTGTTCATTCTTCGGCGGCAGCTTCTTTGAATGGTGTGGCAATTGAAGAGCGAAGATTATTTCCACCAATTTTCAAAAAGGAATTTTAATTTGAGTACACTGTTCCACAAAAAAATATTATAATTATTATTATTGCTATTGGAGTCAAGAAAAAGTCGAATTGTTGTTTATTTATGACAACTGATAAAGGGCAAGATAGCATTTTATACAGGATGAACTGATAACACTTGAATGGGAGATATCTACTCCTCTAGTGCGACGAACGAATAATACATTTTTAAATATCCAATACACTCCATTCTACTTTTTTTGGCTCTTACTCAAGGAAGTTAAAGGAAATATGGAAAACTATAAAAATATGCTCAATGCGAAAAAAATTATCCCAACATGCAGAAAATAAATGTCATAAATTGACATCAAGTAGCTACGTGGAGCAAGCGCAGAAAGAAATTTGGTAATAAATTTGTTGTAGGAGGTTGGCAATATGAGAACCCGAGAACCAGAGCAGGATTTGCGAAAGTGGCGATCGGTGTCCGTATTTTTTTTGTTTGATGTGGTCGTTTATCATCGTCCTTGATATTTAAAATTCTCTTGATTTTTTTGTTGTGCCGTGCAGAGGCATTAGTTAAATTTTGGAATTTATATTTGTGTATGTTATCAAGACATTTGGGCAGACTCTGTATTTATAACAATACATCAATGTATGGCATTGTTTTGAAAATCCCGTTACTTCATTATTTTTAATAAATATAGTTTTTTTATATATTTTGGTAATTATTTACATTATGGTAAATCTAGGAAAATGACGTTTTTTGGGAAAAATTCGATACTTACCCCCTATTTCGAGCTCCTAGAATACAATACTTGGTATTACCAAGTATCATAATTGAATTTATTTTTAACATACACACAAAACTACTTTCAAGATGTAAAATAAATATACCAGCTCTTTTGAAGAAGCTCACTATGTAGAGCGAAACGTCAGAAAAAAAATTGTTGTCCTTTGTTTCTCTAATGGAAAAACTTATACCCAAGAAAATATATATATATATATATATATATATATATATATATATATATATATATATATATAAACGAGGAACTGGGGAACTGGGAATAAAATCAGATAAAATAAGATGGAACAATAAGAGTAGTATCAGACAAGCAAAGAAAATTATAGATGTTGTTCTGCAAAAGACTTGGCGAAAAATTCACGAGAAGGCAAAATTGTTTACAGATATGTTTTTCATGGAATTTCATTTACATATAAAGAACGAAACTGAATTTCCTCAAAGGGTTTTTCACAGGCCACTACCAGCTAACCAATAAAAATCCATCTGAAAGTGACTCGTTTCGATAAAGCTTAAGTATGCTTAATATCATGTTAGACTGAAGAAACCCCGTCATAGTTTTTAGAAGTCTGAAAGTATGAGAAGTTTTAAAAAATCGATGGAGTTGCAGAAAAAGAAATTTTCTCCTTCAAAACGTAAAAATCTTAGAAGTCAGGAATCTACTCATCTAATACACTTTGACTAAAAATACAGGAAAATGTTTGGAGTTTTCATTAGTATTATACTTTGACTTCGAAACTCAGATACTTGTAAAGCTTGAAAATTAAGGGTGTTCTTTTTTCAGAGGTATACAATTTTAAAATGAAATAAAATACGTATAAATAATGTTAATAGCTATGGCTTTGGTTTTATTTAAAAGATAATTGTATGTCATTAATGTTTAAATATGATTTCGAGCTTATGAACTCCACGGCTGGCTTGAAAGAAGCGCAATTGGAAATCCAATTTTCGACCACTTTATCGAGCAACTGGGGTCGTATATCAGCAATTACGTAACGAACGTTGACTTCCAAGTGGTCCAACATTTGTGTGTTATCGACGTAGACTGGTGATTTTATATATCTCCAAAGAATCCATAGGTGTGAGATCACACAATCGTGGAGACCCGTTCACAGATCCATTACGCGAAATTATGCTCTCATTGAATGTTTTCAGCAATAAATTGGTGGTGTCGCGCGCCGTATGGCATGTTGTGCCATCTTGTTCAATCTAAAGCTCTGTCACATCAATACCATTCAACTGAGGAACGAAGAAATCAGCAATCATGGCTCAATAGCGCTCTCCATTGACAGTAATATCCAAACTGGCATAATCTTTAAAGAAATATTGGCCAATGAATCCACCTGCCTATAGAGAACACCAAATAGTGACTCTTGATGGATTTTAATGCATCTTAATAAAGACTTCTGGGTTTTCTCCTCTCCAAATTCGACAATTCTGTTTACAAACGTAGCCATTCAACAAAAAAATTAGCCTTATCGCTGAACAAAATTTTGCGTTGAAAAGAAGATCAAACTGGATATTTTTTTGGCCCATTCACCGAATGTACGGTGCGCACGCGGTTTCAACTCTTGCACAAGCTGGATCTTGTAAGCTCGTAATCCAAGATCTTTTCGCAAAATCTTCCACAAAGTGGATGGGCACAGTTCCAATTGTTATGCACGATGGCGAATCGATTCATTCGGGTCCTCCTCAATACTACGTTCTACAACACCAATAACTTCTTCTGCGCGCACTGTACGGCGTCTTCGTCGATGCTTATTATCAACCAAAGTGTACGTAGCTCGAAAACGATCCATGGATTTCCGAATAACTTGCTCGGATGGACGATCATGTCGACCGTAAAATGGACGTAGCGCACGGTAAGTTTGGCGAATTGAACCATGATTCTCAAAATAAATTTACACAATTTGCAAGCGTTGTTCTGGCATTCTGTCTATTTATGATGAAATGGCTGACTACAAAGCAACTTTCAACTGTCAAATTTACGGTCGTTAGGAATAGTGTTGCCAATTTAAAAACCAAACCCATATAAAAAACCTTTTATATAAAAAGTAGATATAAATAATGTGACACTACGGAAAAAAAGGAAAGTTAAAATAAATAAATTATTAAGAAAACATGGTGAAAACAGATATGTCCATCTCTTTGTGTTAAATCCTGGTCCGTAGGCCAGCAAGATCAACTTGGCTTGGCTCGTGACCACACACGCGGCCACGTCGCGTCGAGGTTGCGGCCGTGGGATGCAAACGACGAACAACGATAGGATAACCACCAGTGTGACGTCATACAACAAGTTGCGACATACGATAAGATTGTTTGCTAATTCTATTTTTATTTCCAAAAAATACACTTGCACAATTTACGTAAAAATATTTTTGTTATTGGGAACAACTTGAATCGGAAATCTACATGTGATTCGATATTATTGTGGGAAACTAGACATAAGTTGTTTTTGTTATGATCTATGATAGATGAATGTGAGTAAACAGTACTGTTACGTAAGTTAGGTTATATTGTTTTTACGAGTTGAATCATTTTGAACTGCGCAAGTTAGAGCTGTCAAAACCGATAAACTTTTAAAACCCTTTTGAGACTTTATAATACTTTTCTTAATTTATTTATGAAATTAGCAAAGATTTTCGTTCGAGGATTCCTTTATTAACTAATAACACTGGACAACAGCGAAAATGTATCTAAAATAAAATCGATTAAATCTGACCATTTTGATGTGATAATATCGAAAGTAAACTTATCTCTTTAATATTATTTCAAGTTTTAGAGGTACGTGATGTCATGTCTCCCTATATATTAACAATGTAACCGCAAGAATGCATATGGTATATTTGTATTGAAATGTTGTACAACTTGGCAACACCGCATGGGAGATCTCCAGGGATGACCCCCAATATACGAAGTCGTAACCCCCAGAGCTTAAAATAAGGGAGCCATTTAAACCTATGTAAATCGATTTCTATGTGTGTTTTGTACTGAACAGACCCTGTATACAAACAAATGGAAAACGCCACTATTGCGAATATTATGGAATTGAGTAGAAAATTCTCGAATATTCTCTAAAAATGTAGAAGCCTTATTTGGGTATATAAGCAGCTACTATTGTACATATCTGTTTGCAATACTCAAAAACATATACTTATCAGATCACCATGGATCATACTACACGTGAAAAACACCAGTTCACAAAGTTTCTAACATGATTTCCTTTCCAAAATCATAGTTCAAAAAGCATTAGTGCTTATGGAACAAAATCCAGCATTCTCATTCGTAGATTTTAACTTTAAAGGCGTGGCCTAAAAGTTACTACAAAATACGGCCATCACAAGCATCGCCTTTCTTCTTGGATTTCCACTCTTCCGAAGCAAAAAAGCAACGGCATACCAGTTCCAGTACCTCCATACAAAAACCACGACGATCTTTTTGAAGGCATCGAAGTCTTCGAAGAACGTCCAGTCTTGGCTACTTTAAACATAAAATCACTTTTTCGGGGTCTTTGGGTGTTTAGTAGCTATCACTTGCACTTAGATAGTGAAAAACCAAAGATTCAAGAAGATTTTAAAGCGAAACGCAAACAAATCTGGATTAAATATGGTGGCTGGGGATTTCCCTTGTATAAAACATAGTGTTGGACTTTTAGGTAGTATCTGCATACGAACGCCTAGGTAAGTTTTCACAACTACAGGGCCCTCAGACACTATAGTTCGAAAGGCAGGTGCTATTTGAGACTACATACGCGAACTGGCGTTGTAGTAGCGGATCACCGACATAAAGATCGCGATTCAATTCGAAATAAACATGAGTTTTCCAATACTCAACCAAAACATAACCTCAAACCCACAAAATATGGTACAAATTCCTATAACATATTTTTCCAGAAAAATTCATTCAAATTTTTCCAAAACAAATTCACTTTCATTCGTTTTAACACTCCTATAATATTATTTTATAATATTATATCCAATTTTCCACAGTTACTAGTACTGTTTTTAGCACACACAATTCAGTTACCCACACTTGTTTTGCGAACAAACTTCTTTTAATCTGTTCCTTGTTACCTTTACATTTTTTAGTTAGCGAAAAGCATCTTCATTTCTCCGATATATTTCGGAACATGAAAACGCCTTGTTTGCGGGATTCAGCGTGGGAATACCCGGGAAAAAAGGTCGGTTTCTGAAATATTATTCTGGATTTATTTTTATCCCTCTTCAGCGAATTTAACTGCGGGAACTGAAAGCAACTTATGACAAGGATTAAAGTGATAAAATGTATCCCTTGCGAGAGTTAAATGGACTGTTTTTACGACGTTTAGGAATAAATTACAAGGAAAGATATGTACAGTTAGTTTTAATTAAACATGTTATACGCTAATTATCACATGGGTAAAAATAACGCTTAAACATTTTATTGCGGAATAACTTCTATTCCTGATTTTCATTTTGCGCATTACTTTACATCCCCGTAGCGGATTTTACATTCACATTTATGAATTATTTTCATGCGGAAAGTTGTACAACAATTTCTTTAGCGGAAAATTTTTATTATAAATTATCAACACAAAACAAAAACAAAATGGCCTATAAACTCAAACACTTGCAAGTTCCCCTTGGCTAAGTGTTATTCACCGTAATGCTTAGTTTACCCAATACTTGATTTTCTTTCAGAATCTCAACCTTGGAGCATTCCAAGTTCAAACATTCATCATTCTTTATGCACAGCCGACAAATGCTTATTTTCGGAAGCAAATTTCATTTCAATTTCCGAAGTAAACAGAAGAAAACAAAAGCCCTTTTAACATGCACTCCCCTTTTGCCCCAGTGGGCGAGAAGAAAGATGAGGCGGACAGATTTCCTATCTGGTCGGCTGGTTTAGGAGGGACTCTCACCGCACCCCCTTGCGTTGCGGTTCAATAAGGTAGAATAACTTAGATACGACTTTTGACGTTCTAAATCTGCCTTATAACAACGACAAATAGCGACCTGGTGGAAATGAACCACGATAGCGCTCGTTACAGGACCAGACACGCATCACGTTACGGTCTAGCGATATAAATTTATACTTGTAAACGCTTCGCCTAAGATTGTTATGGTCCCTGCTTTATGAAGATATCGTATACTATAGCGATTTTGGGAACAACATCAGACAAGTCTGGCACTTTCGACGACTGACTGAAACCCAGCAAGCTCGATTCGACACGCGTTCAGCAACCAAACCACACCCAAATTTAAAAAAAGGAGGCGTTACGTAACGCGTTACTACAAAACGGAGGGGTTAGTCAGTCGAAGTTAGTGAGTCGAATCGAATCGAATAGTTCAGATTGTAAGATGTCTCGAAAGTGTGTAAACAATTCTGATCACTTCTATTATGTTTGTAGTGAGGTGACTTTTGCCTCTCAGAAGCGATCTATTATCGCATTGATAAAAAAGGCATATCAACTTTATTTCGGTTGAAATATTGGGGATCGCATATCTGATGTAATGCATGTACTTCAAGTGTAAGAAACTGGTTAAATAGTAAAAAACGATCTATGCACTTTGCTGTCCCAATGATCTGGAGAAAGCCTTCAAATTATGTTAATGATTGCTATTTCTGCATCATACCTTGTGTTGGGCAAGGCATTTCACACCCAGCACGTTTTTCCGCCAACCGCACAAAATAAAAAATCTTGCAAGAGACTTAGAATTTCCGAAAAGTAAAGCAAAATTACTAGGATTGCAACACTGAAACTTACTAGAAGACGATGTTTCAGTATGTGTTTTTCGTAAACGCCATAAAGGCCTAGCACCATTTTTAACATGGAATAGAACTTGATTTCCTCCAATAACATTAGCGGTTTATTGGCGGCTTAAATATAAACTACAAGCCAGAGGAATGGAGATTGTTTATAGACAGTTCAACATTGAGTTTAAAAGCAGTATTTTTACATATAGGAAATATTTTACCGTCTATTCCTGTTGGATATGCAGTTGAAAAAATCATACGCCAATATGAAGTACCTATTGAAAAGTATAAAATACGATAAGCACCAATGGTAGATCTGTGGCGTTTTAAAAGTGATTGCACTTTTACTTGGGTTGCAGCTGGGCTACACCAAGTTTTGCTGTCTTTGTATTAATGGGACAGTCAGACAAAGCACTTCATTACAAGAGAAACGACTGGTCCGTTGGACAATCATTAGAGCCAGATGAAAAGAATATACAACATATGCCATTGGTATACTCCAAAAAGATTTTGTTGCCACCATTTCATATCAAATTGTGCCTAATGGAAGACTTTTTAAAGCATCGGAGCCTATTCTGGAAAACAAACAAGTTATATTGAGACCAAACGGTTCTAACAGATTAAACAGTTGCTCATAATAGGCCAGACATTACACTAACAGATAAAATTTCTAGGCAAACTACTCTGATTGATATCGCTATATTTAATAGCAACAACCTAAGATTAAAATACAATGAGAAGATCGCTAAATATTGAAATCTGGTGATGCAAATCAGACAGTGGGCAATGAATAGCGTCCACACAATTCCCATAATACCATCAACAACTAGAATGATACCAAAGAACCTCCTGCAGAACATCAAGAGACTGGACCTTAGTGAGCATCTTTATAAACCGATTCAGAAAGCAGTTCTCCTTGCAACCGCGCGGACCATCCGAAAATTTGTAGGAAGTACGCCACGCCACCTAGGACCCGATAACATGGAAAGGGTCCCCACGGTTTCACACTTTTGGTGTCTATGTGTACCTGGTCTGAGTCACTAATCCCTGGAGGGAGTGTGAAGCCGTTTGACTTGTAAATCTAATCTCTAATAAAAGTTATACGGATTCAAAATATTTTGATCTTTTGAAAAATATTGATTAGAACCGGATCTATCACAAATTTAATAGCCCGGCTTCACTCGTAACGGTGATGAGGACAGTGCGCTGTTCTCTTTCATCCACTGTTGAAATTATTCAATATTTTCATCTCATGATGTAGTGATTGAACTGCATTGATTTTCCGTGTAAGCCTAGAGAAAGCGTGGAAGAAATTCATTTTAAACAGACAAAAGCTTATCGTTCAAAATAAAAAAGTACTGAAACTAAAAATATTAAAACTTTGTATTTAACAAAAAGAGTTCTGTTAAAGATATGTAATTTTGAAGCAAATGATAAAGAAATTTGTGAAAAGAAAAACATAATGAATGTTATTAATCAGATAACAAATTCTGCTCAATATGTTCGTTTAGTAGCATTTCCAATAGAATACAGAGATAACAAAAAGTTTTATGTTGCTCAAATTAAATGAGCTTCTTAGGGACAGATAAAAGTGTCTTGTTTCAGGCAAAATAAAAAAAATCAAAATGCTTTTATAGAGCTACAAGTTCCAGACCAATGTAATAGAGTTATAGAACAAATAAAAAAAGTTTTACAATAACCAATTCTTTTCAGAACAGGAGGGTTTTCGCTTAATGAAGACCCTTTTTCTCAATTTCTTTTATGATATCTATTTGTTGTTGGAACGTTTATTTTATTTGAATGTATTTTTGAAAAAATAAAATAATTTTCAAAGAAATAAAATTGTATTTTATTATCTATTTTTTTTTTATATTATATTAAAGTACCTTTTTTACTTTAAATTTGAGTCAAGTGACCTCCAGATGCTTCAAACATGAAACATATACCAAATTTAAAAACCAAAATTTCAGTTAGAAATAAAGAAATCTTCCGCCGTATTTAAATAGTTGTTTATATGTATTATATTTTTAAATAGAGGAATGGAAAGAATAATAAAAACAGTTTGTTTCTTGCAAATACAACTCTGGTGCTCTCTCCATGCGCGTTTCGTCCACCTTATGGCCTCGTCAGTGAAGCTGTATTGAATACAGAACAACATTCGCAGGAAACAACTGCTATATAAAATATAAATTCCAAAGTGGGTCGGTAGCATATTAAAAACCTGCTAACTTCGATACCAGATTGAAAAATATCGCCAGTCCAACGATATCTACCGTATTTAAATAGTTGTTTAGATGTATTATTCTTTCAAGCAGGGGAAAGGAATATATATATATATATATATATATATATATATATATATATATATATATATATAAGCAGTTTGTTGTCTGCAAATACAACCCTGGTCCTCTCTCTATACACGTTTCGACCACCTTGTGGTCTCGTCAGTGGAGCTGTATCGTATAGCAACATTTGCAGGAAACAACTCCTATATGAAATGTAAATTGCATAGTATGTCGATAGAATATTTTGAATTTACATTTTATATAGCAGTTGTTTCCTGCTCATGTTGCTCTCGGTTCGATACAACTCTACTGACGAGTGGTTGAAAAGCTGTTTGTATATATTCTTTCTTATTTTCTGCTTGAAAGGATACATCAAACTTAACACATATTTCATCTCAACCCCAAAAACGGGGCGAGTCAGAATACTTTATTTTCCTATATAAATTAAAGGAGAGGGGGGGTTATAGAAACTTCAAAATATGTAAGTTAATATTACAAAAAATAAGTTAAAACTATTGCCAAGTCGCTCCGGTTTATGGTATACTTGACTAAATATTTTTGGTTTTCATACAGGTAATTTATATATTAAATTTTTGGATGAACAAATACTTTTTTAAAGCAGATGGATAAAAAGAAGGAACTAAACGATAAAGAAGAAATTTTGTTAAATAATGTTCGATTCATTTCGGTCTTGGCGGGTTCCTTAATTTGAACTTATTTTTTCCTTGAAATTCGTGGATTTAAAATTTTGCAACCTTGTTTTGTTATTGCTTTTATTCGCCTAATATTAATCTAGGTCACATTTCGCCAGTAGGCCTAAATTTAACCGATATGTCCTTTAGAGTTTTATTTGTTTTAAAATCTATAAGTCAAGGAATATTTTTATTGCAAATTTGAATATTTATCGCAAAACGTCGCCATTTCGCTATAACAGCTTTTACGATTTTATGCGACCTTGTGCAAAAGCAAAAATAACACGAAATCATAGTGGAATATTTTAAGTGGAAGTTATAAATGAGTAATTTTATGATTTTTTGCGTTTTTCATGATTTCATGTGACTTTTAATGATCCCACGAACGGCAATGAAATGAATTGGTGGCGGCGTGCGACCGCGACAAAGGCGTAAAATGACTAAAGCTTGCCATAGTCAATTGGTCCTATTAAAAATATCAAAGGCTCCAAGACTTAATTAAATTCTAATACGGTGTGGCTCAAAGAGATTTTGGGTTGAATAAGGCGCAGACAAGAACAATTTTGTCCAAAATTTCCGACCTATGTAAATATTTAGTCTCTTTAAGGTGCGTATAAATATGGCGAGACGAGCGCTAGTTGAGTATGCCTCGAACTTCCAACGAGACTCCTTTGAATTTCGCCGATTTGTGTTGTTATCGAGAGCCATCGTCGGCAAATTTGAAAAGAGGTAATAAATGCAGTTGGGTCACAAGAAGTCAATTTTTTCATAGTTTTATTGTTTTCGAGTAGCTCGACCGATATTCGCAGCGATCCATTTTCTATCGGTTTTTTGGTGCGAACTCAAAGGGTTTTTTTTATTTAGTGAGACCGGTTTATGACACGCTTTTTCGAAAAAATTTACTTTGCAGTGAGACTGAAAACACGAGATTTTCTTATTTTTTTGTTAATGAAATGAAATCTATTTAGCACTTGGCATTAATTGATTAAAAGTTGTTCATAAGTGAATATGGAGTGATTGGAAGAAAATAGAGGAACCTGAAAATAATTTCAAAATTTATGGGTTATGGACAAAAATTTTAAAGAAGAAAAGAAGTGTGAAATGAAATTGCCTCAGAAAATTTGCAGAGACCAGCGAGAAGAAAATTTCGAGAGCGTCTGCCATATGGAAGTGGGCTGCTGATAATATATTTTTCTTTTGGAAATGACTGCTCCTGTTTAGTTTAACATATATTCGTTTTTTATTTAATATACTTTTCACGGTAAAATCCCACTGCATAAAAGTAACAAAGCTGTCATTTGTTCTTCATTGTCAGACAAAGTATGATAATTCTATGCACACCTATGAAGAAGCATAAACCAAAGCCATAGAAATTCTCGGAACAGATTTCATAAATAATTCGGCTTTCCGAATTCGGATGACGCAAGGGGTAGATATTGTATGTGTCTTAAGTATCTATTTGAGGAGAGAGTTGTATACTTAAGAGATAATTAGATTAAGAAGTATACATCTCAAATGGGCAATTAACAATAATGACATTTTTAAGTATACTTTAGATGTGTATAAATGTAAGGCCTTGCTATGTTATTGTCTTACAACTTTCAGTGCTAGCTATTGAAAATTTCTATTTTTGCTATAAAACTTATCGAATCTACAACTTATAGGTGAATTAAGGAAAGGAAACGTAGAACTGTGTGCTAGCCTGAACCGTACCCTAGAAGGAAAAAATTATACGAATGATTCAAAAACATACTAAAAGACACGTTCATGAATTAGAAAGCTTTTAGGTAGAAAATAAAAAGCAAGTCTCGATAAAGTTTTGAAAGTTATTAAACACGACCAGAATATGCCTGGCATGCGAAAAACCAATCTGTAGAAAATGCTGACAAAAATGAATTTCTCGTAGCGAAAGTGAAAATAGAGGTGATACAGAGGAAATACTTTTAGAGAAAACGGTATTTTCGGGAAATTAGAAAATACCACAGGGAAGGCATCTGGATGTAATCTGTCTCAGTACAGGACACATAGTAAAATAAATGTTTGAAGATAAGAATATAGCAATTTTTCGTGAAGCATTCTTAGACGGGTTATCGACAGATTTAAAACCCTTATCCGCTCAGGGCCACAAACTCATTACAACTCATATTGGAGGGAATTTATAGAAGGTCAGTTGTAGATTTGGATAACGCCAGTTATCATTCTAGACTGGTGGAAAAGATGCCAATAACACAGTTGAAAAAGCGATATTACAAATTGGTTATCAACAAAACATATTTCCTTTATGAACAGTTTACTAAAGAAGGAACTTGTAAAAATTGCGAATGAGAAAGAAAGACAATTTAAGGAACATGTGATAGACGAATACGCTGAAAAATATGGAAATGTTGTGCTTCGAACACATTAATTAAAATCCATTAAACATATATGGTCACAACTAATTCGTAACTCGGGATAATCCAAAATGTAAACTATAAGGAATATGTAAATTTCTTAATACATTAAAAAAAATTATCAGCGAGGAATGGTGAAACTGCATTAACTATGTTATTAAAGAAAAACTTAATTGAAGTTCACATCGATACAGCCACACTCGCCGCGACAATCATCGCCAAACAAACTAGTAAACAAACTGGTTAAATTCCGCTTTTTACTTTGAAATATTAAAGATAATTAGAAAATAATACTCCTGAAAAAGTAGGTTCTTTTTTAGCAACCTGAAAACCGCCATATTGAACCGTGAACAGATTACTAACGACCTACGTATAAGCTAATTTCGAGATTAATTAAGTAATATTTCGAAAATAAGAAAAACTACCTCTTATTTATTTCGGAATATAAAGATATAAGGAAAATATGATCATAAAAAAAATTCAGCCAATTTGACAGCATGAGGTATCGTAATATTGGCCAGTGAACGGGAAAACACAAACTCGTGTAAAGGCTGATTTCCAAGATTTATCAATAGATCTTGTAAAAGTACAACAAAAAGGTATCTTTTTTATTTATAAATATAGGAGATAATATGTAAATAAAATCACTTAAAAAATTAGATTTAATTCTAATATCCCGGCACCACAGTTATGGTGAACCCCATATAAGCTGATTTCGGGATTCATTATTAAATATTTGGAAAATAAGAAAAAATTAACTAAATTTCATTTCGGAATATAAAGAATATAATCAAAACTTGAATATTTTTTTCTTTACCCTTTATTGGTTTACACCGTCCAAACGCATAAATCTCTTTGGGCGCCGGGCGTCGAAGAAGGGTTCGAATGGACAAAGATCAGTTCGTTGCAAGCTCGTCACTCGCTCGACTCGCCATATTTATACGCACCTTTTTTTTACGAGTACTGAACCATGTTGCATGATTTTGCCCAGCATATAATGACTTGCTCGCAGTGGCGGCTTCTCAGAGGAGGCTAGGAAAGCCCAGCCTCCCTATACATTTTTGATGAAATTAACTTAAAGCTAGAATACAAATTACATAATTATTATAAAATATTATTTAAAATAATGGTCATTTTTACTTTTTTTTGTAATTAAATTTTAAGGCGAAAATAAAAATTTCATAATTGCCATTAAATCTAATGCCGTCATATATATTCTACGAGTCTATTAATAAGTTACGTTTTATATGACGAGAAATATGCTAGACGTATGCAAGGGAAGGTAGCCTCGCTTGCCAACATCCGACAATATCGGAGACGATCAGCAAAATGATGATTATTCGGAAAAGTGGAAACACCAAATTTAACGAATTTTTCGATGATTTTTTACATATCTCGCGTGATTCTTTGAAAAAAATTGAAATCTTTACTCATATAACTTGTATTTTCTGATCATTATCTTTAAATTTTAGCCACTTTTATTAAAATTACGAACACACTACAATACTTTTTTAATTTTTTAACAGAATTCACATAAAAAATGCGAATTTTCCATCAAAAGTAAGAAGAATATTAGCTTGTCATTTAACCTTTCGTTGGGGTATGTCCACGATTTAAATCGAAACATGTGATTTTATAGGCCGGACTTTTGTTGTGTAATTTACTATGCGATATTGCCACGTTGACTTGGACTGGTGGATGTTAAATTTCATTAGGATGGAAAACTTGGTATTGTACTTTTTCCAGTATTGTAGCTTAAAATGTGGATAAATGTGCAAAATCAGAATATCAATCGTAAACAGATCGTTCAGCAAGCTACTGTTTTGTGAAATCTACGGGTCTATATCACTAAGCATATGAATATCGTGTTTTTTAAAATTTTATCAGAAAGTATAAATTTTAAATAAGAGATTAAAAGAAAAAAAAAATTGAAGAATATCCAGTATTTCTTTAGCAAAATAGATTCAAAACGTCAGTTATTGAGATTACAATGAAGGTTATCTTGCAGCGTTATCAGATCTCTGACTGATTAATACAATTACAAATAAATGTGCGAAAATAAATAGGAAATAGAAAGAATATAATTAGTTTTCATAACAAATTAAAAACAACAAAATCTGAACTAACCTAGATTGACCTGACTAATAAATAAAACTAACCTGAAATAAATAAATCATTTTAAAAACAAACGTTTTTTGGTTATTTTGGAAAAATGACAAGGGCAAACAAATCCAGGAAAAGAAAACTTGAACTTACCTGGACAATCTTTGATTCCAACATTAAAAGACAGATATATAAAAATCCCCATAAGTCTGTCTCCTAGTTCCCAAGGTCTTTAGTGCGCAACTGCGAAACGGAAAAACTCTAATGGTGCCTTTCATTATATCTGGGGCCTTATCCTCAAACTGGGGAACGTGAAGTGAACGGTGAAAAGGTGGCGAACGCGCATTCTTGAAATGTTCATCATTCATATCCTCGTTCGCCCGGTGGAAGGCAAGCGAACGGTGAAACATGCGCAAATGAAATGTCAGCCGCTAAATGACATATTTAACGCACGGATTTCAAAAAATAAAATATTAAAAATTTTTATTTTATTTTTGGTTCTTCAAAATACCTCGTTATTAAAAAAAATAATATGTTGATGAACCGTTTCTTTAAGACGCTTTATTTTTTGAATAAACAGTTGAAACGTTAATTAGATGATACCCGATATTTTTAACATTTTCGAATTTTTAAAGAAAATAGAAAATTAGAAAGTTGGATATGTCTCGCAAATATTAAGTAAATTTGAGATTAGACATATAAAATTATTACAGGAGATTCTGTACATACCTCAACTGTATGAGCGTGCTATTTAAAAATGTTTTTCTTGGACTAGTTCTGCTTATAGATTTAACATAAATACTTGTGTTCATAACAGCCGAGACACATAGTTAAATCTAACATAATTCTTTTCACGACGCAACTTATAATAAATTTGAGAAATCACAATTTGTAAGCTATCTGAAACTTTTATTTAAATAAGTAACAAATTTTATATTTAAATTATATTAACTACAGCACTTCTTAATTAGACTGTCTTAAACACTATACGACACTACAATTAAATAAATATTATGACTATAATTTATCGGGACATATAAATATGAACCCTACAGACCAATGAATGAGGTCCTTCAGCATAAAAACCTTATTTATGGTACATTTGATCTTCAAGCCTCTACAAATCTTTATAAAATAAAAAAAAAATATATTAAAAGTTGAATGTGAGATCCGCCAGTATCTTTAATGGACGTCTTCTGTGTGGCCTTTGGTGTTGGTCCTGGTCATAAACGGTTTCTCTATCATTGTTCAAGTTTCAGGTTTTCTTTCAAATTTAGTTGTCAAGACAGAACATCTTGCAGTAAGAGGCTGGATATTTTGTGAATTCAGACAATAAATAACTGATTGGATAGTTCCCGTAGTGGATTGGGATGATGGCTTTTAGTCATACTACGTAGAGTTGTAATTTCCACCGTTTCCAGTTTATCAGTGCTGGTTTACTGCAATTACTGTCAGTATATTACGTTGTATTTATGATTGCTGTTTTTCTATGATATCCCTTTTTCTTTATATATTAGAATCTTAAAGTACTTGGCTCTTTGTATGCATTTTTGTTTAACAGTTCTAGAGTGTCAATGTAAGATAAATTTAATCCAGGCAAAGTACAAATATTGTAATGGCAATCAATAACTTCACAAAAATAACAACAACAGCACTATTTTTTTACTTTTGATGATTAATTTAACGTACCAAAACTACTTTTTGCCTAAAATGGCAACCAAACATACTACGAACATTTTCGGTCTGACAGCTCAATTCAATCTGCCATCCATTTTATTTTTTGAAATTCTCGGGTTTTAGCACGTTCATATCTGGCAACATTGAATTTTCAAAAATACGGCTTTTACTGTCAAAAAATTCACATCGCCATTCACATCACGTTTCACATCACACTTTCGAGGATAGGGAACCTATAGCCTATAAAGAAAGCGGGCTTTATGTTATTTTAAATTCTTTTGACGGCCCGGAATTTCCATACGAAATGTTAGGTTATAGCGATATTTATTATCTTTAAATCGTACTAAATATAAAAGCGGAGCTTATTGTTGGAGTTATATTCTACTCGTTGCTTTTATGCACCTTTATCGGTATTTATTTTATATGTTTATAATTTATTACGTTCCGTGATCTGAAGAATGAAGAAACAATAAATTTGGCAACTCTGTAGCTCGTTAATTTTGACACACCAATACTTTGATGTTGTATCTGTGACAATTCACGTAAAAATTTTTAATGTAGAGATTCACAGAGAGAGAAAATTACATTTTTGAACATATTTTTATGTCTTAAATAAGTTTTTACATAATAAGTGACCATTTTCTACACTGAAATTTATGTGAAGTAAATACTGTATTTTTTGATACACAAAAATCTGTAAAAAATTTATTATTTAGTGTGTTTTTATAGAGATATGCAACCAAATCTATTTTAGTTTAGTTCAGATTAGTTTGGGCTATAATAGTAGAATGAACACAATTAATTATCGTTATACTACCAAGTTTTCCATCCTAATAAAATTTAAAATCCACGTCAACATAGCAACATCGCATAGTAAATCACACAATGAATTTCCACACCTTGAAATATGCTAAAAAAAAATATCGAAAGACAAGCCAAAGGTCTTCTTACTTTTTATGGAAAATTCACAATTTTCTGCGGTGTTTTTTATGTAAATTTTAAGACAATTAGATATTGTGTTATGTTTGTAATTTTTATTAGAAGTGACCAAAATTTAAAGGTAGAGATCGGAAGATAGAAGTTATATGAGTGAAAATGATTTTTTTTGGAAAAATCATACCCGTGTTCTACGACCCGAAAATACGAGGTACATGAATAATCATCGAAAAAATGCATAAAAGGGGTGCCATGAATTGTTCAATTCATTAACAAGGAATATTTTTAAAGATCAAAGCAAGATAGTCTCACTTGCCACCATCTGGCAACACTGAAAACGGTTATTAAAATTTGCAAGTTATTGTCCTTTGAGGGGTGGTATCATTTATTCAGTTAACAGATACAGGTTTTATCAAAGCGGGTGGTGAACTGTTACGTTTGTGTTGAAATGTAATTAATTTTAGCCCATTTTCGGTTTTGTAGCAAAAAGCAGATAGAAATGGGGCAAAATATTTGGCTTTTGCCCCACTATAATACACCAACTCACACTTCGCTTGTTCTTGAGTGTTGAGTTAAAAAGTCAACCAATACCATTCCACAACACCATATTCACCATGCGAGTTCCTTTTGGTGCCGTTTATTCCTGAAATCTATTTTTATGAGAGGTAAAATTACGTAGAATGCCATAATTCATCAGTCTAATATAAATGTATCTGGATAAAACCTGACCAGACGCAGACAGGAAATTTTGCGTTGTATTCATCTTAGTCTCGCTATTTTTACTTATGCTCTTTAAATCTTTTTGATCGAGATTCTAAAAATAAAGAGGCAAAGTTCTGTCGCTTTGTTAATTAACAAAAAATCAAGTCTAGTTTACACTGACCCTGTCCGTACACACACTCACCACACGATACTTATCGGCTTATGCACCTCGTCCGCTACAGCATCCGTCGGGGGCCCCGCGGGGATCCGGCATCGCTGGACCGTGTCCATCAGATAGAGGGGACACGCGGCGGCATCCGAGGCCTTTGGTCTCCCCTCTTGTCCTCCCTATACTCCAGACTTATCGAGTTAGTGCATCGGATTACAGCGAGGCGAGAATGTTTTGTAAAAAAATAAATACTACGGCATGATTTTTATTCGATGGTTTCAAAGAGAAAAACAGAAATTTTATGCGATCATTTTAAAGAATAATTATTAGCAATATATGATAATAGTAAGTGTTGAGAGTAGCTATCATTGAAAAAACCGACACAACACTTTTTATCTATTAGGCCCAAGGAAATTGGAAGGGGATGGAAAACTACAAAAATAGGCTAAATGCCCAAAAAAGTGTTCCACCATGCAGAAAATAAATGTCATAAATTGACATCGACTGGCTATGTTGGAGCAAGCGCAAAAAGAAATTTCGTAGTAAATTTGTTGCATGAAGTTAGCAATATGAGAACGGGAAACCAGAGCAGGGTTTGCGACACGATCGGCGTCACGGCGTATTCTTTATGTTTAATGCGGTTGTTTGCCATCGTCATCGACGCTTATTTTCTTTGTTGTGCGGTGCCGTATCATTAATTAAATTTCGGAATTAATATTTGTGTATGTTGTCAAGAAATTTGTAAAGACTTTATTTATAACAATGCATGAGTGTATGGTATTGTTTTGTAAATCGCTTGGTTCGATCACCAAATTCATTATTTTCGATAAGTACCTACGTTTTTTGTATTACATCAATATGTAAGATTATACTGAAAATCTTTTAATAGATCGACGATTTTAAAGTTTTGTTTGCGATAGTGTGTAGTTTTTATAATTTTTTTCATTTAATTATTTTTTGATCAGAAATTAATTATTTTAAAATGTAGAAGGTACATGGAAAACACTTTACTTAATAATAACATAAAGGAAGAGTAACATATAGTTAATCCCTATGGCCAGATCCTTTTTAACATTGTAGATAAGATAAGATTTTATTTCGAATTATGTTTAAGTTTCTTTTAAGGCAGTGTTTATTTTATTAGTCGTTTTATAACCTGAACTTTAAATTGTAATTTTTCAATATAATAACATAATAAGAGGTTTCTCAAATCCAGTCCTGTCCTTTGACCTACTGCGCAAGTGCAGCATAGCCACATTGAGGGGAGTACAGAGTTATGTGAGGAACCAAATTTAGTTTAGGGTATTCTCCTTCCTTTTACCCCTTCCAACTTCCTTGATTAGGCCCGACGTTTTCAGTATTAAATCTTACAAGTATGTTCATAGCTTTTAAAAATTCCCAGTCACAAATTTTCAGGGCAATATAATAAATTATTTTATACTTTTTAGTCCGTTCTAGAAATGTGGTATAACTTTTTTTTAAACTGTTATTTTCTGCTTTTTAGTATTTATTTTAAAATCGATTGCAAAATTTGTACTGAACAGACAAAAAGTCAATTGCAAAATTTGTACCGAACAGATAAACACACAGAAATACAAGAAAGGGAGTTAATATTGCATTGTCATCCAGTTCTGAATTATGTTTAAAATTTCAAGTCTCTAGCTCATCGGGAATTTAGTTTAAAATCGATTCCAAAATTTGTATCGACCAGACAAAACAAACAGACAAGAAAACAAGTTAATAAAAACGTGTTATTAAAATAATTTATTATTGGCCAACAAAAACCCTTCAAATAAAAATTTGTTGGCCTATATTCATCAAACAAAAAGCCCGGTGGTCTAAATAAGCACTAAAACCGTAAGTTAAGGGTGGTAATATTAATTTTTACCGTTGTAAAGCAAGGGTTGAAGTTATTTCACCTGCTTTTCGGACTCATTTCAAACATTCTTAGTATTTTTTCTACCTGATTTCTAAGATGCTTCAGATTATATAAAATATGGCATTTGAGAATTATTCAGAGGCGATACGGAAAAAGAATGAAACAGTAAAATTGAAGAAAAAATCAGAATAGGAAATTGAAACTACAAGAATTTAGACTCATTATTTCCAATTTTTTATGAATTAATGTATTTGTGTAAATGTTATTTAAAAATTTTGGCAAAATTACTGATTTTCCTCGGAAGGAAAATAGTGAAAAAATTAAACTTTACCATAAAAAACGCCTTTATATTCATTTTACCTATTTTATTATGGTTAAAAAATTTCCCTTATTCTATGAATAGCATCACATTTAAGGAGTATTCTGTTGATCACAAAGCAAGAGCGCCTTTAGCTCCAAGAAGTACCGCAATGTAATAAGAGGTAAGATATCTTCGTTTGGGCTGCACCTTTCGAGAGTTGTGTGGCCTTTTCAAAATATGACGCTATAGTTTAACTGAGATTACTCTTAATCGAATGAAAACATCAACCCTCGTGACATAGTCGTCTATGATGGCTTCAAAATCAGTACTGAGCCGTCCTCAAGATCTACAAACATTTTTCTGTACCTAGATTCCAACAACTCAATATGAATAATCCAATATAGCGGTCACTTATGAACCAATGTTCATAAAATATTTGGTTCCATAATAATATTTTCAAAATTAATTTATGACTAGAAGGTTAAGCACTTAAAATACTCTCTTGGTTAGGGCATGTTTTAACCGATTTCAACCCTGTTTATCTTTGGATAGAAATGATATATTTCGATATGGTTTTGACTATATTGTAGAGGATACTTCCAAGGGATCGCGTACAAATATTCTTTACTAATGTTAATAAAAAAATCTAATTAAGGGTTGTCTTTAGGTGCTGATTACAAATATTTTGTGAAATTGCCACAATTAAAATTGGAGGATTCGATATGGCGAACGCAATCGAACCAATTTTGCGTGGAAATCTGGATTTAGATGTTTTTTTTGGGACGCTGATTGTGACTCCGCTATCAGATTTTTAAAATTCAAAATGACCAAGCCAATAGAGGGAATATAAAATTAAAATTTTGTATTTATTATCATTGGGTTTTTTTGTTACTTACATTTAAGGAGATTTTTTTGATTTTCTTTCCCACTAAATATTGATAAAAACAATTACAAGCAATCATGTTACCCACAGTAATAAACAAAAGTCCAATTTATTACAGAGCTTTTAAAGATTACTTGAAAAGTCCCAAATATTCACAAACTAATACAGACCATACCACCCAGGGCAGAAAATTACCCCTGTCCTTTGTACGGCTGCTAGAGGTTTTAGCTTCTTAGATGAATTAAACCGTGAAGATGTATATTACATATATATATATATATATATATATATATATATATATATATATATATATATATATATATATATATATACACTGGTATTTAAAAAGACGCGAGACCTCGCAAAGAGGCTTAAGATATGAGATATTTTAACCAGAACAGAGCTGAGGGCTAGTAGCCGCACCAACGAGCAAAATGCTGAGCTAACCCAGAGAGTAGGGGTGGGAAACATTTAAGGGCGCCACTGCATCTAAGCTAGGTCTAATGCAGATACCTTTTACGATGTTGTGTGGCCCTAGTTTTCAACTTAACTCTTGAAAATTAAAAAAAAAAATCAAACGAAATACCAAATGCAAGGAGTTTGTGCGCCAAATAAAAAACTCGTTTTGACTAGTTCTAATAAAGCTCTTTAATTAAAATTAAAATTATTCAAGAAAATAAATAATCTGTAAACCAAAAGGTTATTCTGCAGCGTAACAAATACACTGAGGGTGGATTGCGGTGATAATATTCCCAAAAGGGTGAATTGCGGTGATAATACAACCCGTAGGACGGTCTGCAGTGTTCTCACCGGTAGAGTGGTCCTCGATGTTTTTGGGATCTAGTCTGATTCCTCCGTTGACATGTGCAAACTGCCCAAAATCCCTGTCTCCAGGTCTATTCCGGTAAAAAAAAAAAACATAACTACGAACCTGGCAACAGATATGGTACTCCGAAACTCAACAAAATTTTCAGAATCCCAAAAATTTGACAAATAAAAATTGAAACGGAAGTCTACAACTGCTTCGGCTGAATCAAACCAGGAAAAAGTGAAAATCAAGGCAAAATGGACTCCATTTATAACCATGGCCCAGCTTGTGCACTAATCGACTTCCGTTAGGCGCGTTCAATAGCCACGTGTGAAAGAAATTACAGGTCAAAAAGAGTGATACAGCATCAATAGTCGGCTGAAATGCATGTGTTAGTTAAGCCAATTCGTTAATCATTAGCTTTTTCAGCTCAAAACAAAAATAAATAATAAGTATCCCAGTAATTATTTTTAAATTCAAGAAATATATATTAATACATTAATAGGAGTTCCTGCAACCCAATATATATATAATTCCATCCAAATGTAAATATAAATGACAGAAAAAAAAAACAAGATCTATCTGAATAAAAAAGGTAGCAGTAAGTTCAGCATCGATAAAAAATACCTAAGCACAAAGTAGATTCCAGGATGCTTAAAAATATCAATATAGGCAATATTTTTAGATGTCCATTTTCGCTCTAATAGAGAAATCGTATGTTCAAAGTCTTGTTCACGCTCATTGCAAAAGAGATTCTGACATCAAAATAGTATTATTTGGCTTCTTCGGAAGACTTGTGCGTTTAGTATCCTTCTTAAAAATTAGCTCTAAATCATCACATGCTCCCTTGTTGCACTCTATTTCATAAAACTGCAATTCATCTGTAACATTGAAGTATTGATGACATACAAAATTTTAATTTGGATCGGAGATCACTTGACTTATTGAATACTTCATATGGAATTTCGAGAAGCTGACAACAGATTTGTATTTAGCGTTCAAACACAACCAGAACTCCATATTTTGTTTGTTTCGGCTTCTCCGTGTTTAGTTTTTATTTATTTTTGACTCCCAAATTTGACCAGTCTGGTATTCTTCATTTTTATAGATGATCTCACCAAGTCACTTGTCCACCTTCTATAAAGTCTAATGTGTCTTGTATCTCTGGGTCTTCCCTTTAACTTTTCTCATTCTGTCTTTAATTGTGACACAATTAACTCTTTTCAATTGCCTGTATTTTGCTCTTCTACCTCGTCGTCAATATCCAAGATTCACACCCAAATGTAAATATTAGTCTATAAATTGCTGTAAATATATTTATTTTCGTTTGTTTAGAGATTTATTTTTTACTTATATTTTGTCCATTACATTGTATACTTTCAATATTTGTTCTAGTCTGCTGTTAACGTTCTTTTCCTGCTTTCTCTTGTCTTCGATTTCTATTCCTGGATATTTGAAAAACTTCACTTGTTCCATTTTTCTATTCATATACTTATCCTTTCTTGTTTGTCTTCTGTTACTAACTTTTATCTTGCTTTTGTTTAGTGCCATAATAGATTCTTTCAATACTGTATTCCACATTTTTTTATAAATTCGTTTATTTTACTGCTACAACTGCCACGTTGTTCTTAGTAGGTAAATATTTATAGCCTATATGCAATTTTTTACTCCTAGATGTACGTTTTTTATTATTTCGCCAACAAAAATTGTTGAAAATGCTTCTGATGCTATATTCTGACCCATATATCGAGTACTATTAATACCAACATGAGCAAAGAAAAATAATTTGTAGCTTAGAGGGAGCTGCCATATTGGATGCGCCATATTGAATCCGCCACGATGGCTTTCAATAGTCATACTTTTTATAAATCTTAAAAACTTCCCAGCAATTTTGAAGCCATCATAGGTTATTCTGTCAAACGTTTTATATCTTTTCTTACAACCAGAAGTCAACTCAACTAACTTTGATCACCATATTAGCTTTCTAAAAATTCTATCAAAAAGAACATTTTCAATCAAGTCTCTTATTGCAAAAATTTTTGAACCGATGGGTGGTCTCGCTGACGTAAAATATCCCCTTTATATAGAAAAAACACGTGCGCCGCTGGAACTTTAAAATATCGAAATTTAAAACCTCTCTGTAGATAAAAGGTCAAAAGCTGTAAAAACATCAATTTTACGTTAATAATACAGGCTGTGAAATTCAACGACGTTTCAAATTTATTATTTGGGTGATTTTTGGGCTTTAAAATGTTTATGTTGAGGATTAAGAGGTGTGGTTAAACGGACATCAATAGACGATATAGTGGAAGAGGGTTTACTGAGTTTTAGAAAATCAAATAAAAGAAGTTTAGAACGTGGTTATATTGTTTTGGATCCCTTACTCAAAATTTATAGACTATGATATTATTATTGGTAATAAATTCAACATGGCTACAAAAAAAAATAGAAATATTGATAAGTACGCCAATAATCAGAGGGAATGGATGTACGTATATATGTAAAATAAGCTTAAAAAACAAAATTTCTTCCAAACTTGATTACGAATCAATACTTTTAAAAGTATTTGGTATCGATTCGTATCGTAAGAAATGGTACCGATACAGGGAAATTCGTTGTCGGAAATCGATATCTAGAGTATACCTTGACCATCCGAATGTTCTTATTATTCACACAAAAATCTTAGAAATCGTGTTCAAATTTGAATTACTATTATAACAATGAAAAAATTGCTGTCCAGAGTTATGAGAATTTAGAAAATTTTTAAAGAATTTTGGAGAATTAATATGTAGAAGAAGATTTAGGTTAAGGTTTTCTATTATAACAAAGTCATTAATCTTCTTCTTCAAATGCCATATTAGGTCCCCCTGACGTTGGCAATTACATTGGCAAGTCTTTCACGGTCCTGCGCTAGCTGGAACAGTTCCCCCGCGCTACGTATACCTGTCCATTCACGAATATTCCTCAACCAGGAAGCCTGTCTCCTTCCTACCCCTCTACGTCCCTCTACTTTACCCATCATGATTAGCTGAAGAATTCTATATCGCTCCCCTCTGAATATATGTCCAAGATATGAGAGTTTTCTACACTTCACAGTATTTAATAGTAGACGAGTTGTGTCGGCCCTATTGAGTACTATTTCGTTGGTCTGCCTAGCTGTCCAAGGCATTCTCAGCATTCGCAGGTGTAACCACATTTCGAGAGCCTCCAACCGATTAATCGTGGCAGCCTTAATTGTCCAGATCTCTGCTCCATACAGTAACACTGGCCAGACGTATGATCTTATCATTCTCTGTCGTAGTTGTAGGTTGAGGTTATCATTGCAGAAAAGTGGTTTCATTTTTTGAAAAGTTACTCTAGCAGCCTCTATTCTATACCTTATCTCTTTATCTGGGTTTAGATTTTCGGTGATATAATATCCAAGATATTTAAAATGAGTCTATACTTTTTCCTTCTATTTGTATTGAAGCGTTAAGATGAGGTTGTCTACTAAAGACCATAAATTTTGTCTTTTTGATATTTATGTTAAGCCCCATTTCTTGACCCTCAGTGTTAACACAGTTTAATAGATGTTGCAGGTCTTGTAGTTTGTCGCTTAGGATAACAGTGTCGTCAGCATATCGTATTGTATTTATATATTCTCCATTCATTTGTACTACCATTCTTTGTCTTTGAGTAGCCCGTTTAAAGATTTTATCTGAATATATATTAAAAATTAGTGGAGGTAGTATGCAGCCCTGTCTGACGCCTCGCAGAATTTTACTTTCTTCTGTGAGTTTTCCATTTAGCCTTACTGTTGCTTTCTGCCTCCAATATAGATTTTTAATAATTCTTACGTCTCTGCTGTCTACCCCTACGTTATTTAAAATGTCTATGAGTTTTCTGTGCTGTACTCTGTCGAAGGCCTTCTTGTAGTCGACAAAACATACGAATACATCCTTGTGTTGGTCCCGGCATTTTTGCAGAATTATATTTAGAGCGAATAAAGCCTCTCTAGTACCTAGGGCGTTTCTAAATCCGAATTGGGTTTCATCCAAATCTGCTTCGCATTTAGATCTTATCCTGCTGTGGATGATTCTGAGAAAGACCTTCAAAGTATGGCTCATTGGACTTATTAGTCTGTACTCACTGCATCGCTTTGCTCGCTGTTTTTTTGGGATTGGGACGAATACAGACCTCAGCCAATCTTCCGGTATATCTCCAGTCGCGTAAACGGTATTAAACAGTTTGACCAAGATTCCTATATTTTCCTCATGGATCATTTGTAACAGCTCGCTTGGGGCATTATCAGGCCCGATGGCTTTTCTGGTTTTTGCAGATCTTATGGCAGATAGAACTTCACTGTTTGGAATTTCCGGTCTCATGTCTATATTAGCGTCTATATTAGCGAGATCATCGGAGTTGTGTTAATTCGGTCTGTCATCATCAAATAATTCTTTCACATATTTAACCCATGTTTCAAAAATTTCTTTTTCGTCCAAGATAATTTTACCATCAGGGTCCACAAGGGTATTAGTGATATTATATAGACCTGCTATTTCTCTGACCTTTTTGTACATGTTGAATGTGTCATGTTTCCTTTCTAGATCTTCCATTTCGATACACTTGTCTCTCATCCAGTCCTCTTTGGCTATCCGAATTTTCTGTTTAATTTCTCTTTGCCTTCTTTTATATTCAACTCGATTTGTTTTCGACTGTCTCCTTTGTTCCATGAGGTCCAATATTTCTGCTGTCATCCATTTCTGTTTTTTCAGTTTGTTCTTCTGTACAGTATTTTCAGTTATTAGTTTGTTCGTTAGTTCCTTAAACGATTTCCAAATTTCTTCTACGTTGTCGTCAGTTCTTGTGTTCTTTATGTAGTTGTTCAGATCCTTTGTAAGCAGTTCTTTATCGGTTTCCGCTATCTCAAATTTACTGTATTGACTATTACTTTTTATTATTTAAGGTTTGATTTTAATATCAGCAATCACGAGATTATGGTCAGATCCAATGTCTGCTCCAGGATAGGTTGTGACTCTGTTCATACAGTTCCTAAATCTTTTGTTTGTTAATATATAATATAATCTGGTTCTTTACAATGTGTGCGGGATTATCTCCTGGCCCTCTCCACGTATATAGTCTTCGTTTGTGTAATTTGAACCATGTGTTTGTTATTACCATGTTGTGTTCTTGGCAAAATTCGAAGAGTCTGTCACCCCGCTCGTTAGTCATCAGTACCTCTAGAATTAAAATGTACTACGATGTCATCCAAGACTATCAAGTTCACACAATTAGTGTCGGGATGACTATATAAACCAGCAAGAGAAATTCAATTTCTTGTTGGGACACTCTTTATACACGTCTCACAAATACATTTAAGCTAAAGATTTAAAATAAGCGTTTATTTATTTCAAAGGATCATTTTTTGGGTAGATAAAAAATGTTATCCTTGAAGTACACGCAAACGTACTGAATTAATAACCTCCTTTTTTGAAGTCGATTAATTAATAAAGCGTCCTTCGTAACACTTTTATTTAAAAAATTCATTAGGAATAAAAATACAAATAACAAAAAGAAAAAAATTATTCTTTTCGCCTTAACAAGGAGCTATAATTTGGGTTTTTATTGACGGACAGGTCTCTAATAAAAAGCTTTTTATGGATTTTTTTTCCGTTTTGTTTAGCAAAGTCAAATGGAACAAGGGGTGATTAATTCCAGTGTGAGGATGAGTAAATAAGATGGGTTAAAAATAGTTGAAGGAGATTTTCACCATTGGTGTGTAGTTCATATTATTTTGCGATCTAAATTTGATTGGTTTTTAATTAACCAATGTTCTTGAAATTTGTTATATCTGCGTAATTCTCGTGGCCATACATTATGACACTTTTATTTATTTTTAATGAAAATGGAGAATCCAAGAAGGCGTATTTATTTTCCAATTCGACTCACAATTGATATTAGGCTGTTCTTGGGATCGCTGAACATGAATTTCTGGTTTGAATTTAGAAATTCAATATGATGGCTGAGTTGTACGATTTATAATCCTATTGCACTCAAAATCAATATATGGATGTTGTTGGTCTATATTTAGGAAATCAACATGCCAGAAGATTTTTGTTCGATATACTTAAGCCAGTACGTGGTTGAAAACACGCTAAATAACATGAAAATATGATAAAAAAAAAAATTTGTAATTTGATAAATTGAAAACATGCTTTTTGAAATGCTCCAAAGAGAATAACTTGGAAACGCTGAGAAGAAACGGGCCGAGAACGGAATGATATTAATGTAATTAGATAATTATACATAGTGGAGAATTATTTTACTGATAAGTACGTTCTTGTCGATATATGGAAAGTAACTGGTGAGGCTGATATAAGAACAGAATAACCTAGTTTACAAATTTAACAAAAATGTTTTTTTTTAACGTATTTTCATAGATATAAGACTTTTTTTTATTCATATTGATATTTCATATTATAGACCCAAAAAGGTTTATTTTTACTTTATGCAAAATTAGGAATTATTTTTATATTACTGATATTTCGTAAACAAAGCTTAAATTTTGCCAAAAAAATTTTTGCGCTTTATAGTCATTGTTTTTTGGCCACCCTGTATTATAAATTCTTAAGATTTTCAGTGGCGTCATAGAGCGAATTGCGAGGACAGGGTATGCATGGAATTAAAGCATAGGAAGATCGCAATGATGAAAAACTTAAATAAGATATATGTCATTTTCAAAGTTTTTAAATAACTAAAACCACATAAAACATCCCAGGAAAATAATATTTTGAATTGTGTTATGAGCATATAAGTCGTTTTTAAAATTTTCTTTAAGCAGTTATCAATTATGTTTAATTCATAAATTTCGAATGAGATTTGGAAACAGTGCATATTTTGTATTGCCAATTTTTGTTTGCAAAAATTTTCTCCTTTCTACGTAGTATATGTCAACGTGTTGTTTATTAGCGATATTTACTTCTGCCTTAACGAATCTCGTCAAACTTCTGCATATTATGTCGGCGGTCCAGTGGAAAGGTAAGTTTATGAAAAAAAATGTTCGTAAAATGATGTTAAAGAGATTCGAAGTGGTGGAATATACATTACGATATAAGGTAGTATTGTAAAATTTCTCATTCTGTTGTATAGTATCAAAATGTAGGGTTTAAGAGAATATTTATTTCTAAAATATGCGCTCAGGTATCATACCATTGTCTTTCTTTCTAGTTTTGAACATGAGATATATTAAAAAATCAAATTTTATGCAACCGATGCTTAAACTTAAACTACAATGTTATTTGAGGCTACTTTTAAGACTTTTAAGACTAACACCAATAGAGACAATAAAACAAATGCAAATAAACGAACTAGCCACGAAAATAAAAGAAACCATAAACACACGGTTAAAAAAGTCTGTTCAAAATCAAAAATAACAAAGACCTCCAAGCTACAACCAAATACCTTGAGACTTCTCAAAGAAAGACGAGAAAGGACCGATTGAACAACAGACAGTTTCAAAACTCTAAACAAGGCAGTGAGAAAGGAAATTAGAAAAGACAATAGAAATTACACCAATAAACTAATAAAAGACGCAATAAGTGAAAACTGCAACATGAAAGTACTAAAAACAAAAAACTCAAGAGGCAAAACAAGAATAATAAAAATAAAAAACGCGAAAAACGTGACCGTCCAGAATGAAAAGGAAATAAGCAGAGCCATAGAAGAATTCTACACGAAGCTGTACTCGCCACACGCACAACAAGAGCAACGAACAAAAAGAAGCATACTGAACATAGTCTCAGAGGAAATTCCAAAAGTAACAAACTCAGAGATAAGAATGGCACTAAATAAATTAAAGAACAATAAATGTGCAGGAGAAGACAAAATTACAGTAGAGATGCTGAAAATTGGCGGCAGAAAAATAGAACAAATATTGAAGATTCTATTTAATAAAATAACTCAAGAGGAAAAAATTCTACAGGATTGGTATAACTCCGAATTAATCTTAATATTCAACAAAGGGGACAATACAAATATTGAAAACTACCGACCAATATCCCTACTATCACACACCTACAAGTTGTTAACCAAAATCATAACCAACCGCATAACAAACAACTCGATTTTTACCAACCTGTCGAACAAGCTGGATTCAGAAAACATTTTAGCACCCACCACAGATCACCTACACACCATAAGAATACTAATTGAGAAGTGCATCGAATATTACGTACCGCACCATATGGCTTTTGTAGATTTCCAGAAGGCATTCGACTCCGTCGAAATATGGGCAGTATACAATCCTTAGAAAACGCGAGACTCGATTCAAGATACATAAAAATTATAAAGAACATATACGAAAATGCAACCATTCAAATAAAAATAGACGACCAGACGAAAACGAACCCCATAAAACTACAAACGGGGGTGAGACGAGGGGACACTATCTCGCCAAAACTGTTCACCCTAGTCCTAGAGGACATTTTTAAGGAACTTGAATGGGACATCAAAGGTATAAACATCGACGGAATATACTTGAACCATCTCAGATTTGCTGATGACATAATCTTAATAGCAAGTAATCTCCAAAAATTGAACGAAATGCTACAACAGCTAAATGACGTATCCGCATTTGTAGGCCTTAAAATGAACTACAACAAAACAAAAATAATGAGCCACTAACAGGCAAAGATAACAGTACAGAACCAGAGGATAGAAAACGTCGAACACTATGTATACTTGGGTCATGACATCAGACTAGAGAAATCAAACCAGGATGCTGAAATAAAAAGAAGAACACAGCTGACATGGGCTGCTTTCGGTCAACTTGCATACATCCTGAAAAATAATTCAATTTCCATAAATCTAAAAAGAAAAGTATACGACACATGCATATTACCGGTGTGTACGTATGGATTAGACACCATGTCCCTCACCAAAAAGTCCGCTAAAAAATTAGAAACAGTCCAAAGAGCGATAGAAAGAAACATGCTTGGAATATTATTAAGAGACAGGATTAGAAACACTGAGATAAGACGCAGAACGAAAGTCAAAGACATCGTGAAGGAGGTTGCAAAGATGAAGTGGCGATGGGCTGGTCACATAGCCCGATATGAGGACAACAGATGGACATGAAGAATCCTGGAATGGAGATCGAGGGAGACAATAAGAAGCACGGGAAGACCTCAAAATAGATGAGTAGACGTGGCGGGCAAACAGTGGATGAGATTGGCGAAGAATAGAGAAAGATGGAAACAATTGAAAGAGACCTACATCCAGGAGTGGATGGACAGAGGTTGACAAAGAGAGAGAGAGATTTTTATAGTTGTTCTTTTTTTCGCAAAACCCAAGATAAAAAACAATGAAAAAAGTTGAAGGTTAACATACAAAATAATCAGATTTCAGGTTTATAGAAAAAAATGTATAGCTATATGTATGTCTCAATGAAATAAATCATGTACCTGATTAAATGCATCCAAATCAACATGTAATAGGCCACATTTAAACAAAAATTTAGATATTTAACAAGTTCTGAAAACTATTCCTTTTATCTCTCTATAGCCTAAGACAATAAATATTATTATTATAATTTAGGTACTCATCACCACATTGAAACTAACAACAAAAATTTGACATAAGCGAATAAAGCAAAAGATAATTTTAGCAGATGAAGAATAACGCTTTCGGAGAGGACAGACATAGTATTTGTAATAAGATTGCAAAAATAATGTAATAAATTAACCTTTCTAGGTTTGGTTGACCTAAACAAAGCTTTCGACAGAATCAGACTTTAAGATCTAATTTACCTGCTGTGGAATAGAGAAATTCCTTTAGACATCATCAAAACAATTGATATTTATAAAATCAACAAAATAGAACCAATACAAAACCAATAGACGTAGGCACCGATAAAAGACAAGAATACTTCTGAAACCCCTTGTTGTTCAATCTAATAATGTATTGGTTGAATACTCTGGGTAGCTATACAAACTAATATAGCTGTTATAGATCGGGCAAATATCATTCGTGAATTGCTAACAACTGTACAATGCAGAAAACTAACATATATATCTTAGTCATGTTCTCAGAAGGGATTCATACAGAATTCTTCAACTGATAACAAGTAAGATCGAGGGTCGTAGTGATGTTGGAAGGAACCAAATCTCTTGACTGAGGAACATGCGAGAGTGGACAGGAATACACAGTGCTGAACAGCTATTTAAAATAGCAGAGAGCTGTGACCAACTTGTCCTTGTAATTGCCAGCGTCAGGGGAACCTGAAGCGGCACAGGAATAGTACTTACTGACTTATTTATACTTATGCAACAGAAAAAAGATCTAATATAATCATTTCAACTTAAAAAACCATGACAACTTAGCAAAAAAACTATTAGGTATGAACTCGAAATTGACAGTATAAGTACAGAACAAGTTACGGAGTTAAACTTCGAACATACCCCTGGGCCTAGTTGTTTGAACGCTGAATTATGTAATATTATTTTTATTTATATTTGAAAAAGTGTTGATAAACAGTAGATATTTCTTTCCTTGGTACACACATACCGATTTTATGCTATCTTTTTCTAGTTGTCTTATTTAAAAGAGTATCATATGATAATCGGTACGTCAATTGTAGAATGCATAAAAGTATGAATTTATGGTTGCCTAGATTCTTATTATTGTTATTTTCATTATGTAAACAATATCTAACAATATTTACCAATAAAAATAAGTTTTAAAATCCTCTTTTTGTTAATATTAATTGCAAATTTCGCATTTACAGTAATTTCTAACACTTAAAAACACTAAAACGAGTCACAACCAGCAATGAAACTAAAAGAATAGATAAGTAAACATGTTTATGTCTATCAAACAGCAAAAAAGCCTCTCCCCCACTGACCATAAAACAGCCTTCAAACAAATCGATTTTTGTATAATTCTCTAGGGTAAGATTGAAGGAATTAAAGATCTGGGTGTCATATTATCCAGTCAGCTACAGGAATAGTTCAAAAATCAAATACAGAAAGCTAATAAATTGGAGGGAAGTCTAAATCATCTATTATGGAGGGACAAATACATCAAAACAGAAATAATTTATAATGCCACCATTGATAGAATATACATCAGAGACAAGACCGTACACATCTAGAACAAACAACAGAGATTAGAATATTAAGAAGTATCATACATATAAATACATTGAGTAATCTGATAAGAAAAGATTAAATTAGGGGAAAATGTAATATCCAAGAAATAAATAAGTGTATACTGAATAGAAAAGGAGAATGAAACAAATACAATTAGAATGGAAAACAATAAGAGAGTCAGATACAAATTTCTACTAAACAGACGAAGCATGGACTGACTATGTAAAAAATGGGGCAGTAACATCATGTAACCTATCAAAGAACAGACCGCATTGCATACAGAAGAAAAAGAAGAAGAAACTGAAGGGAAGAAATGTAAGGGTGGCAGTTAAACTAAAAATTATTACTTATTATACTTTTTATAAGAAGTACTAAAATTAAAATGCTGCTATTATTTTAAGTTTTTTAATTATCCAATAAAAGAAACTTTACTTTCTTGTTACCAACAATTTTTAGATGATTTCATACCAAAGTTTCTTCTGCAACATTACATATCTAGCTTTGAATTTTTACTGAGCTGAAGAGAAAATACTTGTGATATACGCCCTAAAGAAAAAGTTTTTTGGAATAACTTTTATTAATTTTAACAAAAATGAAAGGTCCTAATGGAAAATTTAAATTATTCATTAAAATAAAAATAAACAAGCACAAAAAAATGGCAAAGTCACATTTAAAGCACAAATAAATAATAGTACAAATGGACAAAAAAATAATAAAAAAAGGGAAAATCGAAAATTTAAACCTGAATTTGAAATGTTATAACCTCGGCATTGTCAATACAAAAATGTTAGATATAGATGAACTATAACAAACAATTAAAAAAATTAAAATTGTATATCGTAGACCAATGGTGAAAACTAATCTTATATTTCAACTGTTAATTTCGCTTTGAATCCTTTTCTCGCCGTTATCTACCTGTTAGTCAATAAGCCGGCGAACACAAGTGCTAATGAGCAAAAGGAACCGGCATCAGGCCATAAAAAATTAAGCTACCTACCTAATCTAATATAGTTTCTACCTGGAAACCGCTAAATTTTTATTTTATTTTGGGAACGTTATTTTGCATAGATTATAGTGGGCACAAAATCCTTAAGAATTGACAAGCCTGTGACATCATTTATCTGTTTGCTGTAAATCTACATTACACCGAAAGGAACCTCTTGTTGCATACAACAAGTGTGCAAAATTTCAAGTAAAAATATTCAATAGTTTTTTGCATAGTGAATTTGTTTATAACTTTCTATGTTTTTTTAATGTTTATTCTCAGCCACCACATATCATACCAGCCTCTCTCTTTGGGGGGGGGGGGAGGCGGTGATATTACAAAAGCACAGTATGGCAAGCAAAGGCAAGTTGTCCAGGGGGGGGGGGGGAGATGCGAGTAGCATACATATTCCAAGTATAAAAAGCAGAATCGTTTCTATTGTCCTGAACTCAAAGCTTTTGGGAAGGGAAGAGACGATTGCAAGTACATACATTTCTATACTCTATTCAAGAACTAGAGAGAGTAATAAAACTGTTACCGAAACCTCCAACGTACCTGCTCCAGTGCTGCAGGTAACTGAGGACTGCCGTAAATCTAATTATATTTAATTATATTTAGATATTCTAAGCTTTTATAAATTTATTGCAACAATAAAATTTCTGATAATTCAGTTTAATTTCTGTCAGTGAGCAAAGTACACCTTAGTGATTTATCTTGTTTGCGCTTGTTTTTATATATTATTTGAGATTAGTGAGACATGGCTTTCACCTCCATATTTATTCCAGAATCGTTAAACCAGGGCATTTTTTCCTCAGCGAAAAACTTATTACGATGAATGTTTATGATGCCCTAAGAGATCAATATCTAGATAATAATGTTAAAAGCTCAGTTGATGTGTTCCAATATAACAGGAGTTCGAAAATCTACTATATACCGAATACTGAAGGAGATAAAAACGACTGGAATTGTTAGTATTCCCAAGCCACATTCGATCACAGGCAGACGAAAAACCACGTTGGAAGAAAAGATATAAACTGCAATAAAAGGAGTTGTAAATACATTTTATTATGAGAAGCAGATCCCAACCGTCGACAACATTCTAACTAAAATCAATGAAGATCGGGATTTACCTCAAAATTAATAGAACTGAGCTCTGGAAATTGCTCAGAGAACTTAATTTTTGCTGGAAAAAACCACATAGGAAATCTGTTCTTATAGATCGTCCGGAAAATGTCCCTTGGAGAAGGAAATATCTCTCTCAAGTAAAAGGTAGAGTTGCTAGAAATAACACAACACACAAAATTAGTAATTTAACTGACCTTTTGAAAAATTTTTTGAATAAAGTTACTGCATAAAATTGGGAAAAATCCATATAATAAAAGAATAATATAAAAAAAATGTGGAAACTCTATATCATGATCCGTGAGATAAAGGAACCAATTATAATTAATTTGAGCGAAGATAGCTTCACTGACTTTGATTACGAATTATATACGTAATGTTTACCAGCGTAAACACAATTTATTATTTAAATTTTCTGTAATATCTCTTTTTAGTGTTTAATTGTAATTCTGCAGATGGTTTAAAAAATATATAAACTGAAATATTTAATGTCCTAAAAATGTTTTTAATTAATAATAAAATGACCGATAGCCCCAAAAAAATTTTAATTGGAATTGAAATTGGAATTTTTTGAGAGAAAAAGGCTACGTTTTAGTCTGAATGTGCCTAAAACGGTTTCTATGTCAAAATTAAAAATAATAAAAATACAGTTGTAATTTGTATTAAATATGTCAAAATTATCTATATTTTCTAATGTATGTGAATTATTAAGAAATCATAAGAAATAAAATAATATTATAAAAACTTTCTATGTTAAGTTTATTACCAAAATAATTTTCTATGCCATAAATACTTAGTGATAAAATAAACCTCCTTCCGACGCCTATGACGAGGATTAAAATCCTTTTTAACACACACTTCCAAATATCTATTGTTATCCAACCCAAATAGTCCATTATTATAGACCGGTATTTTTGATAATAAAATTTCTAACCCATTCCTATGAAAAATATATGTGTCTAACAGATTTTGCCACAGACTCCGGACTAAAAAACATAGGTAGTTTGCGAAGAAGAAAAAGGGTAAAAAACGATTTATTACTCTTTCTAGTTCTTGAATAAATTATAGTATAAGAGGCAAAATCGGATCTATTTTCCTGAACTCAAGGCTCTTGGAGGGGAGCGATCGCTCCCACAGCCCCCCCTCCCTTGGATCCGCGCCTGGGTCATACAGTGGTCTACGGGTACGGAAATGAAAGTTCGAGACTAACAATAACAAAAAAGAACCAAATCAATTGTTGATTTTAAATTATTGAAACAGATAAACCAAGTTGGTGTTGGTTTTTTCGTTATAAACAAATAGAATAACTCTTCGACAATTGTCGGTATCGAAATGCCGATAAGAGGACGTGATAGATAAGATTTTGGTGCACATTTGGAAAAAAAATTCTTTACGACGACTAAAAGCTGAGATAGATTTTTTTTCAAAAATCGCTGTTGCGTTGTTTATTATTAAGGGATTATTTAAGTAGGAACTCATAGGGAGATGGTTAAACTGTTTGATACAGCAGTTTTCAACTCAATTATTTCAAAATTCAAGAGTCAGAAAGTGAGGAGTGGAGCGGTGGGGGGGAGGTCTTCTTCCAGCCTGCGTCGAGCGGAAAAAAACGTGACTCAGACGCTTCAAATTCGTTTCGTTGGAAAAATTTGAATTATCTCGGCGAATGGTCGTAGAACCTTTATTTTATTTTTTTTTTATTTGTGATTTCTCTACAAGATATGAATAACGAGTGATACGTTATTGTAATTAAATTATTGTTAAACATAGCAATAAACAAATTTTTGCACTTTTATACATTTTATGCATAATTAAAATTTTACCTCATTATAAAGAAATTCACTGTGCAGAAAACTATTAGATATTTTTACTTGAAATTTTACACACTTGTATGCAACAAGAGGCTCTTTTTAGTGCACTATGAAGTCAATGCAATACATTTTTCTATTGTTTATTAACAATTAAAAAATTACCCATTTTAGCACGTTTTTTTGAAATAACTCACGAACAAATTATCCAATTCGGACGGGCCTTAGCTCATTTTGTAGATTTTTTCAATGAGCACAACATTTGTTTAAAACTTTTTTACTAAAAAATAAGGGTTTTTTCTAGAGCTCGAAAAAACTGTTTTTTCATATCTTCATTGTTAAGTAAAAAATTTTCCCAAAAAAAAAAAAAATGAGACATAGGATAATTACTATTACTACTATCATTCTGAAGGTTTCTACGTAGTCAGTTTACTAAGACTAAATTTCAAAATCACCTCGTTTTGAGGCTAACTCCGTCGGCCTATTAGTTGGGAATAGAAGAAGGAACTCTTAGTGTAGGCTCATAAGGTTTTTCTTGGTCGACTAAATTCCATGAAGGTTTATGAGTGATTCTTAAGTATCCGAATCCGAATCTTCAATATAATAACTCGTCTCGTGATTATGAAATTTGTTATTAACAATTTAATTATTTATAACGCTGAAAAATTGAAGTATCGATTTTGGACCCATAACTGCAGGCTAGCTGAAGCCATATTTTCCTATTATTTTCCGAACGTGGAACGTGAATAAATAACTTTTTTGGTATTTTACTTGTAGTACTTGTTCACTGAGGTACCGCACAGTACTTATAAAACTTAGAACTCATCTTTTATCACAAAAATTTAGAAGAAAATTCTATATCTCCTTGTCAGTTTACCAGTCTTTGGCAACATGTGACGTCACAGCGGTCAAGTGACAAGTATTGGCTTTTTGGAGTGTATCAAGTAGTAATTGTATTAAAAAAATAATATTAAATATTTCGAGCTACATTAAGGTGCCCTTTACCGATTCGATTGAACTCTTGTGCTTTCGGAGGCCGATGTCAAAGGAGATTTTTAGGAACGTTTGAGCTGTGTAAACCAAGAAAGGGTAAAAATTAATCAAAATATATTAATATTTGTAGACAGAGATATTTATAAGTACTTGCAAATTTTGATTATTTGAAATAGGTTGGGTTTCGCACCAAATGTGGGTTGTATCGCGGATACTGAAATTTATTATTCAATAACTCCCGTAGCAGATTTTAATAAAGAATTTTGGTAAAAAATATGGCCAGATTTAAAGTTATTTCTTTTTTAACTCGGACATACTGGTGACAAAGAACAAACGGCAGCCTTGTTTCGGTTGAAGTGGAGCACACCATCCAAATTTCTCACGAACGTTTTAGTAAATACAATGTGACCGAAGAAAATAGACCTGCTCTGCCATGTAAGAAACGGCAGCTTTGTTATATATTCATATTCACTTATGAAAACCTTTAGGTCAGTGCCAAATGCTAAATAAATTTTATTAACATTAACAAAAAAATAAGACAATCTCGTGTCTTTAGTCTTGTTGTAAAGTAAATTTTTTCCAAAGAACGTGTCATAAACTTACCCCACTAGATAAAAAAAATCCTTTGAGTTCGCACCGAAAAACCGACAGAAAATAGATCGCTGCTAAAATCGATCGAGCTACTCGAAAACAATAGAACTTGACTTCTTGTAACCCAACTGTATTTATTACCTCCTTTGAAACCTGTCGACGATGGCCCTTGGTAACAATACAACTCGGCAAAATTCAAAGGAGTCTCACTGGAAGTTCGAGGCATACTCGTCACGTGCTCATCTCTCCAGATTTATACGCACCTTTATTAGGTACTTATGCATGGTTTTAAATACTTTTCCAAAAGTAATCAAGTCTCAGTTAACATTTTAAGTAAAACTTTTCTATAAACTTGAGTTCTTGGTCTGCTGCAAACGATTATTAATGCCGTTAAAGTAAAAATTTTTCAAATTAATAAACGGAAAAGAATACAAAAATATTTTTTTATTCATATTTTCATTAATAAACCGTTTTGACAGCAAAAAACATCGGCAGACAGTGCTAATCACCTACCACAAATTGATCAGCAAACAAATTCGTCTTAACACCTGCACACTTTGCATTTAACAAAAAAAAAATTAGTAAAAGAAATACAGCAAAAAATAAAATATAAAAGAAAAAACACACCATACCATAAACGATCAAACTTTGACTTGCTAATCTTTCGACGTCAGGTAGATATTCTAATTTGAATAAGCCACCGTTAATTTTTATGGCGGTAGTAATTCAAAGGAAACCGACCTTTATAATAGATGTGGTGTAAAAGGATACCTTTGTGATGATACCTGTTGCTGTTACAAAATTGGCCCTAATTTTTGTGAGAACGACCTTATAAAAGTTATCCCTTTAGGAGGAATAATCATAATATTTAAAATTGAAATTTTAACAAGATTTATTTGTTGTGTTTTTATTAGCCTACAAATTTATACTGGTAAAAATAACTTAATTAATAATTTTAATTTGTTCTTTGAATATTTAAGTTAATCAATAGGGAAAAAACTAAGTAAATCTGTGACAAAAATATTATCATGGTACCGACTGTGATCCATTAATTTGTTAGGGGCTTGAGGCTTCGCATTCACCAGGTTGATTATGAATCCGGTTCTGATGCAGAAGACACCGAGCAGCCGCAGCGATAACACCGCTACGAACTCGAGTAAACTCAAAATGAATTTAGAACAGATGAGCGATCAAGAATTCCTCGCCGTAATAGAAGACAAAAGAAAGAACTTCGATGCTAAGCCCTTCGGACAACAACTGGACACCCATTCTCTTCAAGAAAAAATCAAAGAACTAAAAAATCAATTGAGGATCACAGCACAACAAAAATATGAAAAGATACACCACATGACAAAATAACTAGAAGAGAGCACTAGAATTATAAAGAAGATGAGAATGCACAACTACAGGCCACATCCAAGGACTTACTAGCCAGAATTAAAATAATGGAACGAATACACTACAATGACAACGAGGATTCCAACGCCATACAGAGCGACGATGAATCCCAAAGCCACAAAAACAAGAGGAAAAGAAAAAGACGAAGACGCAAAAAGAAAACCAACACCAATGAAACCCAAAACACACAAGATACCGAGCAGGCCATGGAAATACCGCCTAAGCCTCCAAAAATACCGCCAATCGTCCTCAGGGAAAAAGCAACCTACAGTGAAATACTCCAGAACTGTAGAAACATCCACATTGAACTAGATTATGCCAAGAGTATACCAGAAGGAGTAAAAATATACAAAACAGATGCCGAAGCACACAAACAGCTGCGTAAACTCCTGGAAGATTCCAGAAAACCCTTCTATACTTACAATCCCGAGGACAATAAACCACTGCACATAATCCTGAGAGGAGTCATCGAGTCAATCACTGAAACCGAGATCATCAGCGACCTGCACAGAAAAGGCTTTCATCCCCTAAAAATCATCCGATGGCATTACAAAGACAAGAAACCCATGCCCATGGTGTTTGCCGTCATGCCGAGGAATGAAAGTCACATCCTTCACATCGAGGAAATAATGGGAAACCGAATCAGACTAAAAATACAACGAAAGAGGTCCAAGATGTTCCAGTGCTACAACTGCCAGCAGTTCGGGCATGCAGCACACAACTGCAGAGCCAATCCACTCTGTGTTAGTTGCGGCAGTGACCATCACTGGTCAGAATGCCAAAAATCAAAGGAGAAACCACCCAAATGCGCCAACTGTGGAGGGGCACATCCTGCATCCTATAGGAAATGCCCCAACAGACTACAACACACAAATCAGGATCGCAACCCCTCAAACCCAGGACACGGGGTGCACCACCTCGGGACACCTTCCACAAACACAGAGTTCGACGACAAAGTACACAGGATCATGCAACACATGATGACCCAGTTCCAAGCCGCCTTAAAAGACATGCGGAGAGCGACCCAGGCTTAAGGAGGTCACAGGAACTAAACAGAATCAGGACCTAGGCAACAACTCACAGACGAATAGGAACAAACGTCCACCAGAAGAAGGACACTCACCAGAGAGAACTCCATTATATTATATTTAGATTAATTAGTTAAGCCTCATATATGATCTGTACATTAAATAGAAGTTTATAGTCTTTTGTACTGACTTAGAAGCTAATAAAGAAATTGGAAATTGAAATTGGAAACTGGTTCTGATGCGGATTTTTTTATTTATTAGGAATATTTATCAGGGATACAAAAAGGTAACAACTCAATAAAGTATCCACATAATTACATATATATTATATATAAATAAAAAAAAAGAAACTAAAATCCTTGTATAGCATATAACCTTAAAAAATCATGAAACACAAAAACAAACTTATATGCTGCAGGTAAAAATACGAGCACCACAAGGAAAAGAAATAAAACATGTTATTATAATGACTATTAAGAAAATACTATTTTTGGAAATGACTGATCAGATCGTAACAGGTGGTTCGAAAAGTCTTGAGATCAATATAGAAACAATTTTTTGGTAAAATACGGCATTATTCATCCATGTAGTATCCTTGTAGAATGATGCAATCATTCTAGCGCCACTTTAACATTTCCATGCCTTTCTTATAGAATGATTTGTCCAATCCTTTGAAATACGTTTCAGTTTTGGCAATCACCACTTCATGGGGGGGCTACATGTCTTTCCGACGAATATTTTTTTTTAAGGTTTGTAAACAGGTAATAGTCGCTGAGAGACAAATCTGGAGAATACAGTGGATGCGGAAGCAATTTGAAGTGCAACTTATGCAGTTATATTGAGTTCGACTTGTAACAAGGTGTATTATCTTGGTGCAAGAGTATTTTATTATTCTTAATTTTTTCCTAATTTCTTCCTTCATACACACCAATAATGCCATATAACGTTCGCTATTAATGGGCGGAAACCAATAGACGACACTTTCCTGTGATGGACAGAAGGAAATAATAAAAAATATATGCCACAGAAAAAAATTTAGAAAAAAAAATTGTTATTAAACTTTAATTGCGGCTTTTAAATACTTTTTATTTAAAAGATCTAATTCTTGATAATTTTGACACATACAGAAGTTAACGCCCTGTATAACATTCTACGTACTATTTCCGTTTTTTTTATAAATATGCAAAGTTGGAAATTGAACATTTTTCGGTAATTTACAAGCAAATTAAAGCACACCAAACACAAACATTCCTATACAACCGCCATAAAATTTTGCGCCGCTTCTTGTTCCAAGTAAAGAGTTATATAAACAAAATTTAACACTTTATTTAGGTATGTTATACTTAGGTTTATCATACACGTTCCTGTTTATTTCTCTTTTAATCTGAGTCAATAGAGGTATGACTTTACAGTGCATCGTCACTTGGGAGAAATCGCTCAAGTTCTGGTAGAATTTGCTCAAAAAGTTCTCATTTTAATTCCCTTAATGCTTTACTTAACCTCGGTTTACAATTTAAAGAAACCGCAGTTCAAGAGTGAACATCTATGGTCCACTATATTTCATACACTTTATTTGGGTTTATTATCTTTGGTACCGCCAGATCGGCTTCTTTTAAGATTGTTTATTTTCGTCTAACCCAAATACAGCAGTTTCGTAAACCAAACAAATATGTTCAGGTCGCAAAAATTTTTGTTGGGTTTCATGTTATGGCTACCGACACAGAAGTTTGTCAAATAAACACAAAAAGACAAAATGCAGCTGATATACATAGAGACACTTTTCCATAAAAGTAGGATAAACAAAAAGCGGAGAGATAATTTAGTGTTTACTAAAAGAAGTGGAAAAAAAATGTTTTTAAAACTTTATATTTTCATTTTCCAAAAATGAGTCATATGCCCAATCGTAACTTAAAATTGAATCAATCAATCAGTCAATCTGTATTACAAAAATCAATATTGCATTTGATTTAACATGTCAGTAAAAAAACAGTACGTCGCACCAACGATTATTATAGCTAACGTTAGCTATAATAATCTTTGGTGGCACTAAGGAGCATTTGGCCTCAAAAACCGGACAAAATTAATAACGTCGTTGTTTTTGACTCTAGACGTGTCAAAATCAGTATCCGGGGGTTCTTGAGGGTGATAAGTTGATTTCTAGCATTATTTTACTAATCGGGCGAAGGGGGGCTGATTAGGGCGGGGAGGGGAAGGGGAGTAATATTAAAAAAAACGTAATGGTTATCGTTTTATATGTTTTTAGGTGCTCCGATTTCATTTCTGGCATTACTTTATCAATCGGGTGAAGGGGCGTTGACTTAGGATGGAGAGGGGAGTAATATTTAAAAAACGTAATGGGTATCGTTTTATATGTTTTTAGGTGCTCCGATTTTATTTCTGGCATTATTTTACCAATTAGGTGAAAGGGCGCTGACTTAGGGTGGGGAGGAGGAGGGGAGTAATATTAAAAAAACGTAATGGGTATCGTTTTATATGTTGACTTGGAATAATTGTACGTTTTCCCATAAAAAAAATCAATCTTAAGATAAAAACAAAGTCTCTTTACTGTATGATCAAGTAGGTCCTGAAGCACAACTTCAACATTCGTCTCTGTCACTCTATATACCCTTATTGGAATCACGTAACAACTCCTACTGCCTCCTTGTAAAATCACCTTCAACAAAGATTTGCAAAGCTTGCTCAGGTGTGTTATTTTTTACTTTCAGTTTCTGAGCAGTATTTACCTTCCTTTAAAGTTTGGCTCTTGTTGGTGTTGAAGTTGCATCTATTATAAGTTTAGAGGACGAGGCATTTCCAGACATTCGTTGACGTACACTGGCTGCATAGGTAAGCTCCTCAACAGGTACGTGTTCGCGGAGTTCTTTTGTATTTCGTCGTTTACTACGATCATGTAATTTCTGGAAATGCTTCTTTGGGCGCCCCGTAGAATTCGTGGCCCAGTTATGTACTGGTATTAATGTATTAAGCCATTTCTGTTTTTTTTTTTCAAAAATCTTTCTTCAATATAGTTAGATGATATCCATCTTTTCTTCAAATCACCATTAAAATGTTTTAAATCGTGACTTAAGGTATGGTACTCGTTTTGGAGACATTTCATCATTTCGCAAAGCTTATGTTTCATAAATGATACCTTATCTTCAAGTGTTCTGGATGTGCTTTGTTTAAAAAGCATGTATAGCATTTTCCGAAATACCTCAATAACATTTGATGTCAAATTTGTACCTATAGGAAAAAATATATATATGTAAGTAAAAAATAACGAAAATTATTGCAAAAAAAAAACTCTGGAGCTCAAAGCGGTTTTTTTAAGAGGTGGAAACATGTGGAAAATGTTTTGACTGTTATGATATGGCTAATGTCTATAGTTTATTATAAAAAAAGAATTGTAGCACCACCTAGCTCGGAACATTTTCAAAAACACTAATTAGTTAAAAAGAAAAACAAAAAAATAGAAAATTTTCTTGCATATTGTTTTAGGTCCATAAGAATACTAAACAGTCATTATATTTTTAAATAATATATATTTAAATTAAATACATACGTTGTTCTTCATATTTCATCTCAAAAATTTTTTTTTAATATTCACTTTACGAAATACCAAACACCAAACACAAGTCTAAAAAAAATCTATCAAGAACGAATGCGTGCGTATTGAACGATGCTTAGATTGCAATTAACTGTGCGGAGCGTAGCTGCGTGGAGGGGCCACTTTTTCATATTTTTATGATAGTACGGTTACTCAGGTATACAAAAAAAATAATTTCGATGATTACTTGTATAGTTTGCATTTCTCCTTTTTGTCCGGTTTTTGAGGCCAAATGCTCGTTAGTGCGTCGTCGAGTCACTGCGGGGTCAATATTGTGATCGCTCTGGCAACACCGTAGACGCTAGAAAATAAATAAAGAAGTTCAAAATGAAATATTGTAGCAAAAAGTGCAAGTCAACGATTTGGATTTCACCAGAAGAAGCAAAAATACGTAAAAAGGCAAATGAAAAACGGAAAATGGAGGAAATGAGAATGATGGATGAAGATGTCCACCACAAGAAATATACAGATTTTTGAGTTAGCGTGAAAACAAATTGAAGCTCGCCGTAGAAATGAAGAACGAAGAAATAAAAATACTAAGCAATAAATTAGCAGAAAGCTCAAGCACAATACAGAAGATCCAAGTAAAGAATAGTTCTATGCAAACCCAAATAAGTGAATTACGAGAAATAATCAAAAATATGAAACAAGTAAACATACAGATTACGATATGGAATCTGAATTTTCGGGGTCACGACAAAGTGTATGTAATCAATAAATTCCCAATAAAATAAGAAAGAGAAAACCCAAGAGATTAACAAATAAAGAAGAGGATATGGATAATTGACAATAACCTCAAAGAGAAAAGAAAGGAAGTGAGGACCGAATAGGGTTTTCTCAACCCGTCCAAAGACATTAAGCTTCGCCAATTATCCTTCGAAATACAGCAAAATATCGAAATTCTACAAATTTATTATTAAATGTGGCTAAGTTACCTTACTTATCTTCCTGCAGAAAGAAGACCAATAAATATAGCTTTGGGAGGAGTCAGTGAATTAATCACAGAAAAGTGACCTAATTGATAAAGGTTTCCATCCAATAAAGGTTATTAGGGTATTATAAAAACAAGAGAGAAAAGAAAGGAAGTGAGGACCGAATAGGGTTTTCTCAACCCGTCCAAAGACATTAAGCTTCGCCAATTATCCTTCGAAATACAGCAAAATATCGAAATTCTACAAATTTATTATTAAATGTGGCTAAGTTACCTTACTTATCTTCCTGCAGAAAGAAGACCAATAAATATAGCTTTGGGAGGAGTCAGTGAATTAATCACAGAAAAGTGACCTAATTGATAAAAGTTTCCATCCAATAAAGGTTATTAGGGTATTATAAAAACAAGAAAGCAATGCCCATGGTCCTTGTTGTAATAACGAGAAGTTAAAGTCATATCTTGAATATTAGAGAAATAATGGGCAACATAATTAAGGCAGAAAAACAACATACTCGAAATAAGATATTCCAATGTTGCAATTATCGGATGTTTGGACACTCTATAGCAAATTGCAGAGTCGGTCCGTACCATGTTAGTTGTGGTGAAGAACACCCTTATGAAATTATCAGAATCCAAAAGAAGATCTACATCTTCCAGGTCTTACTATATGGGGTGGAAGCGTGTTCCATGACTAAACAACTTATGAAAGAGCTCTCGACCTTTGAAATGTGAGACTACTTCTAAAAATCTCCTGGAAAGATCACATCACAAACAAGGAAATGGAACAAGAAATTACGTTCGTAAAGAAAAGGAAGCTGTAATACTTTGGCCAAATAATGAGACGCAACAAATATCGCCTCCAACAACTTATCTTACAGGGAAAAATCGATGGTAGAAGAGGTCCAGACAGAAGTAGAAACTCATGGATGCAAAACTTACGAAAATGTTTCGGACTAACATCTGTCCCACTATTTAGACTAGCCACCAACAAGATACGAATCGCTAAGTAAATAGCCAACATTCGCAATGGAAAAGACAACACAAGAACAAGAAGGAAAAAAGATCCTCCAAAATGTACTAATTGTGGAGGTGCACATCCTGCGTCTTACAGGTTGTGTCAATAACATCCGAAAATCACAAATGAAGTCATATTTCAACAAACAAACTCAAACAGAAATCAGAAGAGGCCACAAAGCACGAAAACCGAAGTGGTGGCCCCAAGAAGTTCAAGCACAGTTATTTAAAGATTAAATCCAAAGCCTTTTGAAAAATCAATGGAATAGTTTCATTTTATATTGCAAATACTGCTGCGCCAAGCAGTGAATGAAAGTATTTTGACATTCGCCAACAAATCCCTACCTCAACCAGATGTACTAAGTTCAAGAAGACATATATTAGATTAAATAAGTATACTAGTTAACTTGTATTGATGTATATTAGGTTAAGCTTGGTTTACATTAATATTAAATACTTAAAAGTATTTAAATGTGTTTACCGAATGAGCTTAGCTCTAACAAAGTAATCTATAAAAATATAGAGATAAAGTACTTTCCAAGAACACATCCTAATGGAATAAAATGTCTTGGCACAGAAACCAGCGTGCAAAAGGTAAAGAAATCATCCAACAACTTGAAACATAAGAATAATCAGACAAAACAATAAATACCAGTGTCATAGGAAATAAAAAGGCATTTCTTAGTAATCCTGACATCGATTTTAATAGTGACCTTTAACTTCATTTCAAGAAATAAGTGATTTTTTAAAACAGAAACATGTTTCATCGCAAAAATTAAATTCACGGTAAAAACTAGTGAAGGTTGTCCAGTGAAGGCAACATTGAAACCCAGCCACTGAAGGCAATGTTGAAATTCAGCGAGCAAAGGCAATGCTGGAACTCGGCCACGTGCTTTATTTACTTACACGCGCCGTGTTACAACGGATAGATGTTTCTATTTGAAAAAATCACTTTCACCTTAAAATGAAGTTCAAGACCATTGTCCTGGTCACCACGAAATACCTTTTTTATTTACTACGACTTTTATATTTACCATTTTGCATTATCATTCTTAGGTTTTAAGCTATTGGGTCATTACGCTACTTTTTACACTCTAGTTTTTGGCAACAAGCACCCCTCTCAGTGCTTTAAAAATACATTTTTTGGCGTTGTGCTAACGAGAACTTTTTATCGGGAGGTTAAAAGTTATGCAAAAAAATTGGTTCCAGCTAATTCGATGGGTACTCAAAATTCGACTTACTGTATGCGTGATAGTTTAAAACTATATAACCTATGATTATAATTATCACAAAGCAGAAATTTTTTATTTACCTCTAAAAAATAGTTTGAGGTCTACATTGCCATACTGTTAAAAATAACATTAAATTTAATGTACATTCCTTCATCAAATTTAATGACTTTGTATCTTAAATGTAAAGGGTGTTTTTTATAGAGGTATAGAACTTTAAGTTGGCAACACTTTTTTAACTGGAAGTCATTTTGTCAGCTGTCAATTGATTTATGTTTAGTTTGGTTTGGCATTTCAACATGAATAGACTGACCCCTGAACAACGCTTCCCAATTGTGCAAATTTATTTTGAAAATCATGGTTCTGTTCGAAATACGTATCGCGCACTACGTCCATGTTACGGTCAACATAATCGTCCATCAGAGCCATTAATTCGATTAACTATGGAACGTTTTCGCACCACGTTTACTCTAAATGATAATACGCATCCACAGAGACGTCGTACAGTGCGTACAGAAGAAGTCATTGCTGCTGTAGAGCGTAGCGTAGAGGAAGACCCGAATCAGTCTGAAGTGATGATAATCCTCAAGTGTATGTTGAGACACCGTTACATCCAGAAAAACTGACTGTTTGGTGTGCTTTATGGGCTGGTGGAATCATTGGTCCGTACTTCTTTAAAAACGTTGCTGGTCAGAACTTTACAGTCAATGGTGACCGCTATAGAGCCATGATTACTGACTTTTTCGTTCATCAATTGAACAACCATGATGTGCAGGCGCTGTGGTTTCAACAAGACGGCGCAACATGGCACACAGCTCGTGTCACAATTGATTTATTGAAGGAAACGTTTGGTAACCGCATAGTTTCACGTTTCGGACCCGTGAACTGGCCTCCAAGATCGTGCGACTTAACGCCGCTAGACTATTTTCTGTGAGGATATGTGAAGTCGCTAGTCTACGCCGATAAGCCCGAAACGATTGATCACTTGGAGGACAACATTCGCCGCGTTATTGCCGATATACCGCCACAAATGTTGGAAAAAGTCATCAAAAATTGGACCTCCAGATTAGACTACGTCCGAGCCAGCCGTGGCGGTCATATGCCAGAAGTCATATTTAAATTATAATGCCAGAAGGTTATCTTTCGAATAAAGTAAATTTCATGTCAATTTAAAAAATTCATCTTTGTTTTATTCCATTTAAAAGTTCTATACCTCTATAAAAAACACCCTTTACTAACGAGGACTTTTTATCAGGAGGTTAAATGGTTCCAGCTAATTCGATGGGTACTCAAAATTCGATTTACTGTATGCGTAATCCTTTAAAACTATATAACCTATGATTATAATTATCACAAAGCAGAAATTTTTTATTTACCTCTCAAAAATAATTTGAGGTCTACATTGCCATACTGTTAAAAATAACATCGTGAATAAGTTACATGTACTTTGAAATTAAAGCTTTGTACATTAAATTTAATTGAATGTTACCTTAAAAATCAATAAAATAACTGAAAACATACCAAATTTAATGTATAATAAACATTAGATTTAATGTAAAAATTATTAAATTTAATGCATTAAGATTAAATTTTAAGGAATTGTTTACGAAATTCGCTTCCAACACATTACCTTAAAATTAATGTGAAGTTTTTTTACAGTATACTCCATTCCATGCGAAGATTTTGTATGGAGGCAGCAGCAAAATTAAGTTTGTTGAATGGTATTAATTGAGATTTTCAAATATTTCCCCTTTATTTGTGACATAAAGCCCAAATTTTGGACAATATCAATGTTTTTTATCAAAAAAGTTCTCTAAATTTTCGGTTTTGGTTTTATTATGAATATCTAAGTAATATTTTACACAGCATGTAAAAATGTCAAATTTACCAGATGAAAGTGCACCTGATAATATGCAAATTAATAACAGAAAAACTAAAATTTTATCTTCAAAACATATTTGCTTTGAAGAACTATCCTTTTTTACCGAAACAAAACCTTTTTTAATGATGGGTATATTTTAAGATTATCCGTCAAGATAGGCCTAACAGCAACCCAAAGTGACCATTTTTGTTTCCTTTTATCCCCGATTTTCAACACATTATATAAACACACAGATTTACGGTTGCCAAAAAACACAAGGTGTAGGTTTTCGCGCGAGTTTGGTCATAAAGTAAACACCATGGTTGCCAAATTAATCTATACATACATTGGAGTAGTGAGAAACTCAAAAATAAAAATTTTAATAAGAAATAAAGAAATCTTTACTGTTGTGGACTTAATTTAATAAGTTACCTTTTTTCTCCTTCAAGAAGTTAAATTAATTTTACAGCACATATGATGAAAATCAGACCAAGGAAAATCAAGTTCTTCGCGAGTAGATACGATAGCTCACACAACAACATAGGAACTCAATACAAGAGCAGGATAAGAAACTAGCCATCGCTAACAAATTAGAGGAAAGTTCAACAATACAGCAGAGGATAATAAAAAAGAACGAAACCATTCAGTCCAAAACTACAGAAATTCATTCCAAAATTACAGAACTTCATTCCATAATTAAAACCTTGGAGAAATACTAGACGTGTATAGACACAAAAATAACTTTGACATGAAGCTTGAGGAGTCCGCAATTCCAAAACTTGTAGAAAGCACAGAAGAAGAAGAAGAATAAGTGAGAACAACACACAAAACAATTCATAATAAAAAGCCAAAAATCGGGAAGAGGTCGAAGACCAACAAAGACCTCCTCTCCGGTCCCAAAACTAAAGGTCCTACCAATTATCTTAAGAGACAAGACAAAGTACAACGAAATCTTCCAGAACTGCAGAAGCTTAGATCACACCAAGGCCGCCCCAAAAGAAATCAAAAATAAACAAAAAGTTCTCGGAAAACCACAAGCCCTGAGGAACATCCTTTCGAACTAAGAAAGGCCCATACGTATCGTCCTCCGAGGAGTATTAGAGACACTTACAGAAACCGAAATCATAAACGAACTTCATGAAAAAGGCTTTCTTTCATCCTATCAAAATCATCAGATGGCGTTATAGGAACAAAGAGCCGATGTCCATAATACTAGTTGTTCTGTCCAGCGATGAAAACTACATCCACAATATCAGTTTCATCAAGGACAATAAAATTAAAGTCGAGTACTAACACAGCTGAACCAAATATTTCCGGTGCTACAACTGCCAGATGATCAGACATCCAGCGCAAAACTGCAAAGCCTTACCAAACTGCATAAGTTGCGGCAAAGTCCACTACTAGTTAGAATGCCGAAAACAAAAAAAGACGCCCAAAAATATGCCGACTGAGAAGGAGGGGCACACTGTATCGATCAGAGGTTGCCTCAAAACAGCCGGACTTAACGAGAGAAGCTCTACACCAGTACACATTATACGCTTCAAAAAGAAAACTATAAGCCAATATGAGCGAGTAACCAATATACAGAATGCTATAGCAGCCTTGCCTAGCGACTCAACCACATCGTGGCATGAGAACTTGCAGACCAGAGTTGTATTTGCAGGAAATCAATTGTCTATTCTTCAATTTACCGCCTGAAAGAGGATAACGGCAACTTGTTAAACTAATTCTATGACAGTAAAGATTTCTTTATTGTTTTATTAAAATTTTAATTTTTAAGTTCCTCACTATTTCGGTGTACATATGGCTGTGCATTTGATATCAAAAATGTCTGCCAACATTTCTCGGAAATTATATTTTATATACGCAGTTATTTCTCATAAATGTTGCTCTTGGTTCGTTACAGTTCCACTAAGGGGACCATTAGGTAATCGAAACGCATGTAGAGAGAGGACCAGATTAGTATTCGCCAGAAAATTACTGTCAATTTTATCTTTAAATTGCACGAAGGAGAAAAATGGCAACTTACTAAAAAAATTATTAGATAATTTCGTATCATATATTTTCATGGGTCCGCCTCCAAGTTGTTTCATTCTATAAAATGTTGATATATACCAAAAAATAGCCAATCCATATATTTTTATGTTCTGAATAGCATTTTTAGGGGGTGAAAACTACCCCAAAGTTCATCCCTATGCAGAAAAAGTCTAAAAATAAACTCTTGAAACCAGTCAGGGGAATGATGGTTTCCTGAAACTAAACATAATTATTCCTTTTTTGCACTTGTTGCAGTTGTATAGTTAGACCATGGTAATGAATTAGAAGTTATAATTAAAAAAAAAAAGATTTGAATGTTTTTACAGAAAGTGGGAAGTTTTCCAACGTATTCTATACTGACATTCTGTTATTCCTCGAAAGCAGGAAACAGCATTTATTGAAAAATAACTGACAAAGGGAATGATATAAGCCTCTTTGAATTAAATTTAAGAACATAACTATGATTAAAAATCAGTTTCGTAATATATAACGTATAGAGGACACATTTTTTCGTAATAGTAATACTTATATTTTTTACAATAGGTTCCAACACAAATCAGTTTGTATAATAATAATAAATATAATGGATCCACGAACTAATAATTCAGGTTAGTTCAGGTTAATTGTAATAGCTCCTTCATTATTGTCTTTAATACTGACAACTAGGTCTTCAACATAACCTCGCATTGTGAATCCTGAGTCCGTCCTTTGGTTAAGCAGACTATCCACTACCAGAGACCACAGCAGAGGTGATAAAATTCCCCTTAGGGGCATCGTCTGACGGTGGTGCTTGTCACTGCTTCATTACCGGTAGATGCACTAATGATTCTGCTTTTCAGCATTGGTTGAATCCATTTTGTCAAAAGAGGCTCCGTTTGCCTCCCCTCCAGGGCTCTGAGTATGGATTCATAAGAGGCATTTTCAAAAACTTCTCACATGAATCCATAGTTCACCGCACAGTAGAACAATTAACATTTGAAAGCACAGCTTATAAACATCACATGTGTTGCCATCTGTACCTGTTAATTTGATGAAAATATAAAAAATCGACTTCTTAGAAAGCCGAAGAATTGGTATAAGATGATGTCAGCCAATTTAATAGTAATATCAACATAAAAAAACTGTTGGATTTCTGGTTAACTCAAGTTACAAAAGTCAGAAAAGGATCATGAAAAATTATGATCGGGTTTGATAATTCAATAGTAGGAACATTTTTATTAGGACCAAAAGAGTTTTCGTCTGAAAAGTAATGCTAAATGATGTCTTTGTGGTCACAAAGTTAAATCAAAAAGTAAAGTTTAAATAACTGCCGTTTGAAAAATATTAACTTTGGCAACATCGTCATTCAAATGCCTACGATATATAATCTGAACAAATACTTATTATCTCCCGCGAGTAAATACTAGCCCATGATTATCGCTAAACCTGTCAGTAAATTTGGCAGGTGCAGCAGAGCTCGGAATGTGTTAAAATAGGGGATGGGTGTACATATTTTTAACGCGAGAGGCGACGCCGATTAAATTTGAAGATAAGTCGAAAAATTGGTGCAAAGTGCTCGTTAGAGGTGATGAAAGCCTCTAATTTACTCGGATTGGTTTTTTGGTGTAATTTCCAGTGTTAACAAAAATAAATAAACAAGAAAAGATTATGTGTAAATATTGGTTAAGACGAGCCAGTAAGTGGGTCGTTTGAGGCGCTATTTTATATTTTATTATTATTTTTCTTTCGTAAAAATATACGTTTTGAATTATCAGCGTAAAACAACACCTTCTATCTCTCTGTTGAGCAGTGGCGTTCAGTATACGCCAGATCAAATTCGAACTTGAACTTTGACTTAAAAGTTGAACCATTTGGGATTGTTGAGTATCTTGTTGAGTTTTTTGATGGTCTTATTTGTTATGTTATGCTTGTAGAAACTTAGAATGTATTTCGTATTCTTTCTTGAACTGCTAATAGTCACTGCAGGTTCATTGAAATCTTTTCTCTAGTTTTACAATCGTGCTCTTGGCGTGATTGTGATGTTCTATTGTGGGTAAAGCACCTTATACTTCTTTATCCATCTCGATCATAATATCTCGCTTTTAGCACTAAGCCGCACCAAAAAGCTAGTTGCAACTTTTTGACGACCTAAAACTGATTTTTTCATGCAAGCTTAAATTGATATGGTAAATATAAAAAAAAAATCAAATTAGGTTGATAATTATAACAAAGAAAATGTTCGGTTGGTTTTAGCTACACCATATATTTTGCTGAAGATAAGATAAATTGCATCAACGTCATAAAAATTGTAAATTATAGAAAATTCAACACTGCTTTTATGTTCTGATTTCATTTTTAACGAACCATAATCTCAGGAAAGTAAACAAATAAAAAAAATTATATATAGGGATTCACACCCAATATAGAAAAAGCCAATTAAACCGAAAGATTTAAAGTACTTTTGCGGGGCTGCAGTCAAAAGAATGGTTGGCCAGAAAAGAAAATTCTTATTATTAGGTTAGCTTTTGAAAAATCTTATTCTCTTCATCAGGACGTCTACATTAGAGAAAATAATCTTCCTTAAGTCTATTTATCGTAAAATAAAAATAAAGAAAAAACCTACCAAAGTGGGTATGTATAAAAAGCCACTGCTATTGCATCTCACACGAAGGAATCCGTGAAAAGCGCATAAACATGCATACGCCATCCGGCGGGAGGTCGGCGAAGCCGCGTTCAGTATTTGCATGCTTCCTTCCGATCTGTCTTTTGCACAGCCAGGTGCATGTCAGTACCCCGATGAGTCTAGTAGAGACGAAACATGTACCTCTACCGTATCACTGTAGCGGGGAGGGTAAGTTTTGACTTTCTTCTCGATATGGTGGTACAGGTGCGCCATCATCTCGATGGTGGTGTAATAGGATGAATTGTGTTCTGTAGCAATTCATTCAAACTGTGCAATTTCTAACACGGAAAGGATATGATGGAGCGAAGTTTGCAATTACTGTTCGCATTTTACTTTATCTATTCACGGAGTTGCATATAGTTGTACTTTTGCTGAATGTGATTTCAGCACTACAACGGCATAATGTGAATATATCCACTGCTATTGCATCTCACACGGAGGAATCCGTGAAATTCGTATAAACATATATACGCCATCCGGCGGGAAGTGGGCGAAACCGCGTTCAGTATTTGCATCTTCTTCTTCTTCAAGTGCCATCTCCGCTGCGAAGGTTGGCTATCATCATGGCAATTCTAACCCTAGAAGCTGCCGCCCGGAACAGTTGAACAGAACTGCAAGAAAACCATTCTCTGAGGTTCCTCAGCCAAGACATCCTTCTCCTCCCGATGCTGCGCTTGCCCTGAATCTTCCCCTGCATAATCAATTGGAGCAATTGATATTTATTGCCTCTTGTAATATGGCCCAAGTACTGAAGCTTTCTTATTTTAACAGTCAGTGTTACCTCTTTTTGTTTGTTCATCCTGTCAAGTACTTCTTGATTAGTTGTTCTATCCTTCCAGGAGATTTTCAAGATTCTACGATACGCCCACATCTCAAATGCTTCCAATTTATTTATACACTGTCTGTTCAGCGTCCACGCCTCCACACCATACAACAAGACCGAAAAAACATAACACTTAAGCAATCGCACTTTCAATTTTAAGCTTAGATTTCGGCTACAAAATATTTGCTTCATATTGTTAAACGCACTTCGGGCTTTCTCTATTCTTATTCTTATTTCCCGTGTATATTCATTTGACTCGTTAATATTTACTCCTAGATAGTTGTAGTTTCGTGCTCGTTCTATTCGCTCGTTGTTTCCATATAGGTTGATATTGTCGATATGTTTCTTCGTAATTATCATGAATTTAGTTTTCTTTGTATTCAGTGACAAACCAAATTCCTCGCTTGTTTCTATTACTTTATCTAATAGTCTCTGGAGATCTTCGATACTTTCTGCCATGAGTACCGTGTCATCAGCGTATCGTATATTACAAATAGGATGACCGTTGATCTTTACACCGGCTGATTCGTTCTCCAGGGCTTTCTTAATTATTTCTTCCGAGTAGAGATTGAACAACGTTGGCGACAACGTATTTGCATGCCTACTTCCAATCTGTCCTTTGCACAGTCAGGTGCATATCGGTACCCTGATGAATCTAGTAGAGACGAAACATGTACCTCTACCATATCACTGTAGCGAGGAGGGTAAGATTTGACTTTCTTCTCGATATGATGGTACAGGTGGGCCATCATCTCGATGGTGGAGTAATAGGATGAATTGTGTTCTGTAGCAATTCATTCTAACTGTGCAACCTCTAACACCGAAAGGATATGATGGAATGAAGTTTACAATTACTGTTCGTATTTTACTTTATCTATTCACAGAGTTGCATATAGTTGTACGTTTGCTGAATGTGATTACAGCACTACAACGGCATAATATGGATATTTCCACTGCTATTGCATCTCACACGGAGGAATCCGTGAAAGCCGCATAGACATATATATATATATATATATATATATATATATATATATATATATATATATATATATCCTTTTTTATTTATGGTGGCACAAAAATAAATTGTAGGCTTTTAAAGTCTCTACAACTTTTATTTGAACTTTTTTTTCCAAAATGCGTTCCTTGGCTTGTAGATTCAAAAAACCAGTTTTAGGCAACGTTGACCCCTCCCCTAACCTCTTTTTTGCTGTTATATTTTATGTAGGGTTTGTTCTTACATTGCTCCCGACATCCCTTGATAGATCCATCTTGAAATTTAAGTTAAAAAACAGCACTAATTTTTACCTATGGCTTGGACTAATATACTTATTCTTCAAATAATTGTGTATTACTTAAGTGATGGTTTATTATAGAGGATCTATTGTGCATGTTGATCTACCAACGTCCGGGAACATCCTTCTTCAAGAGTATGAATTAGCAATCCTGCAATACTTTGCTGCCGCTACTATCACAAATCGTTACCAGCAACAGCAAGCAACCAAAAGCTGTGCAATATTACAACTGACCTATTATCCATGCCATTAAATTTAGACACACACTCAACCCTCGCCCATGAATAAATGAATGAACAAAAGATTGTAATACTTGATTATGGATGCCTAGGCCTCGTTGAGCCTTTCACATCTCACCATAGCTGCAGATCATTCAAGGCCGATCGCCTTTGAAAATCCAAGCAGTTCATTGATTGAACTGACCTAATAGCTTCCGGTGACATGTATATCTATAATGTTTTGGTCTCAGTCCATTGAGTGCTGGGAACTCTTTGACGACATGATCAACAATTTCATCCTCCTCCAGACACCATTTGCACGTCGAGTCATCTACGACACCAATCTTATGAAGATGGACCATTAGGTGACAATATCCTATCAACAATTCCACCACAATTCGCAGCTCTTTCTTTCCTAAGGAGAAACGCTCTCTTGTAAGCCATGCGCTAAATCCAGTTATGTGTTTTTAGCACATCTCACTCCAGGAGCTTCTCTCCACCATTCAATAACTGCACTTTTCAGCAACAAGTTTAATTTCCTTTTACCTTCGGCAATTGAAACAGGTAGAATTGGTTGGGCTTATATGGTTCAATCACCGACGCCAACTTTGCCAGACGGTCCGCTTCCTCATTCCCATGTATACCTGAATGACCTAGGACCCAAACGAGTCTAGCTGTGCAACAGTTCCTTGTCAAACTGTTCAGTACATCCTTGCACTCTGACATCAGTGGCAAAGTTACTTTTCTGCTACACTCATATATCCAGTTTTGGGTCGCCATTTTAAATTTATTGAATGTTATCACTGATCTTATTTTTTCGGGTAGCATATTCTACAACCGTGAAGCAAAATATTTCGTTGTTCTTTGTCAATGAGTTTTTTGCGTAGCTGTCGAATATGCTAGTTTCTTGCTTGTATTTAGCTCATGTGTTATCATTTCAAGAGAAATTTTATTTTTAAATATGTATTTATAATTCTCGAAACAATATAACTATCGCATATCCACCAACTTGTACTAATGAAAAAGGTTTTTAGTCCGAAAAAGCCTGTTCCTACCATGCATGATTTTAATGAAACATTTTTGTACAGTATTTAGGTATTTTATAGGGCTCTCGGGAACTACCCCCCCCCCCCCAAGCTAGTATTCAATAGGTTAGAAGACTTTGTATTAAAGAAGAATATATACATATGCTTAAGGGTGAGAAAGTCCTTAATATACAAACATTTTTGCAGACAACCTCTAATTCTTTAACTAGGCTTCTAATGTGTGTACCCCAGTTTAATTGTATGTCAATTATGATCCCTATATATTTGACATTTCAATCTCACCTTCCTCAATCTTCGAGTTTCCCAGCTGTGGTAGCTTATTTTTATAAGTGGAAAAGGGAATATATTTTGTTTTTTCAATACTTAAGGTTAACCTATTAAAATTAAACCAATCTTTGAACAAAACAATGTCCTCTTTCATTCTTGATTCAAAATACTGCCAAGTCCATGCCCTGCGAAAACACCCTGCGGCATCAGCGAAATCAACAAGTTTTCCATTCAGCTCCAACTGAAACAGATCGTTCACATAAATTATAAATAGCAATGGGTCCAAAACAGCTCCCTGAAGGACGCCTTAAGTTACGTCTCTCTCTCTTCACTCGCAACACCGTCAATCTCCATTCTTTGTTTTCTTTTTAACAAATAACTTTTTAATATATGGTAAATTTTACCTCTTAAGCCGTAGCTTTCGAGCTTTTCTAGAAATATTTTATGACAGAGAGTGTCTAAAGCTTTGAATATCTACGACAAATTAAAAATATTTAAAAAAGCTGACCATGTAGGGCGAAATGTCAGAAGAAATTGAAAATTTTTGTCGCCATACTCGCCATCCGGCGGGAGGCCGGCGAAGCCGCGTTCAGTGATGCGTGCTTCCTTCCGATCTGTCCTTTGCACAGACAGGTGCATGTCGGTACCTTGATGAGTCTAGTGAAAAGCGAAACATGTACCTTTGCCGTATCACTGTAGCGGAGGAGGTAAGTTTTTATATTTTCTTCTCGGTGCAATGGTACAGGTAGGCCACCATCTCGGTGGTGGTGAAACAGGATGAATTGTATTTTTTAGCCATTTATTAAAACTGTACAACCTCTAACACGGAATGAATATGATGGAGCGAAGTTTGCATTCACTGTATGCATTTTGCTTCATTCACACACGGAGTTGCATATAGTTGTACGTTTGCTGAATGTGATTTCAGCACTACAACAGCATAATGTGGATATATCCACTGCTATTGCATCTCACAATGAGGAATCCATGAAAGCCGCATAAACCTATACATATATATATATATATATATATATATATATATATATATATATATATATATATATATATTGTCGTTAGAAAGCACAGGCCTTAAAAGGAAGTGGAACGGACATCCTAGGTGATCTTTCCAAAGTAGGGTACCGGCTTTAGCACAAAGCCACGACTCGACGGCCTTCCATCTTGTCGTCCCTGCTCAGGCGCCATGTCGTAGTAATGCCCCTGATGTTAAGGGCATATAACTAACGAACTATTTGCGATCACCTAAAATGTACGGATATTTAGTCCCGATACCAATGGTGGACTCATCAGTGGAATCCACCGGTATCTTTCTCAGAGTCCCTGTACTTTCCATAAACTTGAACCTCTATTAAGTCCAGTTTTGCCGGAAAGCGGTGGTAAGATGTTAAGTTCCACAACAATATATATATATATATATATATATATATATATATATATATATATATATATATATATATATATATATATATGAATTAAAATGCGAACAACGGCATAATGTGGATATATCCACTGCTATTGCATCTCACACGGAGGAATCCGTGAAATCCGCATAAAAATATACATATATATATATATATATATATATATATATATATATATATATATATATATATATATATGAGAATTTGACAAACCCACATTCTGGTGCTGCGTAAAGGTCTAGTCACCTAATGCTATTTCATTTTCCGTATAGACAGAATATTGATGAAATATTCACTTATTTGTTAATAGATCTAAGGTTATTAACTAACATTACTTTCAATTCTTTAAAAAACTTTTAGAAACACTTTGTACACATATTCAACCTTTCAATAAAAGCAGAGAAATGGCAGCAACTGTAACAAAATATGCAGTAGTATCAATAGAAGGGTTAAAAAAGATACATTAAAAATTCAATCATCAATAGATTTTAATTTTTGAAATATGAATAATCATGAGTTGCAAATTTATGCATGGCCCAACAATAAAGAAGGGTTGACTAATAAAAAAAATCATCATTAAGAAGTATCGAAAAGGGGTTCGTCATATAATCATTCAATCATTCAATATTGTAGCTTGTAACGGATAACCTTTTTTAAAGTAACCTTTTTAAAATTGAGATCGAACCTTATTAGCTTTGTTGGCGCTTGATTTTTGCCGTGTCATCTTCAGGTGTGAAATTCATAAAAGTAGTACGTGGGGATCGATATCTTCAATGCGATATATGCAAGATATTCTCTACGGTATTACATTGTATTGATAAGTAAAAAAATGTTTACAAAAAATGTAACGAAGTGTGAAGTAAAATGGAAATAATAGTCGTTTAATATAAAAAAAGGATTGAAAACATTCTTAGGGTGCGATATAAGAGTAATTCCCGCTGATTTTTAAAATTCAACTCACTGATGCATTGCTCAGCCAATTTAAAAAGCACACCTTTGTAAAAGTACCAAAGTCTTACTTATGGTTCAAAAGGTTCACAACTTTTTATGAAGCGATTTTAAGACGAGTATTTTGAATATAGTGATGTTAAATACAGATTTTTTACATTACCGCGTTTCATGCGAATATTCGATTTCCATAAATTTATTTTCTTTTTATAACTTATATCGCTCCTGCAATTCGAGCAAATGACTGCTATTTTGAATTTATTTATGTAATGTGAAATGCTTGACATAACAAATCAATATCTCTAAACTAAAACAGTTTGTCTATTTATTGGAAAATTCCGTACTTGATTGAAAATGGCATTAAATAATGTAACTCATTTTTTGAAACACATTTTTTAGGATAGAAATCCTAAAAATTTTCATCTAATGTACAATACTGTAAACTGTTTATTTCATTGTTTTACAAATAATCATGTGAAAACCCTTACTAGATTTTTGCTGAATTACTTAAGACTACGTTATTTTCTTTACTCTTTATTAAATCCTTTGTTCAAACAAGTTTTATATTATTTTATGTAACTTTATTTTTGCCATAAACCCTTAATTCTAAGAATTACACAATATTTACTAGGGCTTAACGGCCTTCTCTAATTATGACCGTCCTATATTAAAAAAAAAGAAAAATTGCTCTTCAAAATGACTGAATAGGTAAAATTTTTATAAAAAAATTGAACCGACTTCTTAAAGTGAGCTAAAAAATGAAAAATTACTATAAATTTTTATATGGAATTGAACTTTTTTCGCCATACTAATACCTGACAAAATGCGATGATCAGATTAAAAATACTTTATTTGTAATTGCTTTCTTATCATAATTTGTATATATTAGTAGTTATTTATTTCATTTAGAAATAATTTGGCGCCGACTTCAAAAAGTTCAATTTCATATAAAAATTTATAGTTATTTTTCACTTCTTACCGCACTTTTAGAAGTCGTTTCAATTCTTTTATAAAAATTTTATTTTTCTATTTTTATTTTTATGATATCCATAAATTATTTGAACTAAGTACTAATCGAGATTAGTGTACCTCGCAATGACTCCAGGGTAGCAAAAAAGTACCCATTTTATCCAAAGTTGTAAATCACCCTAAAATGAACCACTAAAAATTCTTTGGTTCTTAGAGTTTTCCAAATACCAGTAAAATTGTGTCAAACAAATATTTAGTCTGTCATAGTAAATCTACTATCTTAAATTTCAAATTAATTTTAGATTGGTAATATAGGCCCCAAAACCTTCCAATATCGATGCTTAAAGAACCTGAGATGTAAATTTCTTAGCTCGATATATTTTATACTGCATATTGAGTTTGTATACGCCTCAAGAACCCCACAATATCAATTTTCAATATTTAAAGAACCTGAGATCCGGAAATTTGAAATTTATAGACTTAAATTCTCTATTTACATCCTCAAAAATGATTCCGTCCCACCTCTGAAAAAATACTTTTAAATTCATAATTAACACCCCCAAGAACCCCCTATATCAGTTTGGGACAAAATCGAAAAATGTAAAATTTTTAGGATACCATATTGAATCTGCCAGATTGAAATTTTCAAAAAATATTTTAAATTCATAATTAACACTAACAAAAATACCCCAATTCTGATTTTAGATAAAATCGGGAGATGTAGAATCTTTAATCCGCCAAGTTGGATCCGCCATATTGAATTTTTAAAAAATAATTTCAGATTCGTTATGTGCGATCGCAAAAACTCCCCCGTACCAATTTTGAAGAAAATAAGGCAAAATTAAATTTTTTTCCGCCATATTGAATTTTTTAGAATTAATTTTAGATTCGTTGTGTACGACCCCAAAAATTTCCCCATACCAATTTTGGAGAAAATCAAACAAAATAAATTTTTTTGGCCGCCATTTTGTCAGCGCCATCTTGAATATTACTGCACCAATTTTGTCCAAAAACGTATGGGACCACTTCCTGAACATAACGTAAAAAATTTCATTCAAATCGGTGCCGCCGTTCTGGAGTAATCGGTGTACATACATAAAAAAAAACATACATAGTGGACGAAGTGAGAACCTCCTTCTTTTAGAAGTTGGTTATATAACAAGTTTTAGTGGTATTTTTTTTCAAACATTGTTATGTGTTTCTTATTTTTTTTATCAAGGTCATTTTCACTTGGTTAAAGAACCTATTGAGTAATATTCATCAACGAAAATGAGATACTGCTGTTGGATCTTGTACTGTCAAAATGTAGTTTGGAGTTGAAAGCCACTGCTATAAATTGGAAACTGTTAATTCTTTTTGTTCTGTTTCCTAGTTTTTTTGAGATAGTTCTTTTGCTACTTATTCATCAGAAAAATAGTTCCTTATCGATTAAAAAAAAAGAATTGTGTTCAGAGTTTTTCAGTAGTTACGTAGGTTTTTTGGTAAATGAGGTTACTTCTCACCCTATTTTCACGGCTTGTTATAAATCTTTTTATATACGTTTGTATTTAATAAATGGAATAACATTCCTAAAATCTCAATCTTATTTTCAGACTTTTGAGGTTTTTTCCAATATAGGGGATAATTTTACAGGTGTACTTGTAATTATGGCCTCAAATTTGATTTCAGTTTGAAAAAATAGTTGGCATTACATAAGACCCTTTCGTTGGTATAAACTCTTTTCTTTCAGCGAACCCATATAATACAACAAAGAACAATTCATTTACCTTTACTAGCAAAAGATGGTAAAAAATAGTTTTTCGAGATTTGATAAAAAAATGAGTAATGGCAATTTTTTTTTTTGAACAATAATATGCCTTTACTTAAAGAAAAACGTCGTGTACCAATCATGATTTTTTAAATTTTTTCGAAGCTGAAATTTTAAAAACTTTCAGGAGTTACTAATAACTATTTCAAGATAATTGTTTTAAAAATAACTTTCGTGAAAATTATCAAAAATAAAATTAAAAAAAAAAAAATTAACCGCCTTCTAAACGTGCGCTAAAAAGTGAAAAATAACCATACATTTTTATAAGACATTGAAATTTTTGAAGTCGGCGCCAAATTAATACCTGACAATTTGTGATTCGCATAAACAGATTAAAAATACTTTATTTGTAATTACTTTCTTACCATAATTTGTATATATTAGTAGTTATTTATTTCATTTAGAAATAATTTGGCACCGACCTCAAAAATTTCAATGTCTTATAAAAATTTATAGTTAATTTTCACCTTTTAGCGCACTTTTAGAAGTCGATTCAATTTTTTTTATAAAAATTTAATTTTTAGATTTTTAGTTTTGAATTCATTATGATCTCCATAAATTATTTGAACTAAGTATTAATCGAGATTAGTGTACCTCGCAATAACTCCAAAGTGGCAAAAAAATTCCCATTTTTATCCAAGTTGTAAATCACCCTAAAATGAACCACTAAAAATTCTTTGATACTTGGAGTTCTTCAAATACCAGCGAAATTTTTCCAACACATATTTAGTCTGTCATAGAAAATCCGCTATCTTAAATTTAAAATTATTTTTAAATTTGTGATATAGGCACCAAAACCTTCCAATATCGATATTTAAAGAACTTGAGACGTAATTTTCTTAGCCCGATATATTTTATACTGCATATTGAGTGTTTATACGTCCCAAGAACCCTGCAATATAAATTTTAGACAAAATCGGAAAATGTAAAATTTTCATCCCTCATTTGTATCTTATCAATCTAACAGTTGAAAAAATTAACTTCGTATTCGCAATACACGACCCCGAAAACCAAATCTGAAAAAATGCTAATAAGGTAAAATTTTCAACCCACCATATTGGATCCGCCATATTGAATTTCAAAAAAATAATTTTAACGTCTTAATCTAATCTAAACCCTTCAAAGCCCTTTAGTACCAATTTTGGATGAAATCCGGAAAAAAAATGGTGGTTTTACATGAGGTTCTTGCGACAATATTTTCTAATATGGGTGCAAGTCAAGATCCAACCGCAAAATACGTCTAGTGGTTATCCCGGAAATCCCATATTCTTGTGAATAGCTCCAAAGAGTAAACTTATTAATTACTCGGTGAATTCGGAGCACATATCGAGCGGAATGACGACATGTTTTGTAGGAAAAGCCCTTTGAATAGCTTCTTGAATCTTAATAAAATAATTAGTCAACTTGTGGTGCACTCATGATGAAATGGCTAGCCCTACTGATAACAAATGATGGTAGATGTCAAATATTGCAATTGAAAAATGGCCGCTATACGTTGTCAAAATCATAACATCCCCATTGGGAAACACTTTAAGAATGACCGGATAAGCTAGACACTGGCTAGTAACAGGATATCTGTTGCATCTCTAAATAAAGTATTGGAGATGTTTTATAACATATTGAGCCCCAAATTTCTATTTTTTAATGATTTAGTAAAAAATAATTTAATTGAGTCTCCTCTCTAACCTTATAATTTCAAACAATTTTCTAAATTGACTTTTAAACTCGAAACTTATTGTAAACGATGAATACAAAGACTAAAATGTGGTAAACACGTGATGTGACTAATAAAAAGACCATAAAGGAACCATAAATACGGAACCAGTAAAAAGGCAGAACTAGCCGAAAACTTAACGATGTCGCAAACCTTTGTTTGGTGCATTCGTCATGGCGTTTTTGAAGAGGCCGACACAAAATTAATTGTTTTGTAAAAAGCGGTAATTTAAGGAAATATGGCTATTTAAGTCATTAAGATAATTTTTTTCTTTAAATAATAATTATCTTTCAGTGTTTTTAAATAAAGTTTAGTTGTCGCTATGCCATTGTCTGTATTTTCTTTGAAATATATCAACGTTTGGACAGTATAGAACGTGTTCGAAAACAAGCTCTATCTTGCTCAAACTAAATACTTGAAAAATTTGGCCTCATTACATTTTTAATTGCTGGTAAGATTTAATTTCTCATCATGTTAAGATACTCGTTGAAGGTTAAGTTACCCTCGATGATAAATGGCCTTATTAAACTAGTGCCAAAAATTTCAGTCCCCACATTGATTTTTTGCGAATATTGTGGTATAAGTTTTTGGCATTCAATAAGGAAATTATATCGATTTAGTGGATAAAAGTAGCCTCATGAGAATAAATAAATAAATTTAAAAAATTATTATTTTCCCATTTTGTCAGCATTGTTTCGCAAAATTTCATTCTGCGTCATATGTTTTTTCAATGGTCCAAATTTTTCGATGGTTTAAGGCATTTTCAGAAGAACGCGAATTAATTAAAGAGGAACCATACACTGGAAGGCCTTCTTCTTGAGGAACCGATGAAAATGTCGACAAAATCCAGGATCTTTTACGTTTAGAGCGTCAGTTGACAGAATCATTGAAGAAGAGTTGAATTTGACCTACACCACCGTTTATCAGTTTTTTGCCAATGAATTGAGGATGAGAAAAATTTACGCAAAATGATTCAAAAAAAGTCCATTTTAGTAAACGAGTTTTTGGTTAGTAAAAACATTCCTGTTGCTCCTAAGTCTCCTGATTCAACTGGCATGTGTTTTTGTAACTTTATCTCCTTTCCGAGATTGAAAAATCGCCTCAAGGGGCGTCATTTTGGAACACTCGAAAACATTGAAACGGATATAACCAACCATTTGAAGGCTATTCCCATATCTGAGTTACAGCACTGCTATGAGAATTAGAAGAACCGTCTCCAGTGCTGTGACGTCTCAAAGAAGGTATGTCAAAGAAGACAGTATTAAATTGTAATTCTAATCGAATAAAAAAAAATCAAAAATCAGCCTCATTACATAATTGACACACTTCGTAAACCACTCTATTTTTAATTGTACCACTTCCTATTTCTAGGTGCGTATAAATATGGCGAGTCGAGCGCGTGATGAGCTTGCAACGAACTGGTCTTTATCGGTTTGAACTCTTCTTCGACGCCCGGCGCCAAAAGAGATTTCTAGCGTCTGGACGGTGTAAACCAATAAAGGGTAAAGAAAAAAATATTTAAGTTTTGATTATATTCTTTATATTCCGAAATGAAATTTAGTTAATTTTTTCTTATTTTTCCAAATATTTAATAATGAATCCCGAAGTCAGCTTATATGGGGTTCAACATAACTGTGGTGCCGGGACATTAGAAATAAATCTAATTTTTGAAGTAATTTTATTTACATATTATCTCTCATATTTATAAGTAAAAAAGATACCTTTTTGTTGTACTTTTACAAGATCTATTGATACACACGAGTTTGTCTTTTCCCGTTCACTGGCCAATATTACGATACCTAATGCTGTCAAATTGGCTGAAAATTTTTTTATCATCATATTTTCCTTATATCTTTATATTCCAACATAAATAAGAGTTAGTTTTTCTTATTTTCGAAATATTACTTAATTAATCTCGAAATTATTTTATACGTAGGTCGTCAGTAATCTGTTGACGGTTCAATATGGCGGTTTTCAGGTTGCTAAAAATGCACCTACTTTTTTCAGGAGTATTATTTTCTAATTATCTTTAATACTTGAAAGTAAAAAGCGAAATTTAACCAGTTTGTTTACTAGTTTGTTTCGTGATGATTGTCGCGACCATACAAAAATGGTTAGGATTTGAACTTCTAGAAAATTTATAGTTCCAACATATTAGCGGATAATACAGAGATTTCACCAAAATTCCTTTGTTTCATTTTGAATATATATTAAACAAAATACAAGCAGTCATTTCCAAAAGAAAAATATATTATCAGCAGCCCATTTCCATATGGCAGACGCCCTCGAAATTTTCTTCTCACTGGTCTCTGCAAATTTTCTGATGCAACTTTATTTCACACATTTACTTCTATTCTTTTCTAAAATTTTTCTCCATAACTCACAACTTTTGGAATTATTTTATCCTCTATTTTCTTCCGTTCACTCCATATTCACTTATGAACAACTTTTAATCCATTAATGCCAAGTGCTAAATAAATTTCATTTCATTAACAAAAAAATAAGAAAATCTCGTGTCTTCAGTCTCAGCGCAAAGAAAATTTTTTCGAAAAAGCGTGTCATAAACCCGTCCCACTAAATTAAAAAAATCCTTTAAGTTCGCACGAAAAAACCGACAGAAAGTGGATCGCTGCGAGTATCGGTCGAGCTACTCGAAAACAATAGAACTATAAAAAAATTGACTTCTTGTGACCCAACTGCATTTATTACCTCTTTTCAAATTTGCCGACGATGGTCCCCGATAACAATAGAAATCGGCAAAATTTCAAAGGAGTCTCGTTGGAAGTTCGAGGCATACTCGACTCAGGCTCGACTTTGCTTATTTAGACGCACCTTAAAACAAAGAAATGCGTATAAATTTGGCGAGCCGAGCTTGCTTCGAACGTGGAGCGAACCTTCTTTGATGTTTACCGGTTCGGGTGTTGATGTCAAAGTAGATTTTTAAAAAGGTTTGAAAAGTATAAACCAAGAAAGGGTAAGAGCAAACAAAAATACATTAATATTTGTAGACAGAGATATTTATCACTATTTGTAAATTTTGATAATTTATAATAGATGGCTTTTTCGTACCAAATTTATTTTGTATGGCAGCTATTTAAATTTGTTATCCAGTGAGTACCATAGTAGATTTTTACAAAGAATTTTGGTAAATAATATGACCAGGTTTAAAGCTATTTCTTTTTTCAAATCGGACTTATTGGTAACTAAGAACAAATATCAGCCTTGTTTCGGTTGAAGTGGAGCAAACCATGCAAATTTCTGACGAACGTTTTAGTTAATACAAAGTGAGCGAAGAAGATCGATCTGCCCTGAAATGTCTGACGGCGAAGAATATACACGGCTGCTTTGTTAGTTTTATGCAGTAGGGTTTTACTGTTAAAAAATTTATTAAATAAAAAACAAAAATTTTGGCGATAATTAAAAAAGGGTCAAAACTGAAAATTCTAGTAAATTTATATTTCCAACACATTCGCGGACTATAAAGGTATTTTACCAAAATCTCTTCACTAGATTTTGAATATTTGTTAAACAAAATAGTCATTTTCAAAAGAGAAATATTTTTTAGAAGCCCATTTTCATATGGCAGACGCACTCGAAATTTTCTTTTCGCTGATTTCGGCAAAATTTCTGACTCAATTTCATTTCACACATCCACTTCTTTTCTTTTTTAAAATTTTTATCCATAACTCACAAATTATGGAATTATTTGCAGGTATTTTCTAAATTCAAAATATTTTCTTCGGACTACTCCATATTCACTTATGAACAACTTTTAATCAAGTGTTAAATAAATTTCATTTCAGTTACAAAAAAATTTAAAAAATCTCGTGTCGTCAGTGTCGCTGCAAAGTAAATTTTTTCGAAAGAGCTTGTCATAAATCCGTCCCACTAGATAAAAAAAATGCTTTGGGTTCGCACCAAAAAACCAACAGAAAATGGATCACTGCAAGTCTCGGTCGAGCTACTCGCAAACAATAGAACTATAATTGACGTCTTGTAACCCAAATGTATTTATTACCTCCTTCGAAATCTGCAGCCGAAGGCCTTCGACATCAATAGAATTCGGAAAAATTCACAGGAGTGTCGCTGTAAGTTCGCAGTATACTCGTCACGGGAGCGTCACGCGCTCTGCGTGCCATATTTACGCATAGGCAAATAAATTATGTTATATTTACTGAACTTTTTTTTTAAATACTCAACTATTGAATTTTAAATACATCCAATAAAACATCGACTTCTACAAACAGGGTAGTAAAATTTTATTATAGTTCATAAAACTTTCAAATTCTGAGATTGCGGTCAAAACTAAAATGTTTTCAATGATTAAGTAGTAAAAATCGGCAATAAAAGAGTGGGTGGGAAACTCTTTTCTTATTTTTTTTTTTTAAGTTTATTGTAGATTCTTTCAAATTTTCTGTACAGTTGTTTCGACAAAATATTTTTCCACTAATTTAGAAACATTGTTTTTCAGCCAGAATGAACCAATCAATAGAGAAAAAAATATGAGTTTATGTGGCAAAAAAACTAACAGGATACGGCTATGCCATCACACTAAAAACAATCCAGAGTGACATATTGTTAGGTTTTCCACTCTTTACTATGATTCATTAATTTGTTATAGACAATTAAACCCAAAAAATTTCATTTTTTACTTATAAAATCAAAACTAATGAATGGTGTAAACAGATGAATTGTAGATAATAAGAAAATACCAACAAAATGAGCCCTGAATTGACTAATAGGATCATTAGTAACGGAGAAAAACTGGAAAAACCGAAAATTTCAGAGTTTTTTCAAAAATTCTTATCTTCGTCATTTTTTAAGTTGCAGCGCTGGCTCTTCGTGAAATATGTCCATATACTTTAGAATTTATATGTTATATGAGTATAGCAGTCGTTTCTTGGGAATGTTGCTCTCGGTCCGATACAACTCCACTAACGAGATCATGGGGTGGTCGAGACGCTTATAGAGAGATGACCAGAGTTACATTTGCAGGAAATAAGCTGTTTGTAAATATTCTTTCCTTTACTCTGCTTGAAAGGATAATACATATAAACAACTGTTTAAATACGACAGATGGATTTCATCATTTCTTACTAAAATTTTGATTTTTTAAAAAAGATCTGATTCCAGTTCCGATGTATTTTGCAGAGGATACCAGCAGCAGCACCTCATCTCCATCTAAAGCTTTAAAACTTTTTGTGCCTTGGTACACTAAATTTCTAATTAAAAACTTGTATTCCTTGAAATCTTTTATCTAAAAAAGTTACCTAGTAGGTGTCGCTTCTACCATCCACTTTTAAGATCATCGAATTTAAATGTTTTATTGCGCATTGAGACTAGTCGTAGCCACCCTTTATAGTTCATGGAAATTAGCCTCAAAAAGAGCCGTTTTGGAAAAAAATGTAACTAACGATTTTATTGCTGAAAAGGGTATATTTTTGCATCACTAAAAACATACTTCAATGGAAATTCATACGGTCCATGGCTTACGAAATGGCAGCCAAAAAATGGTCACTTTTTTCAGTTTTTCCAGTTTATCTTGAAAAATAAGGGTTGTATGAAAAAATGTTTCAAACAAAAGTTGTAGACAATTAAAAAATCGATTGATATAATTAAAGTTATAGATGACGCTACTGGTTTTTGAAACATAATTTATAATAAAAATATACATTAGTATGGTTCAGCCGTCCTTACATTTCATTATTTTCGTTGTCAACATTCATATCATTCTCGTATACATCATTTATTTCATTAATAATATCAACTTTAGCCTCATCATCATCATTCTCTTGAACAATATCTTCGAGAGTAATGATTTCGGAACAATTAACATACTGACCATCGTAATTCTCACATAAATCAGTACATTTGAGACCATGACTTTTACATGTGCATTTATTATTAACACATCCCGTGTTACCAGAATGCCGGCTCCGAACCGGATACTGCCAAGAGCGGAAGGCATCTGGGCCTTGCAACATAGCAACCCGCTTACTAGGTGTACCCGCGCTATTTGAATACCGTCGGATAGATTCTGTGGGTGGTTTTCAGAGGCCCATAGATCTTATAGGGATGTTTCTCGTGAAACCAAAAAATTTCTCGATAAACTACAGGTATTCAATAATGTCTTGTGTAAATTTCAGCCCTTAATATTTATAAGCCGCGACGTTGCGAATTTTCTTAAAAAAAGAGGTAATTTTTTTTCCAGAGATCTGAAAAGATATATCTAAATCTAATAGACGTATTGAAATAATCGTAAGTACACTGGCAAAAAAGTTATTCCAATTTTTCGAGTGCAAAAAACTATTTTTCGCAATTTTCTCAACGAAAATCAAAAAAAAAATTTTTTTTGGAAATATATCCTAAAAATATACGTCATTTCAAACAAATTGCTGTTAACCTGGTTGCTGTATCTTTATTAGGAAGGATAATAATCGACATCGAATTTTCAACTTTGAGCTCGATTTTCTCGGAAACTATTCAACTCACAAATTTCGGATTAAACATACTTTTTTGGGTCAAAAATATCTATCATTTCCTAGAATTCTGAAGCAGCAGTTAATTAATAAATATTATTTAATTATAAATTAAAAAAAGGGATATTTCTCGAGAAAAAAAATTATATTTCGATAACTAGTGGCGCCACCTATAACTTTAATAATATCAATCGATAGGTTTTTCAATTGTCTACAACTTTTGTTTGGAACATTTTTTTCATACAACCCTTATTTTTCAAGATAAACTGAAAAAACTGCAAAAAGTGACCATTTTTTGGCCGCCATTTTGTAAGCCATGGACCGTATGAATTTCCATTGAAGTATGTTTTTAGTGATGCCAAAATATACCCTTTTCAGCAATAAAATCGCTAGTTACATTTTTTTCCTTATAAAGTTTAATTTCCATGGACTATTTAAGGCTTTATGCAGATATAGGACTGATTTAGGAAATTTGAAGCGTGTTTAAGGACCAACAGGTCAACAATAATAGAATAAAATATATTTATCACATTATATATAAAGTTAGGGCGCATATATTGATATCTGTTTGCATTTGTGTATTTATTTTGTTGATATTTATTTTTAAAATTGTAAAAATAATAATTTTCAATTTTTAATTCGGTAAAAATTGAGTTTAGTTGATTGTAATCCTTATGACATGCAACAATATTATATTTTATTAAAACATATTTAAATTTTGCTGTATCCTTTTTATGTTTCCTATAGTGAAATATCTTTGTTTTTGGATTTTAGATTATTTTAGTGTTTATGTATTTTCCTTTTTACAATTTCATTGAAATCTTTTTAATTAAGGGTCTGAAGGTAGGGGACGTTAATAAAATGGTTCTATCAACCAAAGTAATGATTATACCTATTCTTTGGTTATCTCAATGGTTTGAAAAGTTGTTAAGGTATCTTTCCGTCCGGGTTGGTTTGGTTTATCACTAAATCTGAATTTTATCGTTGTAGCATTATTTCTAGAAAATTTATTATCCCATTTACTTAATATTCTAATGAACATTTTAGCTTGTTATGGGAATTATTAAATTGTACAACGCAATTTATTTTGTCATCTGGAATTGCCATTAAAGAATCGTCTACAAAACATTTAAAGAATATTAAGACGAAATTTAGATTTTTAATGACTTTTTCTACAAATATACCATGACTAGTTGGGCAGTTGTTGGTGAAATAGGTAAACCCACTGCAGAACCATCAATTTGCTTGTAAAATTTATTTTCATATTGAAAGGAGTTTGTGGATAATGTCAAACTTACAGCTTCTAAAAAATTATTCTTGAGCTATTCTTGTGTAGTTTTTCAGCTCTTTCCATTTTTCATATAATATAATTTTAACAAGATCGTTTGGTATATTTGTAATAAACGGAAGTCTTTCATGATGTATATTTATATTTATATGTTTCAAACACTAATTTTGTAACTTGTGTTATTTCTAGCAAGTCTACCTTTTACTTGAGCCCATATAGCGATTTCCTTCTCTAACGGACAGTTTGCGGACGATCTATAAGAACAGATATCCTATCTGGCTTTTCCCAGCAAAAATTAAGTTCTCTGAGCAATTTCCAGAGTTCAGTTCTTTTAATTTCAGGTAAATCCCGATCTTCATTGATTTTAGTTGGAATTTTATTGAAGGTTGGGATCTGCTTTTTATAAAGAAATGTATGTATAACTCTTCTTATTGATGTTTTCATCTATTCCTCCAACGAAGTTTTTCATCTTCTTGTGCCCAAATGTGGCTTGGGAGCACTAACAATTCCAGTCGTCATTTTCTCCTTCAATATTCGGTAAATAGTAGATTTTCCAACTTCTGTAATTTTGGAATATATCTCAACTGAGTTTTTAACATTATTATTTAGATATTGATATCTTAAGGCATCATAAACATTCATCGTAATAAGTTTTTCGTTGAGGAAAAAATGCACTGGTTTAACGATTTTTGAATAAATATAGAGTTGAAAGCCATATCTTTTGGGGATCTCATTAATCTCAAATAATATATAAACACAAGCGCAAACAAAATAAATCACTAAGAACACACTGTAAGGTGTACTTTACTCACTGACAGAAATTAAATTGAACTATGAGAAATTTTATTGTTGCAGTAAATTAAAAAGCTTAAAATATTTAAATATAATTAGATTTATGGCAGCCTTCAGTTACCTGCGGCACTGGAGCAGGTACGTCGGAGGTCTCGGTGACAGTTTTATTACTCTCTCTAGTTCTTGAATAGAATATAGGGCAGTATCAAATTAAGCTCTGGCTAAAATTTCATTCCATTATCTTCTAGCGTTCGAAAGTTATTACAATAAAACGAATTTTTTAAAATTTTTTGAACTTCCTCTAATTTAGAAATGAATATTCGTAGAGCACAAGTACATTTGCAAAGAAAAATATTTTTTACTAAGAAATCCACTGTTTAGTTTATTCCCAACCCTTATATTAAACCCTGTATTTATAATGTCATTTTAAATTTTATATAATTATTTTCGAAAATGTTCTGGATAAAGAACGAAACTTTAAAATAGTGAAAATACACTTTAATATGAATCCTAATTCCAGGAAAATAAATGAAAATATATATTATTAAAAATATATTTTTTTGTTGTGTTGAGGGCCTATTGGCAAATGCTTCTTAAAGAACAGCGACGGAAACTTTATATGAATAAAATTTTGAATAAAAAATGTTTCGTTGCTTATTTAAGAAAATCTTTACGACGAATTTCAATAAAAACAAATACCCAATGCCACATTGTAATTTTTACCTTCGAAAATATTCCGTTGATACATTACCGGTATTTTCCAAAGCCAAATTGAAGCCTCGACCTTACCTCGACCAATTACATTTGTAATCTTTATTTTTACTTCATTAAACGTAAACAAAATCAAAGATAAAATAAAAGAAATTAAGTATTCATCGTTTGCACTGGGCGGCATGCAGGGAACAAGGTTACCGAAACAGAATTATAGCAATAATTTAATCGTAAAAACGTGTATAGAATGCTAACAAACCTTCTGCAGCAATTTACGACATATTAGTAATAAAAGCTGCCGCTTTAACATGTTTTTAAAACCTTTTATGTTGTATAAGTTAGTGTATGGCTAACATGGCTGATAAATAAACGTGGAAAATAACATAAAACTTTTCATTACTTTTTAGATGTAATTTCAGAACTACAAAGCTGAAAGATGCAGATGTTGAATATTCGAATTTTATCACTACTGCAGAAATATGTTTAAGTCACAATAAACCGGTTTCTACTGCTAAAAATTGTATTTTCTGTCACTCGCCTATCACAAGAAATCAAGGTCCGCGCATGATATTGGCGTTCGCTGATGATATCGATATTGTAGGTAATACAACTACCAGTGTCAAGGAAGAGTTCTTCAAATTGGAAAATGCCGCAAAGAAAGTTGGCCTACGAATCAACGAAGAAAAAACAAAATATATGGCTACAACAAGAACGGAACGACGAGACAGAATATGACAGAACCTGACTATGGACCACTACAATTTTGAAAGGGTCCATCAGTTTATATATTTGGGAGCTACGATCACCTCTGACAACAACATTACACAAGATATTAACAACAGAATACAAGGAGGCAACCGCTGCTGGTATGGGCTGCAAAAGATAATGAAATCGAAAAATATATCCCGTCGCACGAAAATAAGAATATATCAAGTAGTTATAAGACCGGTAATGACATATACATGTGAAACATAGACGTTGACAAAACAAGATGAGAATAGACTGAAAATCGCAGAAAGAAGAATGCTTAGAGGGATATACGGACCGGTCAGGGACAACACCACAGAGAGAAAGAGAGAGAGAGAGAGAGAGAGAGAGAGAGAGAGAGAGAGAGAGAGAGAGAGAGAGAGAGAGACTATCACAAGTTTTTCCCATAACATCACCAAAAACTATTATTACAAATATCATCTGTCATACTTTTCTTGATCACTGAATTTTCCATTCTTACTTTCTCGTTACTCTCAAAGAGAAGTTAGTACCTCTCAGGAGGTAATCTCGTAGTAATTTTTTTCTCTATATGTATTTTTTTTATCCCACTAATAATACAGTTTGCTAGAAATACACATCGGAAAGAAAACTAAGTGTTTTTTACTGTCATTAAGGGGGCACTCCCAATGGAATTCTTCCTATAATAACTAAAATTTACGGAAAAGTGGCCCTACATACAATATATATATATATATATATATATATATATATATATATATATATATATATATATATATATATATATATATATATATATATATATATATATATATATATAGTAAATGCAAACTTCGTTCCAACCATATCCTTTCCGTGTTAGACGTTGCACAGTTGGAACAAATTGCTAAGGAACCAGCATACCGAGAAGGAAGTCAAAACTTACCCTCCCCGCCACAGTGATACAGCAGAGGTACATGTTTCGTCTCTACTAGACTCATCAGGGTATCGACATGCACCTGGCTATGCAAAGGACAGATCGGAAGGAAGCATGCAAATACTGAACGCGGCTTCGCCGGCCTCCCGCCGGATGGCGTATACATGTTTATGCGGCTTTCACGGATTCCTTCGTGTGAGATGCAATAGCAGTGGATATATCCACATTATGCCGTTGTAGTGCTGAAATCACATTCGGTAAACGTACAACTATATGCAGCTCTATATGTGAATGAAGTAAAATGCGAACAGTAAATGCAAACTTCGTTCCAACCATATCCTTTCCGTGTTAGAGGTTGCACAGGATATGACTGTGCCTAGATAAAGTATGATGGAAGGTACACTGAAATAAAACAACAAATAAATATTAATTGTGTTGTGTTAAAGTAAGTTAAAAAATTCATAAAAAGTGAAAAAAAAAGCACACATGTTGAAAGTTTAAAAATATTTTTTGCAAATTTATTCTACTTTCTGAATATGATATAAAAAATATATCTTTCCATTTAAAATTTCGGAGTAAAATAGAAAAAAAGAAGGGTTCCAAATAACGCCCTCTAGCGAGGGCCGCGAAAATCATTCCAATATAGCTATTATTTCGTTTTAATTGTCAAATCTTCCTTTCTTAAACGAGACCAAGTTTATCAAATTAAGTTCAGCCAAAGAAACTTATAGTAACTTTTATCAATAGACTTAAGCCCCCCCTATCCTGCACTTACTGTACATCTTACAGCAAAAAGTGTTAAACCAAAAAGATGTAGAATTTTAGTAAAATTATTAGTGTAATATTTTTTTAATAGTTTATATAAGGATATTTTCAAGAAAAATGTAATTTTTCCATAATTAGCAATTACCCCCCGCCCCCCCCCCCCCACTAGCGACAGAGTTATTAACTTAAAAATTATTTCCAGCAATTTCTCTTGGCCGCTTTCCTTAACAGGATTTTTTTCCCAAAGTTTCTGCATTATCACTTCCTAAGATATGATACCCGGTCACTCACAATGAAACACCCTATATATATATATATATATATATATATATATATATATATATATATATATATATATATATATATATATCCTTCCCGTGTTAGAGGTTGCACAATTGAATAAATTACTACAAAACACAACACAGGGGCGGATCCAGCGTCTCTCTTTGGAGGGGGCGGTGATATCATAAAAGTACACTATGGCAAGCGAAAGCAAGTGTTGACGGAGGGGGGGGGGGGGGTAAACGCCAGCAACATTCCTATTTCTAGTCTAAAAGTCAGGGTCAGGTCTATTTTTCTGAATTCGAAGCTCTTGAGGGGGGTGATCGCAAGAAAAAAGTAATTGTCGGTCGGAAGCAGCCAGCAGCATACACATTCCTAGTATAAGAGCCAGAATCGGATCTATTTTTCTAAACTCAAAGGTCTTGGAGGGTGGGGTGATCGCAAGAAGAAAGAAGTTGTTGACGGGGAGGGGGTAGAAGCACTATTTTTCTAAACTGAAAGCTCTTAGGGGGGACGATCGCAAAAAAAAACAAGTTTTCGACGGGGGAGGAGGGTAAGCCAGCAGTACACACATTCCTAATATAAAAGCCAGAGTCGGGTCTATTTTCCTAAACTCAAAGCTCTTGGGGGAGGGAGGCGATCGTAAGAAAAAACAAGTTGTTGACGGGGGGGTGGAAGCTAACAGCATACACATTCCTAGTGTAAGCGACATTATCGAGTGTATTTTTCTGAACTCTACACTCTTGGAGGGGGTGCGGTCGCCCCCACCTCCCCCCTTCTTTGATCCGCGCCTGCCACCATCGAGATAATGGTCTGTCTATACCACCATATTGAGAAGAGAGTCAAACTTACTCTCCCCTCTACAGTGATACGGCAGGGATACAGGTTTCGTCTCTTACTAGACTCATCGGGGTACCAACATGCACCTGGACAGATCGGAAGGACATATGCAACACTGAATGCGACTTCGGTGACCTTCCATCAGATGGGATATGTTTATGCGGCTTTCACGGATTCCTCCATGTGAGATGCAATAGCAGTGGTTATATCCATATTATGCTGTTGTATTGCTGACATCACATTCCGCAAACGTACAACTATATGCAGCTCAGTGTGTGAATGAAGTAAAATGCGAACAAAAAATGCAAACTTCGCTCCATCATATCCTTCCGTTCACATTTTACTTCATTAACACACGCGTATAGCTGTACGTTTGCTGAATGTGATTTCAGCACTCTAAGAACATAATGTGAATATAATCACTGCTATTGCATCTCACATGGAGGAATCCATGAAAGCCGCATAAACATATATACGCCATCCGACGGAAGGTCGACGAAGCCACGTTCAGTGTTGTATACTTCCTTCCGATCTGTTCCTTACACAAACAGATGCATATCGGTACCCCAATGAGTCTAGTAAGAGATGAAATATGTACCTCTGCCGTATCACTGTAAGTTTGACTTTCTTCTTGATATGGTGGTACAGGTAGGTCATGATCTCGGTGGTGATGGAATAGGATAAATTGTGTTTTGTAGCAATTTATTCAAATTGTGCAATCTCTACCACGAGAAGGATATGATGGAGCGAAGTTTGCATTTTCTATTCACATTTTACTTCATTTACACATGGAGTTGCATATAGTTGTACGTTTGCCGAATGTGGGATGGAGCCGCCATGAAAGCAGCACAATTTCACGGTCTATGTATTTGGAACAGTTATTTTATTCTCTTTACGACCGTTAAGAAAGGAGAAGACAGTATTCTTTACGAATTCCACTCTGGTTCTCTCTCCATACTAGTTTCTACCAGCTAATGGTCTCACCAGTCGAGCTGTAATGCAAAATGCACAGACACAACTATCTACTACTACGTAAGGAAAATAATATACAGGTATTCAGGTTAGAGAGCAGAGAAGTATATACCTACTTGTAGCAATAGATGACTGAAGGAGACTCATCCATCAATATAAGACCAAAATTCTTAGTAATCATTAATAAACGAAGTGGCCTGTTAGTGTTGTTGAGACATTCAATACATCCCTTCTCTTCTCGGATTACTCGATTTACATACAATATAAAATGCCTATCTTGTATTAAATTCAGTCGTTTTCTCTTCATTACGTTCGATCGATTATTTTCTTTTTCTTTTTTGCCATCGCGAGGCCCTTATTGTGTCCAAAAGAATGGCCTTTGCCATACGGGTTAATTGAGAATCGTGTTGTGCATGGTTTATTGAAAAGAAATACTCATTAAATTGATCTTCTGCACCAATACGGTTATTAAATTTCGTAGAAGGTTCACTACAGTCGTTTTATGGTAGTCGAAACGCGTTTATTAGCGGTCTCTGGTAGAAATATATCAAATTATATTAACACTAAAAAATTTACCCTCAAATTCGTTACATGGTTTAAATTTAAAATTAGTCCAAGTTGATAGTTAGCACCCACATTTATAAAAAGGTTTAAGACATAGACCCATTCTAGTTGCAATGGAAGTTAAAATTTTATAGCTGCCCAGTTTTGTTTTGTCTATTATAGTATTGTAATTTGTAATATATATGTCAACAAATAAACCCTTATATAGTAAATTTAACGATGAAAACCTAGAGATAAGCCTTAAAATTGGTAAGAAGAAACTGACTTATTGGTGCATTGGTCAATTTATATTCCTTGATTGACATATTGAATGATCTAGCAGGCCATGTTTAAGAAGCCGTTATACTGCAGCCTAGTAACTTACTGTGCCGCCTGTTATACTCTTTCTATGTGAACAGGTTGGTTGCCTTATCCAAATTTAACAGCCAGTTCACTAATTTATCCTCCGGGTATTAATCTTCAGAATTGATCGATCTTTGAAGGTGTATCCGGTAGATAAGGACTTCATATTCGAAGATGATGCTTCAGGTTGCAATGCAATACTTTGTTTGATCCTCTATTTCTCATAGTTTTCTTAACCCAAAGTGTCCGGTTTCCAGTTCTGTCACCAGCCTAATTTGTTATCTACTTAAACGTAAACCATTGCAGCTTAGTCTGCAGAATGATTTGCTCAGCTACAGTTTGCTATGCCTGTGGCCCGCAATATGGTTCCAGTGGGCCTGGTGTTGATGGTTTCAGTCTAATAAATGTGGTAGTAGATCTATATCCACTTTTTCATTACTTAAGATACCCTTGTGTTCTGGTATTCACGCAAGAGTAACCTAGGGGTAAGGTTTTGAAGATAGTCCCAGACCTATTTAGATTTTATTTGAGAAAAAGATGAGAACAGCCTTACCCTTACAACCTTTTGTCAGATTTTCTCGAAGACAGGAATCAATTTCATGTATTTCTGCCTATAATATATTGATTTCCCCTTGCTCCTGTATCATGGTAAGGTTTGGACTCGTCTTTAATCTAGATGAAGTCTCATGGTTGACTTAGTGATTGATCAAATCCTGCCTCCTAATCAGTCTGGATGGTGTAGGACCTATCGAAGTTATATGCTCTTGGCATGGTATTACTGTCAACAATGAGTTCATTACCAAGTCTTTAATGCTGGTGTGTTCGAGGGTAGATCCATTCTCCCAGACCTTGATTTGTTCCATCCTAAATTCACCCCCCTCCCACCCCTAAGCCTGGATTATTGCTGTCGGAGTGCTCCTTATGACTTACCAGGCCAGTTTTTGGATCTGAGATAGATCCAGAGTTGCTAGCCTCTGAGTGGTTTCGGACTTAAAAGTATCCGAAATCCATTGACCAATTATGAACTTTCTGAAATTGTGCTTCTCGTATATTAATTTACTAATTTTATAGAGAGAAAATTAAATTTCTCATAAAATATAATCAATCCGTCAATTCTGAATTGAAAGCTCCAATATGCGTTCAAATTCATTTCTAGGTCTATGAATTATTTGCTCTTTTAGATGAGCTTTTCTCAAAATGCAACTACAACACTCCAACTTTTGATAAACAATGTATATTTTCAAAATCATCGATTATTCTGCCAAAAAATTTTTAAGACCCATAAATTGTCTACACGCTTATCGAATTTGTGCTGTCTTATTCTATAAAAAAGAAAGAAAGAACCTAAAAACAAGAAAATTTTTATATATTGTTACGATTTTATCTCTTTAAAATTGCTCACTGGGACCGCAGAATAAAACACAATAGTTTTCGTTAATACTTCCAATACTATATTAACTACTTAACATATTTACAACTATCTATTACTCTTAATACCTTCACTATTCAAACACAACTATACAACTATCTTAAAACTCATATGCTATCCCTATTTATATACCTATACAAACGCCTAGAAATAACAAGAAGAAATATATAAGCATAAAAGTTGAGGTCTATCTAGAAATATGACTCATCGATATAATATTCCTTACGGCACATTATAATAAAGATGACTCATCTCACTGACGTATTTGTAATACGAGGGCTAATCAATAAGTTTCTCCTAGTCCTTCGTTGCAATATGAATAAGTCATTTTACTCACAACAATTACATAGTTGAAAAGTCGCAATCATTTTCACCAGCTTATATTACAAATTTGATTTGACAATATTTTTAAACTTATTTAGGCTAATATTATAAAACATATCAATGTCATCAGGTACAATATTGTTATATTCAGTTCTCATTCTACCCATCGGTGCAGTTTGACTACACTTTAAAAAGGAAATGCATTAAATTTAAGGTATAATAATAATATATGCTGGAACCATTTCTTAAATTCAATTAATGTAATGCATTACATTTAATAATTTTTACAGTAATCTAAATTAATATATCCCACTAAATTTAGTGTAATAATACATTAAATTTAAAGTTTGTTACTTTTTAATGTCACTATACAGCCAGTGTTCATTAAATTTAAGATATGTTATCACATATTTAATGCACCAACATTAATATGAGGTTCAAAAATTCTACTACCAGAAAAAGGTGGAAATTATTCCCATAGGTAGTGTACCGTCATCTGTACACCGGTTTCGAACTCATTGGTTTTCGTCAGTACTGGCAGACATGCATACCTCATTATAAGACAATTGAGTCCTTTAACCAACTTATATTATACTAAATAAAAAGTTCAATACAAGTTGCCCCATCTCCCGGAATCTCATGCAATGTACCAGGAATATTATGTAAATTCCTTTAGTGTTAAGGTACATGTGAATTAATTTTAATATACAGAAAGATGAGATATCTTTGCAGTTACTTTACTGATATTTAAGATACCATTTAATCAAATTTAATGTACAACGAACTGATATTTCAATGAATTAGCTTTAAATTCAAGGTAAATGTAAATTATTCACAATTTAGTACAAAATCATTAAATTTAATGTAGAATGTAAATTAAATTTGGATTAAGTTTAAGGTTATTTTTAACAGTGTATAATCTGTTCGATGAAAACTTACATTAACAACAGCTTCCAGTCTTCTGGTTTGTCTTTGAGTTTCATGGAAGCCTATTTTATCTTAAAGTTCATGACAGATTAAATTGTTCACTAACTTAAATAAACAACAAACGTAATTAAAATTCCTGTGGTTTCCTAAAGTTTCCATATTCAGAAAACACAATAACTGAGTATAATCTATATCTTCTATGTGAATTTTAGGTTTAAAACTTTTTTTTAATTTTCTCAGTTTGATATTTGTATTTTTCATACACTGGGAATCAGACAGAACATGAATATTCAAGAAATGAAATACCTTATAATATATACATAAAAATAAATAAAATCCATTAGACATATTAAAAAGTTAACTTTTAGAGAATTTCATTTTAATTTCGGTGAAATATTTTTGAAACATATAAATTCATATAACCATCTTAATTATTGAAATTTTAATCAGAAGAATTCCAGATCTAATAATTATAACAACATAAATGAAACATGCATTACTCCCCTTGATGGAGTTACTTTTAGGTTTACTCTGCTTGCAAAAGGAAAAAAATTATGACCTTACAAGGCTGTAACATACAGCACAAACAAAATTAATAATTAGATTGAGTTAAATAAATTCTAAAAATTAACAAAACAAGAACAATATCCGATAGATTTTTTTTGGGTCACTCCCCAACATCATGCTTTCAGCGTTAGATTTTGCACCTGCACCACCTAACCATATTATTAGGACACCATCAACAAAAATGCGAAAATAATCACTTGGTTTAAAAAAAGTCCGTCCGAAACCATAATAGATCTAAGGCGATAATGATACGGTGTTGTTTCACAGCTTTGAAATTTGTTATTGTTAGACACAAAAAGAGAATTTTAGATCTGCCGAAATCAGTTTTCGACAAATTTTAGGGTGCCGTGAGACATTAATGGATTAGAAATCGCCTTGAAATTGCACGTTAAGACGTTGCGGTAGGAACCATTTAAGAAAATAAAGATAATAGTAATGATTAAGCATGAAATGTTGTGACTTCAGTGAACACGCAAAAGATAATTGTTATTATAATTAATTTAATAAGTTTTTTTTACATATCTGACGAATATATTTATTTTATTTATTTAATTGTCATTAAAATCTATTATCCAATATCCATATTAGAGGTTCTCAAACTTATTTCGACCATCTCCTAGTTTAAAAATAAAGAAGATCTAATGCCACTGTATTTTTTAACTTACCTTTTTACATTACCATCTGTTGCATATGTTAAAAACAGTTATTACAAATATAAATATTAAACATACACTATTATATGGATATTATAGATAGGGTGTGGCCCATATCCTATTTCTGATATCAAAGGATGTTTCAATAAGAAAAAATAAAACTCTTACTTAATCAGATAATAGAAGTATTTTTATTAATATTAAAAAAAGGCGTTGTATTTCAAACTTATCTAATGTGAAGGATAAATCTGATGCATTTTGACGAATTTGTTAATATCAGGCTAAAATTCACCTGAAAACAGCTGTAACGCGCTGCCTTTAGTAACTCACACCCGATTTATCTTTTTATTTAGCAACCTTGCTACAGTACTAAATCCATATTCACACAAATACGACGATGGGAATGCTATCAGAATCGTTGAACAACCGACCATAATCCAGGGTACAGTTGGGAGACTCGCTTCTACAGCCAAAATTCTTGACAGTCATTCTTGAATTTAATTTTTAATTCTTAATTTGTTGTCAGTTCTATAAGTTGTTCTTCTAACTGGAATTATCCTGTTGTATAGACATTTGAAGAAGGTTTCCAATACCTATTCTGCTATGTCCATGTTTAAAATGTCCTGGAATCGTTCCTTATACTCATCATGGAGGTTCTCCAAGTCTTGACAGTAAATAAGGAAGTCATCGTTACTGAAAGATACTGATGATAAATTGGGGAAGTGATTAAATTAATATCGGCTGATATTTCTTCTGTAGAGTAGTAGTTTTGCTACGAAAGCGGCAACGATATTTTTTGTTTTAATCAAGTTTAAGTCGTCATCTTGAAGCTGAAGATTCACACCATTAAACAATTTATGCAGGTCTGTCAAGTACGCATTTTTTGATGTGTTGCCGCCAAATTCTGTATCTTTGTTTTCCTGCAACTCTATCACAGAGTCGAATCGAGTCAGATAGGTACCTTTTGATAGCCAGCGCACTTTTGTATGACGCAGCAAGTATTGGAATTTTCATCATTGACAACGCAAAGCTGATTGAATAGTCTGTCATTTAGTGTACTGCTTGTCACTTTATTAACTGTTCTGACAACATAATGCATTGGTATATGCAATCATTCATTCAGATTTCTCGCACTCAAATGCTTACACACTAACTTATACTCATTTGAAACACAAAAACCTCAAGAAAAGAAACACATCTTGAATGTGGAATCCGAAGAAATACCTGAGATTACCAAAGAGGAAATAGTCATGACGCTAAAACAAATGAAGAACAACAGATGTACGGGAGAAGACCAAATCACTACAGAAATATTAAAGTTAGGAGTACAAGGATTAAAAAGAACAATAACAATTTTGCTTTATAAAAGCCTCTATAACAGAAAAAGTCCAGTAAAATGATGCAACTCGGAAGTTACACTACTCTTCAAAAAAGACGAAAATACGATTTTTATTAACCTGCTAAACAGGGGGACTTGAGAAAGGGATGTAGTTCGATGGACCACTTGTATGCTATATTAGTCACAGAAGAAATAAATCAATCTTCCTACATGTCGAGCGAAAAAACTTTGTAAAGTACCTGTTACGAAAATTCCAAAATTATGATAATTAAAAAATTCAAAATTAGATGTAAACCCAACAATTCGAAATTATTCTACGGAAAATTAAATCAGAAACACTTAACCAACTGACAGTGTAAAATATAAGAAATTTGCAATAGTGATTATAAATTCACGCAATAGAAAAGCGTGCGATCTACTTGTCAAGAATATCTAATGTCCAACAGTTAGACACCTAATCTTAGATCCAATGCAACTGTCACAAAGATCCGTCAAAATATAGAGCTTGTCCACACTATAAAACGCAATACGGGACATCAAATAATACCTTTAGATTATATTAATTAAACAAATGTAAAAAAGACTATCACAACGTAATGGTTAGGCCATGTTAAGTGTGAGGGAATGTAATATGAAATACTTTTAAGTTGGCATGTAAAAGACGAAACACTTTATGTCAATTTTTTAGATATGAAGTGATTTAAATTTATTGAAGATGCACTTCAAATAATAAAAACTAATTTGAAACTAACTTATCATAAATAATGTCCATAAAATCTCAAAAAATGGAAATGAACTAAAAGGGCTTAAAACATGATGAACAAAGACAGTAGAAAACAAAATTTCGAGATAAAATATATATTGTCAAACATTTTCATGAACTCATAAGATGCCTGTGATGGTTTAAAAGTTTATAAATTAGTTTTATATCGGGCAATATTTTAATTTCCCTGAGACCAAAAACCACTTTGGGGAACATCATTTTGGAAATAGTGGTAAAAACTAGCGGTTATATGATGTTTTACTGCCGAGCAGCGTGGGGGAAGCTAAACATGTTCTATTTTTTGTCCTTGCTCTTCTGATAGCTTTGAGCTCTAACCAATAAGAAAACCGTTTTATTCCTGGGTAAATAAAAAATATAGAATGTTCTTACAAAGGGAGAAAGAGAAAACATAGAATATAATGCTTGCATATATATTTATATTTTTGCAAAGAAATTTTATAAATTATGTATTTTATTGGTTTCAAGTACACAAATAATCTTAGGGCTAAAAACATTTTTATTATAATCCGTTTTGCATCAATTTTGAATTTATTCTAATAATAACTAAAAAAAGATCCAGTCATACTACATAACAAGTACAACATTCTTCAACAGGAAATGTGCAGAAAGGTTTGACTACATGTGTGATGCATGTGAACATGAAAGTTAGAAATTTAAACAAAATCTGGCCCTTTAGTAAAATGGTTATTAATGTTGAATAAAAAAGAAATATGATATGATATATTTTGAACTTATTTTGACTAATGCCGTCGACTAACATTCTGTTAAACAAGACAATATAACATAAAACTATTAACAAACTAGTAGACATAATTTTAAAATTTACTCTTTTACTGAGAGAAGCTAATTCAGTTTCTAATAAACTTCAATGTTAGAAAAAATATCATTTAATAAACAAAAATTACTTGTTAAATTTTCTATACAATTTTTAATTGCTTTTAAATATTTTAAGAACATTAGTTTTATTGGATTCACCATCATACGGTTTTTAACGCTTTTTTCAAGTTCTTTTCCTGAGATAATTAAATTATTTTTCTACGCCAAAAGTAAATACAACATTTAACGGTAAGTTGTATAATGATTTTTGAAAATCGAGAATATAAACTGCAAGCCACTGGCTTAAAACCAACTTTTTTATCAATTATGTTAATTAAAACATTGCTTAAGTTTTTATAATGGCATATTCGTGGCAAAGCATAAAATATAAAACTTATTGAACGCTGCACTATGTAACTAAACAATTTACTGGACACTTAATTTTAAATTTTTATGTTGTCGTATAAATAAAGTATAAAGTTTCACTTTCACGATCCTTGCCATTAATATTGATTCAAAATTTGTTCTACTGGCTTAGTTGATCCGAATAGAACAGAACGAAATTGTGAATCTAATGAATGCCGGAAAAATTTCACGATCTATTATCAAAATGTCCGCGGAGTAAATACTAAAAGCTATACATTATTTAATGCGTCTGAATGTTACAATTATGATCTCATTGCATTCTCGGAAACATGGTTGTCGCCACAGGTCCTTGATACTCAGTCTTTCATTGTGATCGTAGAAAGGTTCTGTTTAACTTTAAAAGAGGAGGAGTTGTACTCCTTGCACTAAATAAAAGTTTCTCAGCCACTATAATCGATACTAATTTAACCTGAGACAACCTCCCCGACACTGATATTTTAGAATTATTTATCAAAACTGATTTTTGCACTTTTCCTGTAATTGTTATTTAGATATCATCCAATTTCACGGCTTACGGCGATTTATTCGTATATCTTAACGCGAGTATGTTTTTTTGGGTGGTTTTAATATTCCTTAATATATGTCTGCGAACATAACTTGTGCAACGGACAGTCCAAAATTACATGCCATTTATAATTTTGTTAACTTCTATAACTCATATCAGTTCAATAATGTAGAAAATCACAACAATCGGTTTTCTGACTTTATGTTCGGTCCACTGAACTCTTGCAGAGTTGTTAAATCTGATTTGGCAATGTAACCAGTTGATGTGCATCATGATCCATTGTTGATAACATGCCCTTATCGAACGTGCAAACAAAACAAATTTAAATTAAAAGAATGGTGCACATATAATTTTAGAAAGGCTGATTTTCCTAAGATGTACTCGCTTCTGCTCGACAGTGACCGGTCTTTTGTGCGCGAGGGTCTTGCTGTTGAAGAGGCTGTGGCGATATTTTATCAGCATATAGATGTAACTCTTAATTAGACGATACCAAAGGCCTTGTTCAGGCATAATAAGTACCCATCTCGGTTCACTAAGAAAGTAATTAATTAAAATTATTAAAAAATAAAGAGTTGCTATGGCGGAAATATAAAAGATCTAATGAGACTTGTGACTATTTATATCTCAGGAATGCTGGGGTAGTTGTAAAAATTTTATCCGTAAGTCTTACAGTACTTATCTTGCAAATGTTGAAGCAATATTTAAAAAGAACCCCCAATTGTTCTGGTCCTACATCAATCTTAGGAAGTCTAATGGTACTCTGCCATCTGATATGTCTTATCAAGGTTTCTACTCCTTATGCACCTACTTCTAGTGATGGTTGCAATTATTACCGTATCTCATTATCTAAAATAATGCTTAAAGACGTTGAGAAAGCCTGTAAAATATTGAAGACCAAATTCACAGCAGATCCTGAATCCATTCCTTCGTTTGTCGTAAGGGATTGTGCTTGAGCGTTTGCTGAGCCGTTGTCTATAATTTTTAATTTATGCATTCAGAAATGTATTTTTCCTGATCTATGGAAGAGATCAAAAATCTGTCCGTTCTTTAAAAAGTTATCATCCAGGGTCGAAAATTATCGCTCTATACCGATAATGTGCAATTTTGCAAAGGTGTTTGAGCGGATTCTTCAGGAACAAGTATCCTTTTACATAGCGCTTCTTATGATCTATCAGCAGCATGGATTGGCTTCTGGAAAGTCAACCGTGATCAATCTTTGTACTATTGCGCAGTATGTCTCAAAGCCTATTGAATCTGGCCCTCAGGTCGATGTCGTTTACACAGATTTTTTCAAAACATTTGATCGAATTGATCACGGTGTTTTACTTTCCAAATTGTCGGAATTTGAGTTTAATGACGATCTTATTAGATTTTTCGAAATCCGCTCTCACTATGTTGAATACCGTGATCATATATCTAGTAATTTCGTAGTAACGTCGGATGTTCCTCAAGGATCTGTTTTGGGTCCCTTATTTTTAACCTTTTTATTAACGATAGCATATGTGGGTTGAATAACAGCTACCAACTTTATGCAGACGATTGAAAAATATTCCGGGACTTACGGAATTCTGGCGATTACTTGCTCCTTGAACCGGATCGCATGAAATTAAATGCTGAGTGTATTAAAAACAAACTGCCTCTGAACGTAGACAAGTGCAATGTTATGTCATTCTCAAGAAGTAGAATACCTCTGCTGTATGATTATGGGATCAACGTTACTTTTCTAAGGCGAGTTAACTGCACTAAGGACCTGGGAGTTACGCTTGACTTTAGACTCACATTTGTCAATCATATTAATGATACAGTATCGAGACCTAAATAAACGCGGAGCTTTCTACTGAGATCTAGTCACGAATTTCAGTTGCTTCAGATCATAAGCACGTTATATTATTCTCTTGTACAAAGCAGATTGGAATATGCCTCAGTGACCTGGCAACCTTATTACCATGTACATTCTGATAAATTAGAAAAAAAATCAGTATCGTCTCTAAAGATTCTTAAGCTTTAAATCGGATGGATTTTATCCACTGCCTACTGCACGTCGCGAAAGCCTTATGACAAGATTTAATTTCACAACTCTGGAGAAGCGCAGTAACGGGGCTTGTGTATTTTTTTTATATAAACTGGTTAATAACAAGATTTTGGTAACTGATATGCTTGCGAGAGTTCATTTTCATGTTTCAGGGATAACCAAGAACTGATGTATTACAATTCTCCCCATTATACTCGATGTGTTTACTGCAATTATTCTGTTGTCAAATCGTTTACTTGCGATTATCTGTGATTGATTTATAGGCTATGTATACTTATTGTACTGTCTGTATTATGCATATAACTTTAGGATTTACGTAAGTCTGTTTTTTTTCCTGCCTAATAAAGGTCCTATAGGGCAATGTAAATTTTTAGGTATTGGTAAGGCATAGAGACACCTATTTAAATTTATTATGTATTCAATTATTTCAACAAAACTTTCGAATTTTTTATAAACTCTTAGATCAAGCGCCCCTCTATCAAAGACAAGGCACAGACGCGACAAATACATGACACAGAAATGAAATACATATGTCTGATCATATCGAGTCGCACTAGTATGCTCGACCTAATATAAAATGCATGCAAATCACTGCATAGATTTGTTTAAGTCTGTGTCGCCTCTGTGTTTCGTCTTTGTCTGATAGGTTGTAGTGTCCACAAATGGATTAAAAATCATTTTACTTACTAGGTAAATATAATGTTAAAATAGGAATTCATTCTAAACCCTTGTTCTTTTCACGAAACAGTTTAGAGAAAAATGTTTGACATATGCTTTGTAGCAATTATAAACTGTGAGATATTGTAATGATAATAGTTCTCTTTTTTTTTGGTATTACATATCTATCATTTAATTTTTTTTGGTTTTGATTTTGAAAAACGTTGTTTTTTAAAAGACTGTCATTAGTGCATCCAGGTACAAAACACTTTTTTCCAGGCATAATTAAGACAAATGAGAACAAGAGATGCACACAACTTAGCTTCGCAGATCTAAAAACAATACGCCCGATAAAATGTTTAGAACACAACAAAAATCAAATATGGCAACTAAGGTTCTTCCCGAAACAAGAAAGTTTCATAATATGCTCTGTGCTGTATAGACAAAAGCACAGATTAAATTTTGTTCAGAAATATTGGTACGTGGATGGACGTAACATACTTGGGCACGTACACATTTAAGAAATCACTACATAGGGTATGCTTTGCGCACCAGATCGTCCAGTATTGAAGCTTGCTTGGGAACTAGAGGTGAAATGAAGCAGGCGATCCAACAGCGAAACAAGCTTAGCATAAGCTAAGCTTAAAGCCGGTTACACACGAAGCAAGTAGCAAGTAGCCGCGCCAGGCCAATAAATCAGGATAGTATCGTCTACGTGTGCATGGTAAAATTAAGAGAGCACAACTGTGTCAAGCCAGTAATCGAGACAAGACAATAGATAGAATGCCGGGCTATTTTTTCAAGAAAATAATATTCCCCGTCCGCTCATGGCTAAAGATTTTCTTTCAGCTGTCCCGGTGTAAACGTGCTTAGCAAGCCAATATTAGCTATTTCAAAACTTGTTGCTTTGCTTACAGCTATGATTTCCAGCTTCTCTCTTTGGCAGGAATTGCATTTCGCATCATTGTATTGTTCTTTTGAATTAGCGGTACAGCCAAATATAGTAATTCATCAAAGTTCTCCTTGGTAATTCCCCAAAAAATCTTGATATTCACAAGGATCTTCATTCTTTAATTCATGCAGTTATTATTTACGATGAATAATCCAATTATGGTTTCATAGACATCCACAGACTAACCCAAACTTTTCGTTTTTTGTTCATCTCACTGTCAATCACTTCTTGAACCTGATTTAATAATAAAAATAATGTATTTTTCGCTAGTAGAGCAGTTTTACACACACAAGAATTATAGCCAAAATTTATCTCATAATTATGTTGAAAATTTTCATAAAACTATTTTGCTGTTTTACACATCACATCACATTGTTAAAATTTAGGTGAAAATTTTCGTAATAAAAATATCGAACGTGTTCTATATTTTTGTGACTAAAATGCGGAAAGGGCACGAAAACGGATGCAATTGACAGTCAGCGTTTGATAATCAACCTAACCTCAATATTAACTCATTGATTCTTGAACAAAATACCCCTTATTTTGTGAATTCTTGATTATGTATGTTTTTCATGAAATTTTCATATTTATGACATTTAAAGTTGCCCTAGAGCAAGTTATTATATCTTCCTTTTTAACTGCTGGAACGTCACATGTTATGAAAATGCGCATGAGCAACAACAAAATTATCACCAAAATTATATTCCGATTTCTTATACGCATCACATAGAGTGGTATTTTATTTTTAAAATTATCTCCAAAGCAAAATTTTGTTGAATATTTTTCTTATAATTTTCGGAATAATTCATGTATGTGTAAAACGGGTCGTAGTCATAAATGTATTGTACGTTTCGGATCCATCTTGAAGTTGATAGATGACAGTAATAAAATTGACTTTAGTGTACACATTGGCTGTCTTGGTCTATTGGCCAGTCTCATTGGCCTTACTTACTATTCTGGCATCGTGTGCAACCGGCATTAGTTCATTATATCATTGTTACGTCAACCACCAACTGTCACACTCCTGTCATGCGTAACTGTCAAATTACTTAAGGGTTTACAGAGATTTGTAGGTAAAAGTATCAGACTTAAAAATAATGTTACAGATTTATCCCGCATGAAGTCTCACATATTTATATGATCAAGCATCCAGCTTGGTCTCGTTTTGAACAGATATGTTGTAGATGAGATAACTTTTAACACACAATAAAGTTTACGGAATAGTCTCAGACATTTATTCTGTATGCTTGACAAGAAACATTAGATTTCTAACATCTTCCTATTTTTAAAAAAATCATATGTATAATTTTTACCTCTACATTCACTTTTATTTTTAATTTTTTTTATTTTAACCGATTATTTTTCTTAAAGCAAGTACTAATTTTCTCGAAAATGTAATAAAAAGGATTCGCCTGTGCGTCGGAACTGATTAAGACGATGATTGGTGGTTTCCAAAAACTAATTACTCCACTTAAGCGAGCCTAATGCATTGAGTGATGAGCACTTTCAACAAGTACCGAACTCGCAGACCGAAAGTGGACACCGTCTGCCAAAAAACAATGAGCGACGCATTGGAACGTATTACAATATAGATTATCTGCACCACAGTCAAAATATTATATTTCTTTTTTAATTTTATACTGTGACTTTTTACATTATATAAATTAAAAAAGGAATCGATTTCAAAAAATCGCACTAAAAAGTAAATATTAAACTAACAGCTTTTAAAAATTACAATTAACTCTTAAATGTCTTTTTTTTTGTAAAATTATGTATACCTGTTGTGAAATTTAGATTAATTTATTCTTTTCTAAAATTGTTTAATCCTACTTTTAGCCAAAATATTTATTGTTTTTTAAAAAAAATTGCAGTTGCTATAGGGTAACACTAGACTTTTAGGTATAATTTTTTTAATAACAATTGAAAATTTTGCAACAATGATTTAATAACTAAATATTAAAGTATAATAAACGAAACTAGATTATTTAGTATGGAAGCTATAAAAACATGGAATACAAGGTCCTAAATCACATTTTACGCACATTGTTCTTGTTGGTGAGCGCATTATTTCTTTTTTCCAGGTACTTCAATAACTAAGTGATTCATTTCATCATACCTTACGTCGTCGGAAATTTTGTTCAGGGAAACACTTAATTTTGAAGTTCTGGGTTTTCCTCCAAGTTTAGCTATGGTTCTAAACCTTTATACCGAACTTGACACAATATCCCTTCGAAATTGAAGCTGTGACAATTTTCCGCCAGATTTTTTATGTAACTGCCATGAATCCGTCACTGTAACATCGATAAATCAACTAAAGATGTGCCACCACCATTTTTTACTTCTGAGTTTTATTCGATACCTTGACAGATTTTCGTCCATGAGGTTATATTCTTCAATCATATAAGAGAGAGAATAGGGAGACCAATCATTACATATGGGGCAGTGATTTGAAACAAAAGAGCCAGTCTGGCTAATACGAGTACTAACCTCTCGAAAGTTTAAAGACCGGCCTGTACATGCATAACCGGAGCAATGAAAATCTGTACAACGGCCGTCCTGGAAGTAATCGTAAACCTCGTACCTCTACATATATTTCTAGAAATCATGGCGAAGAGGACGATTTATAGGATGATGTGAGATGAGGTCATAAAACGAAAGCCGAATCTTTTATCCAGAAATCAACAAATCTGGGACATGCGTCAAGATGAAATGAAAAAGAAATTCAACTGTGTAAAATACTTCAGCACAAAGTTGAGTCGCAAGAGCGAATGGGACAGAAACATCATTAAAAAACTCATTTTATGCTATACAGATGGCTCCAAAACAACGGAGGGAACTGGAGTTGAAGTGTATGGACCCTGCACCAGTCACAATGAAAGCTTGGGTCACCAAACATTTTCCGGGCAGAAATACATGCCATTAGGATATGTATTCAATTTAACAAGGAGAAAAACTATCAAGGCCAAGAGATTATCATCTTGTCGTATAGCCAAGCAGCTATCAGTGCGCTGAGCTCTCAAGTTATCAGTTCCAAGATGGTCTGGTAATGCCTAGAGGAACTAAATGATTTGAATAAGAGTCATATTCACCCTCATGTGGGTACCGGGACATACCGGGATAGAGGGGATTGAAACAGTAGACAGTCTCGCGAGGAAAGGGACTGAGTTACCATTTCTAGGGTCATAGCCTTTCTGTGGAATCAGTAACAGCGTAATGCTGGAAGAACTAAATATAGAAAAAGAAAGCAGGACATTCAATTATTGGACAGAGCTGCAAGGATTGAGACAAGCGAAGATACTTTTGGGGAACTGCGACCAGAAGAGATTCAAAAAATGCATAAGCTTAAGTAAAAACCAACTCAGAGTTCTGACGAAAGTCCTGACGGAGCATTGCCACCTGAAGGGACACCCCAAGAAACTCGGACTGGTAGAACGAGAGGAGTGCAGATTCTGTGAGGAGGAGGACGAAACCTCTTCATATCCTTACTGTTCTAGGAAACCTTAGCATGCGGTTCTTGGGAGTACAGCAAATCGAAGAAGGGAGCTACCCACCTTGAAGCCGTCCAACATCCTGAGAATCCTGAGGGAAATAGAACTGGAGGACCTGCTCTAGCCGATAAGGTAACTCTTACGACTGGGCAGCAGTAGGGTGGCACAATCAGGTCGCAGTGTACAGACCCCCAACTCTACTCATATACATTGGATTTATTTACGGACATAATTCGACTTTTCGTATTTGTGGATTAGCTTTCTAGTGACATATTCAAGATCATCTTTATTTTTTAAGAACATTTCCTGGCCGTCGGCAAAGTAAAGTGTGTAGAAGATCATTTCTTCGTTTACTGTCTCACTCATTTTATAACATTCAATACGCTAGTTCTTTAGAGCTTCATTTAGAGTTGGTGAAATAACCCTGTGGTAGTCTTTTGGTGATCAAAAATCCGTCAAGTTACATCACTTTGTAATATCGGCGACGATATGCGGTCTATCAAGACAACTAACATACTTTAATCGGGTGCTAGAACTTAAAGTGAACAGATTTTTCGCTGCTATGACCATAAAAGGAGGTTGTTTAGTAATCAAATCTGAACTAGGAAGGATGCAATCGGTACATATATTTACTTTTTAAAGAAATAGATATGTTGTTAAACGAGATATTTTTCTACCTTGTAAATAAAACAAACAAATTATTTGTAATGTTTTAGTTTTTAACATAATATTTTAATTTTTAAATACGATTGTCATTATAATACAAAAAATACATCTAGAGCTAGAAAAAGGAGATAATAACAATTTTTCTCTTAAACTGAATCTTTCATTTTGATGTTTATCCTAAATTATAACAAAAATGTTAATATCACTGATATTTTCTGAATAACTAATGTCGAAAAATAATTTTATAAATATTCTTTCATCAATCTAATTTTTAATATTCAGGGTGTTCTCGATTTACCAAAAGAGTTTAAAATACGACAAAATATTATACGGAACTTACAGGATAGCTCAGTTCTGAAGTGGTATAACTAAAGTTATAACAACGAAAAATAAAATCAACTCCAAATCAAAGTTTTATTTTCTCTGACAATTAAACTGGGTTAATATTTTAGGCTCCTTTAATAAATCGTCTTTAGTGCTACCATAAGTTTTTAGTCTTAACAATAGATACTCCGAGTTAACCAGTTGCGATAAAAACTGATTCATCAGAAGTATTACAAAAAATGATAATGTTATTTTCATTACAATTTCTAAAAAAATGATGTTCTAAACTGAGACTTGCGAATTTTTCAGTCTAAACGCCACACTGAGTCTTCCACAAGTCCTAAGGGCCAAGACTTAGCTAGCTCATCATACCAACATACTGTAGTTTTTCATACTGGGACCAGCTGGCGCTCCATTAGCAATTTCAAGTGTCAAGGACATTTTATTGCAGCGGAGATACCCGATACGCATTACGTATTGTTACGACTACTTGCGACCATGCTAAATATATAGTACTGACATCTTGAGATTGAGATTTCTTTTCGGTAGATTTCGCAATTTTATAACATATTTCGATTACTGTGTTTTTTAATGTTGTTAAATAAAGATATCTGATTATTATTTTGCATTATATGATTTACTTACATTGTAATTTTAGAGTGCAATCAAAATAAACTATAGCGGGTCAGATTGGTGTTACTCGCCAACGAGCCATAATTTGAAGATTGTTCAAAAGTAATGTCGTTCTAAGCTGTATAACAAAAGTTTTTCTATATGAATTTTTAAATCATATTTATTCTCAAAGTCAAAAATATAGTTTTGTTACACCACGCTTGATCCTTAAAAACTTATAAGTAGCACTACCTAAATCAAAGATTAATATTTTAGTTTAATTGTGAAACCTCTGAATATTTAGCATGCTTAAACTGACTAATATACAATTAATTTTTAATTGAAAGTATCCTTGATAACAGTTGTAACAAAACTAAAAAGAGATGTCGTTTCTTCAGAACTCCAGATCTGGCAAAAATTGTTGTTGTGCCACAGAAGACAGTTCCATATCAATTGGTTTGGTGTCGTCATAGAGAGATGGCGCTTCACACAGGATGGAAACTGTACCTACCAAAGATGTTATTATGAATATCCAGAGAAACAGTCTGTCCAGAACCATTGCTACGAAGCCCCAGTCTTGATCCTCCTGTTTACATATGAAAATACGTAAATTAATATATTTTGTACAGTATTTAATAACTTTGTGTAACACTGGTCGACAGTAATTTTGTTAAATGCATAACTATTTCTTATGTTCTTTGCTACGCCAAAGCCAAATATAGCCACAGAAATTGCCCACCCGGCTCAGTTTTTTTATAATTTGACATATATTAAGAAAAATATATACGAGGATGGTTCGATAAGTTCTCGACCTGATAAAGGAAACAAAAGATTTTTGAAAATGTTTGTATTTATTTTTCAACATGGTCCCCTTATACTTCAATACATTTAGACCAACGATGTTCTAACATTTTAATACCCGTATAATGCGATTTGTCCAAGTCTGCAAAATACGCGGTTGTCGCTGCTCTGACCTCGTTATTTGAAGGGAATTTTCATCCAGCGAGCCATTTTTTCAAGTTTGGGAAGAGAAAATAATCGCTGGGAGCCAGATCCGGCAAATATGATGCATGTGAAAGCACTTCGAAATGTAGGTCATGGAATTTTGCGACAACAATCACAGATTTGTGTGTAGGCGCGTTATCCTGATGAAAGAGCACTTTTTTTAGCAAGATGTGGGCGTTAGCTTTAATCACATGCTGCAAACGGTCCTGTGATGAAGCGTAATACTTCCCGGTGATGGTCTTGCCTTGTTCTAAATAGTCTATAAACACCACGCCATGTGAATCCCAAAAAACTTGCCATGATTTTTCCTGCAGACGGAATCATTTTTGTTTTTTTTTGGCTCACTCACCTGCCCCCACCCACAGTTTAGACTGCTGCTTTGTCTCTGGCGTATAATGGTAAAACCATGTTTCAACTACAGTTATAAAACGTCGAAGAAACTCAACAGGATTGCGTCTAAATAAATCTAAACACTCTTGCGAGGTGTTCATTGTAAGGCGTTTTTGGTCGACTGTTAACAAACGCGGCACCCATCGCGCAGAAAGCTATTTCATGCCAAGAACATCATGTAAAATGTAGTGGACACGATCTATCGAGATGTTTGCTATACCAGCAAGCTTTTGAACTTTCAGTCGGCGGTCATAAAGTATGACATTGTGAACTTTTGTGACAATTTCGTCAGTTGTAGCGATTTTTGGGCGTCCCGAGCGCTCATCAATTGATGTACCACCACAATTAAATTCAGCAGCCCATTTTTTTACTGTCGAAAACGAAGGAAAAGAATCCTTTAAAGTAGAATCTAACTCATTTTTAATATCCGTAGGAGTTAACCCCTTGAAAACAAAGTACTTTATAACTGCTCGAACTTAAATTTTATCCATCTTTCACAAAATATCGAACCTTATGTGTTCACTTGATCGCTACAAACAAGCAACTGAACGCAAACACCTGAAACTTTGCAGAGCGTCATCTCAAGGTTAATTCTTACAAAACATTATAGTTATTTGATCCTACTCGCGCCCTCTCTGTTTCAGGCGGAGAACTTATCGAACCATCCTCGTATTTCAGAGATAGCAAAATGTCTTGTTTGATGTAATCTTATTTGTTGACGGTTTTATGCCAGACCTATCAACACAAATTAAGAGAACTCAATAATCTGTGCCTATTTGGATTCCATCGCTTAACACTAAAAAGGGATGTTCCTTAAGAAAAATATAGTAGAAAACCTTTAAAAACTACATTTTGATTTAGATTAATATATGTAAATAACTTCAATTAAATTAATCACTCTATAATAATATGAACTTTTTATTTTCGTATTACAAAAAGACTTACCCGTTACGAAAAAATGCTACGCAAATTTAAAATCAGAGGGAAATATTCCATAATAAGCAGCCATTCATATTAATTTAACAGACAAAAAGTTAAAATTTATCAACCAGTATTCTTGTTAAATTTTGACCTGACAAAATGGTGAAGGAATTTTTATCTACCTAATGTTCTTTTTAAAAATTTATAATTATTTTAACGAAATAATCTGCTTTAGTTTTTTAACTGATATTTGTTTATATTGCTATTAATTTAATAACCATAGATTTACTTAGTGCTTTTTTTTAAGTCGGCACAGCAGTAATGAAATTGATTATTTGTAAACAAATTTTAGGTTGATCAGTATTTTTTCTATAGACATAGTTTATGACTTGTGTTCCACTTCTTTCTACATTGGGCATAGGTTGTCAGTCTATCCTATAAATTTTAAATTTAGAATTAGACTTTTTCTGAAATAACTTCAATTAAATTAATCACTCTGTAACAATATGAACTTTTTATATTCGTATTACAAAAAGACTTACCCGTTACGAAAAAATGCTACGCAAATTTAAAATCAGAGCAAAATATTCCATAATAAGCAGCCATTCATATTAATTTAACAGACAAAAAGTTAAAATTTATCAACCAGTATTCTTGTTAAATTTTGACCTGACAAAATGGTGAAGGAATTTTTATCTACCTAATGTTCTTTTTAAAAATTTATAATTATTTTAACGAAATAATCTGCTTTAGTTTTTTAACTGATATTTGTTTATATTGCTATTAATTTAATAACCATAGATTCACTTAGTGCTTTTTTTAAGTCGGCACAGCAGTAATGAAATTGATTATTTGTAAACAAATTTTAGGTTGATCAGTATTTTTTCTATAGACATAGTTTATGACTTGTGTTCCACTTCTTTCTATATTGGGCATAGGTTGTCAGTCTATTCTATAAATTTTAAATTTAGAATTAGACTTTTTTTGAAATAACTTCAATTAAATTAATCACTCTATAATAATATGAACTTTTTATTTTCGTATTACAAAAAGACTTACCCGTTACGAAAAAATGCTACGCAAATTTAAAATCAGAGCAAAATATTCCATAACAAGCAGCCATTCATATTAATTTAACAGACAAAAAGTTAAAATTTATCAACCAGTATAATTGTTAAACTTTAACCTGACAAAATGGTGAAGGAATTTTTATCTACTTAATGTTCTTTTTAAAAATTTATAATTATTTTAACGAAATAATTTGCTTAAGTTTTTTAATTGATATTTGTTTATATTGCTATTAATTTAATAACCATAGATTTATTTAGTGCTTTTTTTAAGTCGGCACAGCAGTAATGAAATTGATTATTTGTAAACAAATTTTAGGTTGATCAGTATTTTTTCTATAGACATAGTTTATGATTTGTGTTCCACTTCTTTGTACATTGGGCATAAGTTGTCAGTATATTCTATAAATTTTAAATTTAGAATTAGACTTTTTTTGAAATCCGTTAAAAACAAAAAAAAATTTCTAAAAACGTGGGCAACAATTCATATTAGAAAAACTGTTCTTAAATGTTCTTATTTCTCATACATCGCTTAATCAAGAACTAGTACCAGAATAAATAAAGCAAGGCATGATATTACTTTTTTCCAGATAAAAAAATTTAGTAAATCGAAGAGCATATATTGACCTTTAAAATTTGTTTATAAGTATTATGGTATTTGCAAGGTTCCAAAAATACTTTTCATCCATGGAATTTTCTCGTACTAATCACGAATTCTTTCAATCAAAATATTCTTACCGCATTAAATTGATCCTGCCTCTGGATATGATGCTGAATAAACATAACGTTATGTATTGCTTTTTCCAATTCAAATGGATATTTTTTCCTTGTACCCGAGTCACTCTCATCGAGTCCGGAAAATACTGAAGGCAACCCATTGTAACCCAGTCTTCCACCTAGAGTTCCAGCGAAACCTCTGAGTCTAAAAAATAAGAATTTATTACAATTTTTTCATTTTATTACAAACCCATTACAAAAAGTATTTCAAGAAACCAGTGTTGTTGTAGATATTCACTACTCATTTATTTAAAAATAGTTTTTAGTGCAGATTTTATCACAGTCAAGTCTTACAAAAAAACTGTTTCTTCTCGTATTTTAGAATTTTTATATGAATTTATTATAATATTTTTAGGGGAGAAATTCCCCATTTAAGCAACAGTATACACTATATCTTCATTGTTAATAAAAATCATTATAGGTGTTTCAGTTAATAATGTCGATTTTACTAAGAGATGGCGTCACTAAAAAGTATGTTGGTATATTAATGACATTTATGGCGTTTTGAAAGTTTGTTATCAATTGTTATAGTGCAAAAAACATAGACTGTAAGTTTAAGCTTATGGTAAAAAGTTGTGGACGATGGTTTAAACAGTTCAGAAGTGGTTATTTTGAGAAGAAAGACAAGGAGCGTCCAAGTCAGCCGAGAAAGTTTGGACATACAGATTTGCAAAAATTATTGTATAAAGACTCGCCTCAAATGTTAAAACAATTGGCAGCAGCATTGAATAATTCCCAATCCACTATCTACAAGCATTGAGCAAGATCCAGAAAGAAGGAAAACGGGTTCGGTATTAATTGAAGGAAGGAATATTGAAAGGCGCAAAACCACTTGTGAAATTTTGCTTGCCAGACAGAAAAGAGAAAGATTTTTGCATCGAATTGTAACAGGTGATGAAAAGTAGATGAATTTTGACAACCCGAAGAGCAAAAAATCCTGGGTAGATCCAGACCAGTCCTTAACATTACAACTAGTGCACAATATATATGGAAAGAAGGCTTTGCTATGAACTTGGTGGGATGATAAGGGGGTTGTATATTACGAACTGCTAAAACTTGGTGAAACAATTACTGGCGATCGATATCGACAAATCGAGTATTGAAGGAAAAACGATCAATATACGCCGAAAGATCACGCTTTATCGCAAGTCTATCCTATATAAAATTAAGGCTCAGTTAACTTAAATATGTTAACTTATTCATTTTAAATTATAAATTCAAAACTAAAAACCATAGATAGTAACTTTCCCTTTCCGTAAGGAAAGAAAACAAACCTCAAAAAGAGGTAGAAGAAGTAAGATAAATGGTAAAAGAAATAAGAAGAAGAACCTTTAAAATTCACAAGTTGTTTGGAAAACTTAAGAGTTCTGGTAAAAAGAAAGAGCCTCTATACAGTTTTGAGGACCCTCATCAAATTTATTTTACTGTAGAGTAAAGTCAGAAAATTACATCCATTAAATTCATTTTTAGTACACCTTTGTACATTAGTTATTAAAGAAAGAACTCTTAGTCGATAAAACAGTCCATCCATCAAACAATAGTCAATAAAGACACAACTCAGTTGATAAAGCAGCCCATTACCGACACAGAATACGTTACCTATTCAAATTTCCTCCCAAAATTACAAATAGAAATTTATTTAACTCACAATATAAATACGTCTAAAAGAATACTCCGATAGCGATGTAAAATTGCCAATCGATACAAAAAAGAAGAAGGTCACATAGGACCTAAGAAGAATATAAAAAAAATTTACGTAATTATTAAAAATAATCACAGAAGAACGGCCATAAGAAAGGACGAAAGGAAGAATTTCACTCGAATAGTAGGCAGGAAAACCGAGAACTTTCTGAAAAAAAAGGTAACAGTAAATTTGGCATCAATAAAAAAACAACAGAAATGCACAGTGTTGTAAAATATCAATATAATTATCAGACTGACAATCAAATTAACTTAGAACCGTATTTTGTAGTGTAAAAATATTTGTAAATTTCAGAAAGATAAAAACAATCGAGCTGGAAAAGAAATTAGTAAAGAGGTAAAACTATGAGGGTTCGTAATATAGTAAAACCAAAACTGCAACGAATAGTATACTTTTATTCAAAGAATTAATGAGAAATGCTTAAGTAAAATTATATTGTGTTACCCAAAACGTAAGTATTTGCAATAATAATATAAAATGTACTGAATTAGCCATACTGGACTTAAGTTGAAATTTGAATCATGACAACACGATAAAATCATTTTTCAACATCACAATGTTCGTCCCCATATTGCAAAATATGTTAAAAAATATCCTTTCCTTCAGACCACAATTTATTTCGATCAATGCAACACGAACTTTCAGAACAACACTTACATTCTTACGAAGAAGTGAAAATTTTTTAGGTTTCAAAAAACGACCAGTTTTTGTTTTGACGCGAAATTCATTCTTTAACAGAAAGATGCAAAAAAGTCATAGCTAACAATGACCAATATTTTGATTATTGAGGTAATTCTTTTTGTTCTGGAAACAAATTCTCAAATTTTGTGAAATAATTGACATCACTAACCGAAACACCTGGATAAAACTGAAAAATAAAATGAACGCAAAATATATGATTTCGTAGTAATAATTTGCTAAATGAATTTTCTACGATGCAATTTTAATGATTAGGCAAATACAAGTTTCGGCAAATCTATGCAATGTAAGAATTTTATTTCACTACAACTAGTGAATTTCGCAAATTCCGATGTCTGAGCCGTATATTTTAATAAATTTTATTAATAAAGTAATTAATACTTATAAATCAAAGTTTAATTCAAATTTTATACTATAGTGCATTTACCTGGCAGTGGTAGAAGTAGAGTGCAATCCATTACATCCCCTTCCTCTGTTCCTACTTGAACTAGAAGAACTAGAACTTGAAGACCTGCTAGGAGACAATGCTTCTAATTCCCTAGCAGTTTTACCTTGAAACCTTAAAGAAGGTATTTTTCGAGCTGCCAATTCTGTTAGTAGATCTTTTGGCACTCTCATCAGCAGTAATTTTGGAACTGATTTTATAAAAAAACTTCGCACCCAAGGTGCCATTTTATGGGTGCTAGGCTTTCGGTAGTGGACGTTAAGTATTATGATTGTGATGACTACAGAAAATCCAACCATTACCATAGTAAAAAGAATATATTTTCCTAAAAGATAATATAATATTGTAAAACATACAACATACAAAATGGAGATTTCCTTCTTATATAATAAAATTGGTTAAAAATGTCACTGGGACATGTAAATTTCGTAACTATCTAAAAACATTGATACTTCATTACTATATATTTTATTTAGAAAAGTGAAGAGGACTAAAAATACTTCAAAATTAAGGTTTTCAAACCTTAAGAATGAAATATTTTAGAAAGGCTGCAAATGATAAAATCAGTCTGATTTATTACATACCCACCTAAAAGTGGTAAAGCCAATGACGTGGAAGGAATAATCTCAGAAATAAGCATAAAAAACATAGTTTGTGATAGAAGGATGTTAATACACAATGCTATTTTTTCTCCTGAATCTGCTGGAAGGTAGAATACTAAAACTGAGAGGTATGAGATCCCCACGCACGGAACTATAAGATTCACTGTGTAGAATAGTGTTTTTCTTCGTAAAGTTATATTGAAGAAAATGTCTAAAAAAAATAAGAAGCATGTTAGCAAAACAAGCATAGATTATATTTATATAGATCACAATATAGATTCAATAATAATTTATATTTTAGTTAGCCCATTTAAAGTAAATTATTGATAGCAATTAATTAATTTACCTGGGTATGGTTCAGGACAACAGGGATAGAATTTTTCATGTCTTTCAGCGGGTACTGCCAAAATATCCCATTCTACACTGGGATAATACTCCCGAAGATCTATCCCTACTTCCACAATATCCTCCCCTGGTTTTTGATTGATATGTTGAAGATCGATCTGAGGGTTAAAATTAAATATTTAACAACAATTTTAAAGAGAAGCAGCTTTAGGGATAAATATACTTATAACCAGAAAAAAAACTCTAAATGACATAACAAAACTATTTTTTTAGATAAATTGTAAAACTTTTTTTAGGTTACCTGGCTTCCGTAAGTCCAACTTCCGAATTTCATAAAACAAGTTTGTTGGTCAAATGGAAAATATCTCACATCAATCTCACACGATGACTTGAAAATGGCAGGTGGAGTCCATTGGATTTTACCATCGTATTTTAAAACAGCCTTTGTCATGGTGGTAATAACATATTCACCATCAGCACTAAAATTTTTGGTAATATATAAAAAATTGCAAGTATGGAAAAATTAACTCAGTTATGACGTTGCATTATCAAAAAATTTACTTCCATCATAATTCTATTAATGTTTTTATTTGATCCTTTCTTTGATATATTTTTTAAAAGTTCAGGTTCAAAATTTCCGGAAATTTGTTTAATATGATAACTAAAAAAATTGTGAATTGGAAAAAAAAGGCATTTGATACTGTCGGGCATGAGGAGAGCACTTGCTGAATGACGCCATAGATAAATAGCAATTTTTTTGCTATTTTTATCAAAACGCCACAATTAGCGTGCGGTTTCGAGGATAATATACTCATCATAGCAGATCGCTTAGACCATTTCATTGAAATGCTTCACAGATTAAATTAGGTATTAGACAGATCAAACTGAAAAATAATATTTTAAAAACAAAATTTATAATCAACCTCATTACTAGCAACAGCCCCATCACTGAAAGCACACTTATTGTATAGGTCATAGATTATAAACATCTCGGTCATGAAATTAAGTTAGAGGATGACAATCAAATCTGTGGAATCTGCGAAAGGATTAGTTTTAAATGGACTGTATATGGAAGAATGCTGCATGTTTTAAAACACGCGTTCTAGTATGTTTTATGAGTAAGATTTTTAATCGGTATATACTATCAGTTATTACGTATGGCTCACAACACCTCAATTTATCAAGGAGGGACATAAATAAACTTTACGTAGCGGAAAGAGCTATGGAACGCTCAATATTGGTAATAACCTTCCGCGATGGAATTTCAAATGTTAAAATTACAAAGAAGACTGGAGTCATTGATGTAATAAAACGAATTACTATCCTTAAATGGAATTGAGTAGGCCACATAGCCAGGTTAATCAATGAAAGATGGACAAAATACAGGTACAAAGGACCTCTATCTACCTAAGGATATAAGACATGTTGATGGAAACTGGATGCAGAGTGCGCCAAATTGCTCCAGATTGAAAATGTTGAGTCATGTCTATGTCCAATGGTGGAACTATCAGTTACTTTTTATCAAGGTAGTTAAGGTAAATGTAAAAAGACAGATAGGTGTTTGCAGAACCTTGCATGTGCTTCTTAAAATTTGTACGTACAATACTTCCCGGTTTTCTTATATTCAATAAAATACACTAGGTAAATTAGTTTTAATAGTTTATCAACGTATACAAATCCACATGCAACATGGTTTCCAATAAACTTGAAATTGAGTTTGTGTAAGTCGCTGAGAGATGATTAAGGCTGTTGTCTCCAGGAAAGCATATACAGGATGAAGTTAAATTTCTTCTTGTGATGTTCAGGTTATTATGATTATTATTTATCTATATCCAAGTAAATATTCGACCAGTTTTTTTCTGTTATAAGTTTTAATGATTTTATAAACAAACAGCAAAAATAAAAATTTTTACTATTTTTTAATATTATTGCAAACTCTTTACAAAAAAACAAATGCTGCCCCTGTGTGAAGTTTGAGTACTAACTTATAGTGGGAAAATTCTTATATGGACTACTTACTTATCTAAAATTAATTCAAAATCTTTTTTTTAGTAAAAATTTTAATTATAGTTAAATTTAACAAAAAGATATCTCTTATCTCAGTATCATTATAAGAGTTTATTGTAATATTTTAGGGGAGAAACCTCCACTTAAGCAATAATATACACTGTATACTCATTTTTGATAAAAATCATATTATTCCATATAAAATTGAAATATAAAAAGAACTCAGAAAATGTAATTTCGTAATATTAATTTGCTATATATAACCCAGACACGACTTAGTTTCCAACAAACTTGAAATTGAGTTTGAGCGAGTCGCTGAGAGATGATTAAGGATTTTGTCTCCGTAAAAGCATTTGTAGGACGACGCTAGGTTTCTTCTTATAATCTTCAGAAATGTGTATGTTCTGGTTATTATAATTATTATTTTTCTAAATCCAAACAAACATTCTACCAATTTTTATTAAACTTATAACTACTTACTTGTTGTATAAAAGTATATCTGGTAACCAAATATGTTCAGAAGGAACATATAATTCTGTAACTCCGCCATATTCTTGCGGATCCCACATAAATTTATAATCATGCCATTCCTAAAAGAACAGAATTTAAAAAATTATTTGATGCTTTTAAACCCATAAATGAAAACTTACATGTTCCAACCATACGTTGGTGGTTAAAATTTGATCCTTTAGATTCTGAAAAATTATATTTTATTTAGAATGATAAAACCAGTTTTGTTTTTAGATGTCTTTTTAATAGAAAAAAGTGGTTTATTTAGTTGTAATTCGATTTACTTTCTATGTTTCATTAACTAGAATTTTAGACGTTTTTATAACATTCTCCTTTCTTTTTAACCTCTACACTTGTAAAAGCAGTAAGAGTTTATATCTAGAATAAATCATAAAATTGAACTCTTTCTACAAAAAGAATATATAGTTAAAACTAACGCAACTTAACCCTTTTAAAGGTAAAATAACCGAGGGCAATTAGCTAGGAATCGGGAACAAATTTGCTTAAATTTTGGAATCACTGTTTATGCTGATCAAAAAAATACCATTTAACTTATTAAAATTCTCACTCTTCCCACAAGGAAAACATGATGAAAATCGATACGCCATTTTGTACTTTGTGACATTTCCAAAATATACGATAATAATTCCATTTTCAAAATATACATCAATAACTCGGTAGTATGAAAATCCATCTAGAAAGATCCGTCATCTCTTTCTGGTATCCGGAAAAAGAGTATATAAAAGGTAAAGATCAGTTTTCGTGGACAGTTTTTGTTTGAGCGTTCGTCGTTGCCACTTGAATTTGTTTGACAAATGTCAAAATTGAAGCTGACAATAAAAAGATTTTGAAACAATAGAGTGTGTTCAATAATATAATATTTTGTACTTTGTGACATTTCCAAAATATATATCAATAATTCCACTTCCAAAATATATGTCAATAACCTTGTAGTATGAAATCCGTCTAGAAAGATCCGTAATCTTCTGGTATCCGGAAAAAGAGTATATAAAAGATCCAAATCAGTTTTCGTGGACAGTTTCAGTTTGAGCGTTCGTCGTTGCCACTTGAATTTGTTTGACAAGTGTCAAAATTTAAGCTGACAATAAAAAAATTTTGAAATAATAGAGTGTGTTCAATAATATATATGTATATATATATATATATATATATATATATATATATATATATATATATATATATATATATATATATATATATATATATATATATATATATATATATATGTAGTGTGTGTGTGTCTGTGGCCCGCAATATGGTTCCACTGGGTCTGGTGTTATTGATTTATCCACTAGGATACTAGGAACTACCAAACAGCCTTTGTGATTCCAAGTACTGGCTTTGATCCAACAAATGTGGTAACAGACTCTTGTCTTGGAAATCGGTCAGCTTTTTTATTTCCAGGGATGCTCTTGTGCTCTGCCACTCATACAAGAGTGGTCCTGTGGTGTTTTGCCATAGCGAAAAACAAAACCAGTTCCAGAGCTGTTTTAACGCTGATATCGATTACATGAATTTTTGCCTGAAATACTGTGGTAGTCCTAGTGCTTCACCATGGTCAGTTTTGGACCTGTTCATATACCAGACGACGTTTCCTGGCTGACTCACTGTTTGATCAGAGACCGCCCTCCAGTCAAGCTGAAGGGTGTAAGGTTTGTCAAAGTTGTAAGTTCTTCGCATGGTATTATTACTAATTTCTAACAACGAGTTCGTTGCCACGTGGGGCTATGTGGGCGATCCCAAGAGCTTTGAATTTAGAAAAATAGACCTGACTCTGCCTCTTACCTAGGAATATGAATGTTATTGTCATCTCCTTTCCCCCTCCCGTCACCAGCTTTCTTTCACTTGCCATACTGTATTTTTATGATATTATCTCCCTCCTAAAGAGAGAGGATGGTTCCGCCGCTGATCTGAGGGTATATCCAGTCCACCAGACATTGTTTAGTTTCAGTATTTTGAAAAAGTAATTTAAAAAAAAATCATAAATACAAAAATTCTTGGTTTTCGAATATTAAGGAGGTCTTTATAAAATTTTATTAAACTATTTATGATTTTTGAAAGATATTTTTATTTAGAATATTTTTTGTCCCATAATATCTTTTCGAATTTTTTATAGTTTTCGAGATAATGAAATAAAATAAAAAAAATGCCAAAATTCATATAACGTCTAGTTTTTTACAACGTTCCCCTTATAGGAAGGGTGGGGACTTTTAATACGAATAAAAGAATATCAAAAGTTATCAAATTCGCATAGTTTTAGCTTTAAGCAAAGTTGTTCCTAAATCACCATGGGGAATTTCATAAAGGCATTGTACAAAAACGATTATTTATGCTCTACTAAATTTTTGTATGAACAGATTGATTATAAAATGTGCATCATACATCTACAAGTTATGAATTATATTTATCATTAAATTATACTTACCAATTCAATGAGTTGGGAAAGTCTCAGTCCCAATTTAACTAAAATGTTTGTGGAATGATTCCTTACAGGTCTAATTAACCTATTATAGTTACTCAATAAATCATCATAAAGTCTTTTTGCATCAGGATTTGCAAATGAATTTTTTAAACAAATCACACAAAAAATTAAAATAATTAAACTTAAAAATCTATTTTTTGGCAGGCCAAAATATTTTTTAAATAGAAAGAACATTTTTTTTGTAACAATATTTTTTTTAACAATTTAATATAACAATAATTTTAAAATTTGTTGCAGCTTTTTGCAGTGCATTATTATTTATCACTGTAATTTTTATATCACTAACTATATTTTTAAGATTTCCTTAATAATTTTTTTTGAGCTTTAGTATTCACTTGTGATGAATGACTTTTTATCATATTTAGTACTCCCTTTATTTCTCACTAACTCTTTTTATTTAAAGTCATACGAAAACTCTGAATTTTACATGACTAGAAGGTGCGGCAACTATCCTATTGGTAGCAGATTCCTGCAGGAACAATTTACGGTCTTGCTGTCGAGATACAACTGCAAGAAAATCGATAGGATTTAGTATGGATGCTGCGCAAGCGAAGATTTTTGAGCGGAAACTTAATTTTTAAATGTTATAGGGGGGTTAGTAAACTCCATTATACTTATGCTATTTTTGAGTAAAAGTGCATTTTATTTTTAAAAAACAATTTATTTAAAAAATCTGTACAAAGGATAATAATACATTGTTAAGTGGCAAATATACCTGTATATAAACAAATGGAAGTTGAATATATGGAGCTTAGTATGTATGTAACTTAAAATTATATATGAAAAAAGATGGTTTATATAAAATATTATATTATACAGTGTCACGCAAAATTTCATTTCTTTTTTGAAAAATAATTTTCGACATTAGTTTTCACATCACAAATAATTTAGGAATGGTTGAAATGATCTGTCAAATCGTATGTGCTACTTAGTTCAAATGTTATTTGGAAAGTCCTGAAATATCGTTTTTTTATTAGAATACAGGACACGAAGTTTACATAAATAAATAACTCTGTTATTTTTTTTGGTTGTCTAAAAAACATGAAGATTTATTTTTCGATGTACTTTTTCTTTATAATACAGTGTTATTAAAAATTTCAGCATTTTCAGCAGTTCCAAAACATGCTTGACTTGTTGCTGTAATAATCATTTTAAACCCTGTATACTGCAGGGGCGGATCCAGCCTCTCTCTTTGAGGGGGAGGGGACGGTGATATCACAAAAGTACAATATGTCAAGCGAAAGCAAGTTGTCGATGGAGGGGGGGGGGAGGGGAGACACCAGCAACGTTCCCTTTTCTAGTGTAAAAGGCAGGGCCGGGTCTATTTTACTGAATTTGAAGCTCTTGGGGGGGTAATCGCAATAAAAAACAAGTTGTCGACGGAGAGGGAGATGCCAGCAGCATACATATTTCTAGTAAAGGAGGCAGAATCGGGTCTATTTTCCTGAACTCAAAGCTCTTGGGGGGGGGGGGGGGGCGGTCGTCCCCACCGCTCCCCCCGATTGGAACCGCGTCTGGTATACTGGCTTTAAAGTTAAAGGGATTGAATAATAGGATGAATTTGATCTTATGAAACCAGGGTAATTTAAAACATATTCGAGTAATTATTGAATTATTTTATTTATGAAGATGAGGCACGATTTTGGTAGTAGCGATGAATGTTTTGTTTTACTGTATTGACAAAGAACAAATATATTATGAATCTGACGAAACATGATGGAAAATAATCGAAAAATCACATTAAAAAATAAAAAAGTTTTATTAAATTGTAATTACATTTGTGGTAATTGCACTACTAAAAGTAATTGCAATTATCAACGCTAATTTTTTTATCGTTATAATTGAAAAATCGATTAAATTTTCCATTTTAGAAAAAGTAAGAGAATATTTCAATTATTGAAAAGTAGATAAATGCGGTTTTCTAATTACTTTCGTTATGTTATTGATAGCTCTGAGTATAAAAACTGAAATATTTGTACCATAACTGACTAAAGAATTAGAAAACAATAAAATAAAAAATGAGGCCTTGAAGACTATTTATCGTCTCAGTTACCTAGGATAACTCAAAAATAGAACTGGCGGATACCCGTGTAACTGTGAAAGTATGTTAAAGAGAATGTCCATTATTCCTCATGTAAACAGACTTCATGGCGCCAGTTCTGAAACCTAACCACTGTCTTGAGATAATGTACCAAGTAGAAAGAACTGAAAGGACAAGCAAGCTCTTTCAAGAAATAGATCCTCCTAATTTACAGATGAATTTTGATAGGATGCAAGAGATGGAGCTGGAGTATTCGGTAGTAGCAATGGTGTTAGAGAATTTTAATCGCGCGGACAATATGCAACAGTCTTCAGACATAAGCTCAGACAATATGGGCTACAATATTGGCACAGAAGTTTAGTTTAGTATGTTTACGACTAGTATCTGAGTGCCAGAATGTACTGAAAGTCTGACAAGAAACGATGCACAATCAGACTTGTGTGAGTCCCGAGTTACTTGAGTATATATGGGAATGAGGAAGCAGATCGTCTGGCAAAGATGGGGTCGTCGATTAAACCATTCGGACCTAATTCTACCTGTTTTAATTACCACTGGTAAGAGGGAAGATTTACTAAAAAGTAAATTTATTGAATCTTGGAGGGAAGTACGCCATGGAACATATGACTGAATCTAACGGACAACTCACTCCTTCTCTCCCTCAAAAGAAAAGAACTGCGAATCGTGGTGGAACTGACTGGACAAGACATTGTCACTTGTGAGACTATCTTTATAAGAGTGGCATCATAGATGACCAGATGTGCAGATAGTATCTGGAGGAATTAATATGTCCTCAAAGAGTGTCCAGTACCCAACGGAAAATTATTTTTATTGACATCACGATTAGAAATATTTGACAGTTTTTAATAAAGTTTTCCTGTATTATAATTAAAGACAGGGGCGTAGATAATTCAAATTTACAAGTACATATAAAATTTAAAAGATCATTTCAACAATTTCATGGTTATTTATTATAAACCATAGAACGTTTTTAATAGTTGTTCTAAGGCATATATATATATATATATATATATATATATATATATATATATATATATATATATATATTTAACCATATTTTGTATTTTTTTTCCTGGGATTTTGGTTCTTCAAATAATTATTCCATTTTTCTTTTCATTGTATATATTTATAGACGTTTCGGCTAAGATTTAGTCTTCATCAGAATTTTAAAAATCCAAAACAATTTTGGCCTTCTCAAATCACACAAATTTTAACAATAAAAATAAATATACACACTTTTGCAAATTTAAATAGAGGGAAATATTTTTCTATTTACTTAATCGGATAACTCCAATTCGATGGTAGTGTCACACTCACACATTGCAATTCTAATTATGTTTTTTCTATGATTTCCTTAAAAGAATTATTCAACGACACATTTTAAAATATTTATTATTAAAAGACACTTATAAAAAAGGAGATCAATATACTGATATTACATAATACACTGGTATTATGTAATTTTTCACTTTCATGATTACTTACTGCAATTTGTAGATATTGTGTTGTTTAGTTTATATAAACTTTAGAGCAGTTTTTAAATGAAATTTGATAAATTACTTTTTTCTGTTTTTTGGTGTTTTGCTTTTAAGAGAGCTAAATTGTTTTCCAAGATATTTAGAGAAATATATTTATATATTTTGTATATTGTTCGATAATCCTTGTATATAGGGTACAGATAAAAATTAGTTACGTTGTTACTTGTTTGAGGTTGAATGCTAATCCAATCCAATCCAATATACTACTGTTTGATTTTTGAATTCTTGAGTTAAAAAAAAAGGTTGTTTAGTTTTTGAGGGTAGCTGTTTTTATAAGGATGTTTTAAGCCCTATATAAAGCGGTTAGTTTAATTGCCCTGTCGGTCAGTCTGATAATTACTGTTTTTTTTAAGACATGGGGTGTTGTAAAATGTCATTTAGATAACGCCCGGACCATGTCTTTTTCGTATACCATTCCGCTTGAATTATGTTTTTAGGTGATGTAGGGTTATCTAAAAGTTTATTTGGAATTATATAATACAATGCAGTACGTTTTATCTTTAGATGTTATCGACAGGAAAAAAGGCAAATGAAAATATAGATTTGGAAATATGTTTTTTCGAATTCTTCTAAGATCAATTGAGGTATGAGGTTCGAAATAGACCAACCCTTCACATATCTCTCAATTTGCTTGTAAAGTTTTTCTTTCTATATAAAGTAAGTAGATTTCAGATTCGTTCGATCGCTTTTAAAAATTCATTTAGAGGAAAATCTGTGTATTTTCTGATTTATATCCATTTGGTTTTAATTATATCTAGGGCCCATTCAATTGGGACATTTGGGTACAAAGATGCTACGTCTACTTAATACATGGATATAATTTCTAAAATCCTAGGAATCTTAGACATATATATCGCTTTCCAAGAATTTTGAGAATTTGCTCAAAGTTGATTGTAAACGATAAGCCTCATGGGTATTCCGTCTTTATGAAGTTTTGGTAATCTTTTTAAATTTATAACAGTTCGTATATTTATTTTTATTGTTAAAATTTGTGATATATATATATATATATATATATATATATATATATATATATATATATATATATATATATATATATATATATAATAAAATAAGAAATTCTCGGCTATGCGGATAAAGACCGTGGATGAAAATGCTGAGAACTCCAAAGAATATGGAAAACTCCGGGTCTGAAAAATGACGACAGCGCTGTTTCGTCCTAATATGGGACTCGTCAGGCCATTACACCGTCATCTCGCATATGTGTCCTATAAACATATTTCACGGTTGAAAAATAGTAAATACGACACAGTGGCGACATCTCGATGGTTCACTCCATGTTTTTTAAAGTGCTCCGCACTTTTTAGCATGAAAGTCATTATTATTTTATTTTAAAATTACACGGACGATAACTTCTCTTTATATATATATATATATATATATATATATATATATATATATATATATATATATATATATATATATATATGAGGTATTTCTTATTTATTTCTTGGACCTTTATTAAAATATTTTTTATTTGTTTGTTTTTCCTGGGATCATGATCCAAAAAAAAAGTCTTACCAATTCCAGAAATTATCAGTAATATAGAAGTCTCACTTACAAACTTTACAAATGAAACCAAAGACGAAATTAGATCCTCTTGTTGCAATATCATTACAAACTACAAAAACAACCTACCCAAAATTACAAACAACAAATCTCAAAAAACTTTCTTAAAAAAATAAACAAAACCAAATCCTTTCTAAAAATAAATAACAACTTAAAAATTCTATTACCCGATAAATCCAACAAAACAGTTGTTATGTATTCTGCTAAGTATGATCAAAAAATGAATGCCTTACTGCAAGATAACACTACCTACAAAGAACTAAAAAACGACCCAGCCAGTATTTATCAAAAAAACAACAACGAAATAATAACCCGTTGGGAAAACAAAATGTATATACCACCAAACACAGTGAAAGATTTAAAAATTCAAAATGCCCTCCCACCACGTATATATGGACTCCCAAAGTTACAAAAAGAAGGAATTCCTCTAAGACCCATCGTAACTTGTATTCAACCCCCCTTAGAGAACCCCTCCAAATTTCTCAAAAACATTCTACAAAACATTATTAACAAAAATAACTATTACATAAAAGATTCTGTGGACTTCAAGAACAAAATAAGAAATATACCCATCCCAGATGATCATGAACTTATATCCGTAGACGTCGTTTCCTTAAATACAAACATACCAATCAACTTAGCAAAAGAAATAGTAACAAAAAAGTGGAACCAAATTAAATTATTCACCGATATACCCCTAATTGAAATCTTAAATGCACTTGAATTAACTTTAAACTCTACATACTTCATACACAACTAAAAATTGTATAAACAAATAGAGGGATGTGCAATGGGAACTTCCATTTCCAGTGTTATAGCACAACTTGTATTAGAAGACCTTGAGGAAACTGTAATAAAAAAGCTTGAATTAAAATTACCCTTCTTCTATAGATATGTTGACGACTGCATCGCAGCAGTACCCCAAAACCTATGTATCTCTGTATTAGAAAAATTTAACTCCTACCACCCTAAACTACAGTTTACAATAGAAACAGAAAAACAAAATAAAATCAGTTTCCTCGATTTAACCTTACACCACATTAATAATACCATAAAAACTGAATGGTACACTAAAAAAACATGGTCTTCCAGATATTTACATTTTAAATCCCAACACCCTCTCTCTCACAAAAAAAACCGTGGTTATAGGCCTCGCAGATCGTAGCATTAAGTTATCAGATCCGGAATACCGAAAACTGGCCATCGAAAAAGCAAAAGAAGCTTTAAAAATAAACAACTATCCCGAAAACCTGGTCAATAATCTTTTTAAAAAAAGAATTCATAAATTTTGTAACGAAAATTCACCAAATACTAAATCAAAACAGAAACACGAAAAATACGTATCACTTCCATACATTCCGACACTCATTGAAAAACTCCAAAATACGTTCAAGAAATATGATGTAACGGTCAGCCATAAGGGTTAAAACCTCCTAAAAAATTGCTACAATAAACTTAAATCGGAAATACCAAGAGATGAAAAACGCATGTCGTTTACAGTATTCCATGCAAAGACTGCAAAGGCGAATATAGGCCAAACAAGCCAATATGTAAAAAATCGATCAAAAAGGTAAAAATCTTAAAAACGGAAAACCTTACAAAAAAACGAGAAATCCTAGAAATGATAGAAATACAAAAAAACAAACATGCAGTAAATGCTAAGGCAGATACCAAACAACTTAGCAAAATATATAATAACATTATAAAATAACAACCAAAAAATTAAAATTCTAAAACTAAAAACACATTGTATTTGCGGACTAGACCCTTTTAACCCACAATAGCCAAAACAACCCTCATTACCTACAAAAAAATACCACCCGTTCTCTCAGTACCATCTTAACTTCAAGATGACGCACGTGGTCATCTTGAACTCTGCGAATCTCGGGAAAATTAAATTTTCCATAGAACATAATTTTTAAATAAATGTATACATGTGAGTGCAGTGTTGTTCCTGAATCATTGTTCAAGGTAAATACATAACATGTAAATAATTTGATAGTAAAATCAATCAAATACTTTGTTTTTTTAGCTACACACATTCTGACGAAGGTAAAAAAATTACCGAAACGTTAATATTTAAAAAAAAAATGTAATATACAGAAAATACAACACCACCATTACATTTTAATTCCATTTATAACGGACCATAATTCCAGGAAAAACAAACAAATATATATATATATATATATATATATATATATATATATATATATATATATATATATATATATATATATATATATATATTAGCGTAGATGAACCATCATTAGTTCAACGACATCTAGCTAAAATGTTCTTATCCTTGCTTTCAAAAATTTTTATTCTGAATTTAATGTATTAATTACAGATTCACTTATCGAATACATATGGATGAATTCAAGAGAAAGCACGGAAGCAGCGTTGATGTTTTCGGACCTATAGGAAAACTCTCAGTCTCTAAGCCAAGCTTTCACCAACATACATACCGAAATCTTACTAACATGTCATTAAATACATTAGATTCTTGAAATTGTAACTCAAAACTAGTTTGAAAATTTCGACAATCCCTCAATCGACACGCTCCACAAGCGTGTTGTTGTAACAGGAATGTCAGAAGGAAGTTGAAGGCGATGAATTTGCTGACAAATTTGTCGAGAAAATGGTACAGATATCACTTTATGGATCTGAGACTTTTCGCAACATAATTTGATGTTAAAAAAATTAAGCAAAAATATGTTTCACATTCACTAATCATCCATCTTTGAACAATACATTCATCACGCTTGAAGATATCATGTGAAGACATGGAAAAGAATAAAAATGAAGAATTTTATCTGCAATGAAACCCAATCATGGAACATATTTTTTACAACTGCAAAGAATTAATTCAAAAAGAGACATTACTCTGCTTGTTACCAAGTGTTCTTAAAACTGGTCTAGGATTTTGATATCACAAAGTAATAAATCGAGAAGTCTGTAATTTTAAATCGTTGTGATAATATATAAATATGCAAATGTAAAAATAATCCCAATTTTAAATGTTGCTTTTGCTTTATTTCTTAAGATTATTCTGACATGCAATACTGTGAGTTCCAAATTTAAAAAATTAAGTAGTACAAACAGCTAATTAAATAATGAACACTTAAGTAGTAAACAATATCAAACAAATATTATTCCAAGTGGTCTTTATTACCTTTCTTCTGAATTACAACTAATCTTATTACGTCTTTTTATATCTTTATTATATTTTTGTAGTTCGAAATAATTACTTTCAGCTTTTCCCAGATTTGTTCATTTTAATCCTAAACATAAATAAGTAATTTATTTACAAAACCTAAAAAGTCTTTTTCTACGCCTTACTTAAATCGTAAATCCAATATATGGCATACAGCTTTGTATTTCTCACTAATTGCTATTGCAATAAATACAAAGTAGTTATTCTAAAAATGAGCCAAATCCTAATAACTTGATTTCATTAAAAAAAAAAACATTTTCGTGAAGAATTAACATTTTTGTGAAAAATATATATTTTGTACCTACTGCACAATATACTCTTGTAGAGTATTTTCAATGTTGAACTTATTCCTCACGATATTGACATTTCACTATGTACCTTTACAATAAAACAACTTTTTACAAAACTATATCTTTTTCTTTCTCATTTTTAAAAACTTTTCCACCCTTCAACATTAACTGTATTTCCTCCAAACTTTTTCCTTTAGTTTCAGGAATATAGAATGCTGAAAATAACACTACCACAATGGCAGACGCCGCAAACAAATAAAATGGCACGTACATTCCTAATTTATGCAAAATTTGGTACAACTGTATCGACAGTATACCACCGACAACAAACATTACATCTGCCACAGTCATTCCGATAGCTTTGATTTTAGCAGGGAAAATTTCTGCTGTAATAACTATTGGCACTAATCCTAAGCCGTATTTAAAACCTGCTGCGTACACCAAGACTGAAGCAATGGGAATCCAGGAAATTGACGAAACGTCGTACCCTAGATACTGCAAATGAAAGTACACAGCTAGAGCTAGTAAACACAAACCGCTCAAAAAACTTGAAACAATTAAAATTATTTTTCTCCCAAATTTATCCACGGTAAAGGAACTGAAAATGGCGGCGCCGAGCATGACTAGTGCAAAAACAATTGCAGTAATGTTGTTGTCCAAGTAGATGGAGCCTGCGGCGTTTAGGATGGGATGGAGGTTCATGTACATTACACTAATGGCAGCCATATGTTGGCCTGAAAGAGAGAAAAATAAAACATTAAAAAGAAAACTCTACAATTAGCTTGGAATTGGAAGCAAATTTCTTTAAGCTGGAGTAACGTTTTTATTTCTTAAAAAGATAGCATTTGACAAAATTTCCACTCTTTCAAGAAGAGGGGCATGGTGAAACTTGGTCCGCCATCTTGGAATTTAAAAATAAATATAAATAATTATCAAACAGCTTAAAATCTTGAAAAAAATTAAGAGACAATTTTTTGGAAAATTAGAAAATACCTAAAACAGCTTTTGTTCTTAATAGGTTAAAATACAGGGTGACCAGTATCGCATCTGAAAACGCCTCCTTTTTTTTATTGGGTGTGGTTTGGTTGCTGAACGCGTGTCAATGCGAGCTTTCCGGATTTCAGTCAGTCGTCGAAAGCGCCAGACTTGTCTGATGTTGTTCCTAAAATTGCTATAGTGTGCGATATCTTCATAAAGCAGGGACCATAACAACCGTAGGCGAAGCGTTTCCAAGTATAAATTTATATCGCTAGACCGTAACGTGATGCGTGTCTGGTCCTGTAACGAGCGCTATCGTGGTTCATTTCCACCAGGTCGCTATTTGTCGTTGTTATAAGGTAGAATTAGAAAGTGAAAAGTCGTTTCTAATTTTTTTCTACCTTATTGAACCACCCGACCAGATAGGAAATCTAGCCGCCTCACCTTTCTTCTCGCTCACCGGGGCAAAGGGGAGTGAATGATAAAAGGGGCTTTTGTTTTCTTCTGTTTACTTCAGGAATTGAAGTAAAGTTTGCTTCCAAAAATAAGCATTTGTCGGCTATGCATAAAGCATGATGAATGTTTGAGCTTGGAATGCTCCAAGGTTGAGATTCTGAGAGAAAATCAAGAATTGGGTAAACTAAGCATTACGGTGAATAACACTTAGTCAGGGGAACTTGCAAGTGTTTGAGTTTATAGGCCTTTTGTTTTGTTTGTATTTTCCGCAAAGAAAATTTGGAAAAATTTTGTGATAAAAATTTCCGCAAAAGAAATTTGTTGTACAACGTTCCGCATGAGAATAATTCATAAATTTAAATATAAAATCCGCTACGGGGTTGTAAGATGATGCGCATATTGAATATTAAGAATAGAAATTATTCCGCAATGAAATGATTTAGCGTTGTTTTTACCCATGTGTTTAATTGCGTATGATGTGTGTAACTATAACTATCTGTACATATCTTTCCTTGTAATCTATTCCTAAACGTCGTAAATGTAACAGTCCATTTAACTCTCGCAAGGGATACATCTTATAATTCTTCGTAACTCATAAGTTGCCTTTAATTCCCACAGTTAAATTCGCTGAAGAGGGGTAAAATAAAATCCAAATTAATATTTCAGGAACCGACCTTTTTTCCCGGGTATTCCCACACTAAGAATCTCGAAAACAAGGCGTTTTCATGTTCTGAAATATATCGGAAAAAAGCTAAAAATGTAGGGGTAACAAGGAACAGATTAAAAGAAGTTTTGTGTTCATTCCGCAAAATAAATATGGGTAATAGAACGCTGTGAAAAATGTATGGTTAACCAATGTGCTAAAACAGTACTAGTAACTGTAGACTTAGAAAAATTATGAAAATTTTATCTAAGCGAAAATTGAATATAATATTATAAAATAATATTATAGGAGTGTTAAAATGAATGAAAGTGAATTTGTTTTGGACAAATTTGAATGAATTTTTCTGGAAAAATATGATATAGGAAATTATACCATATTTGTGAGTTTGAGGTTATGTTTTGTTTGAGTATTAGGAAACTCATGTTTAATTCGAATTAAATCGCGAAGTTTGTGTCGGTGATCCGTAATTGCAACACCAGTTCGTGTATACAATTACGAATAACACCCGACTTTCGAACTATAGTGTCTGAGAGCCCTGTAGTTGTGAAAACTTACCTAGGCGTTCGTATGCAGATACTACCTAAAGTCCAACACTATGTTTTATACAAGGGGAATTCCCAGACACCGTATTTAATCCGAGTTGTTTGCATTTCGCTTTAAAATCTTCTTGAATCTTTGGTTTTTCACTATCTTTGTGCAAGTGATAGCTACTAAACGCCCAAAGACTCCGAGAATATGATTTTATGTTTACTGAAGCGAAGACTGGACGTTCTTTGAAGACTTCGATGCCTTCAGAAAGATCGTCGTGGTTGGTGTATGAAGGTACTGGAACTGGTAACCGCTACGGCCGTTGCTTGTTGTGCTTCTGATAGATGTTGAATCGAGAAAAGCGATGCTTGTGATCGACGTATTTTATAGTAACTTTTAGGCCACGCCTTTAAAGTTAAAATAAACGAATGAAAATGCTGGATTTTGTTCCATAAGCACTAATGCTTTTTGAACTGTGAATTCGAAAAGGAAATCATATTTGAAAATTGGTGAAATGGTGTTTTTCACGTGTAATGTGATCCATGGTGATCTGATAAATATCCGTTTTTGAAGTATTGCAAACAGATATATACAACACCAGTAAAGAGAGAGAGAGAGAGAGAGAGAGAGAGAGAGAGAGAGAATTTTAATTTTTGACGCATCGACAACGAGGTCATTTAGCGTCACTTCTTTGGTTTAGGTCACTGATTGAAAGATTAAACTATTGAATCATGGATGCCTAACTCGTACTAACGTTTCATATTTTATCAAACAGTTGTGTCTCCTTTAAGAATTCGATTACTTTAATTATGTTGACTGGATTAATGGACCAAGAGTGATTAATAGACTCGGTAGGTATGTTATATCTATGAAGAGTCATAGAATATTCCTCGCATTCTGTAAATATGTGCTTGATCGTTATTGGTGTGTTGTGGTCAGGACATTCAGGGAGATCATCTCCCTGCAGTAGATGCAAATGAGTAAGCTTGGTATGTCCTATGAGGAGGCGGCAAATTTTTGATTGTTCCTTTCTATTTAAATCGAGTTCTAAGAAAGTATCGTGAGTAGAGCTGAAAATTTCACGCAATTTGTTGTTTCCCTCCAATATATCCCCTTCAGACTCTATGAGATTAGATATAAATCTATGAATGCCCGGGTGCAAATCTTTAATATGGAAAGTAAAATTAAATATAGGGCCACTAACATTTTTAGCGAGATGATCTGCTTCTTCATTGCCCCTGATGCCGATGTGGCTTCAGGCCACATAAATTTGATAGTGTGTTCTAACCTATGGCATTTGTAAAACAGGCAATTAATTCTGTCTACAGAAGGATGATCTAACGAAAAGGAATCTATTTTTATGAGAGAGTTGAGAGAATCGAATGCTATTAACCATTTGGCAATTGGGGATTTGCGAATGAATGCAATTGCCCTTTCTACGGCAAACAGCTCAGCAGAGAGAATGCTTGATGTATCGCTAAGCTTAAATGATTCTGAATGTGAAGAATGATGGAAAGCCGCATCAACCGACGTAGGGGATTTTGAGCCATCTGTGATCAGTAAAGTCCGCATCATATGGGATTTTTTTTTATTAATGCTTTATTCAAAATTTGGCTTTGACATCAATTTCTGCTTCGATCGAGATGATAAATTAATCAAAAAGAATAATAGTCACGTGATTAGCATTATCTGTTCAATTTTAATTTTTTTCCAAAAATATTCAAAAGTGGGGTTATATCTAAAAAATATCGAAAAAAGTTATTAGAAGAAGTTTTTCTAAATGCAATTTTTAGCCTATATGTAAAATTTAAGCTTATATGATAATTTAGATTTTTTGCCCGTTTTTTTGTAAATTACATCACTGGTGCAAAATATGACTCAACGCAACCTACATAAAACTTCTTAGTTCTGCCAATGGTTCATCCCAAATATATTTTGTTTAAAGTAACACCATATTAAATATGTGTTTTGCTACAAAATCCAAATAGGGGTATTAAAATTTAGTTTTGACCCTGTATAAGGTAACTTCACTAAATAACTATTTCTGAAAATGTAGTTTGTGTCTAAAAGTAATACACATTATAATTAAAGCAAACAAGTAAACAGTGTCATCAGTAAAATCAGCATTAAGTGAAAAATAAATTTTAAATGCGTTTAATTTTTATATTATGATTTATTTATTAGAAAGTTTGAGTCTTTCCATTTAAACTATTTTCTTAATATTAATATTAATAAATTATTACTTTTAGACGTAAACTACGTTTTTAAAAATAGTTATTTTATGAAGTTACAGGGTCAAAAACAAATAAACTCTGCATCACATTTGACCAAATTTTAATAGCCCAGTTTGGATTTTGTACAAAAACGCACTTTAATATGGCGCTACTTTAAACAAAATATGTCTGGAATGAAGAATTGTCAAAACTAAGACGTTTTATGTAGGTAGCGTTAAGTCTTATTTTGCAACAGTGGAACAATTTACAAAAAATGGGCAAAAAATATAAATGATCTTATACAACTGAAATTTTGCATATGAACTGCATTTAGAAAAACTTTTTCTAATAACTTTTTTTGAAATTTTGAGATATAACCCCACTTTTAAATCTTCTTTGGAAAAAAATTTAAATTTGACAGATAATGCTAATCACGTGATTACTATTTTTTTGGATAATTTTCCACCCCATATGATGCGGACTTTATTGATCACACTGTATATTTAAGAATGAATATAACGCATATTTTCCTCTCATAAACCAATTTTAAAAAAGAAATATATCCGCTAATTAATTTGGAATACCGATTTTAAAAAAAAGAAAACCATTGCGTCATGTTTGGGCAGTTGTTGGAAAGGCTCCATTTTGTTGTGGCCAAAATTAGTTCAGTAAAATCAAAGATGGCGCTTATGAAATGGCGAATAAAAAATCAAAATTGATAAGGTCAAGCTTTTGGGGTCGCAGATTACGAATCTAAAATTTTGTTTAGGAAAAATACAGATTTAATTCAAACTTGGTATAGGAGAGTTATTGAAGGTTCAGATTACGAATTTAAAATCGAATATGGTGGATCGGTTATTCTATATAGCGGACTAAACTGTTGTTAGTCATTCGAAACAAAAAAATTTCATTGGTCAATTTATGTGATTTAGAACAATTGTTCACCGAAACGGATATTCCTCTAACCGATTTTGCAGCATGTTTTTAAAGTAGCTTTTGTGATGTCATATAATGTTAATGTTATATAATTTTAGCTCAAATTGATTCAGGAAAAACCAGAATGACGACAAAAAAACTAATATTTCTGATTCGCTTCAAAATTGGTATAAATCTAAATTTTTTTAAAAAATTAAATATGGCGGACTAAACATTTTACATTTTCCCGATTTGACCCAGAAAAATATGAGGTTTTTGGGTGCATAGATTGGATTAAAATTCAACATGGTAAAGCTGTATAATACGAATCTAAAATTAATTTCTGAAAATTTCAGATAGCTGATTTACTATGGCGAAATAAGTTTTTGTTAGTCCGAGTTCATTCAAAATTGTAATTTGAAGAATTCTCTTAGTCCAAAAAATTTTTACTGAAGAATTTAGTACCATTTTTAATACTGTGAAACAAATGGAGGATCGCGGAATATAACAAGGACTTCAATATACATTTCTGAAGCAATTTGATGTGTTGAATCCAAATCTGGTTGCAGAATTGCTCCATCACGTCAGAATTTCGAGATATTCTAGCTGAAAAATGTAAAAAAGAACATTTTGAAACACTTCTAGAGATCACTTATGCTGACAGGTAAATTTGCTATCCAAAATCAATCATGCAATCGTAAAGTACAGCTCTTCCCCTTCAGTTTTCATTTAGAAACATATGTTGATTGAAATTTGTGTTAAATGAAAAACTAAAAATTTGTAGTTCAGTTGATACATCTTATAGAAAACAAAAACAAAAAAATCAACAATATCTCTTTTAAAAAAGTCACATTTTCACTATCTAAAATGGAAATTAAAGGGGAAGATTTTTACTATACCATTGCATGATTGATGCCCTAAAACGGCCATTTTCTCACTTTTAAGTTAGAATATCTCCGAATCTTGACGTGGTGGAGCAATTCTGCGACCAGATTTCGAGTTAGCGCACCAAATTGCTTAAGAAATGAATATTGTTGGCCGTGCTATAAAATCTTGTTGACCTGTGTAATTTTGGATAAAATGGGTAGTTTTATAACCTTGGGAACATTGCGAGGTATGTTACACATCTTGACAAGTACTTAATCAAAGTAAACTTTAGTTATCATTGACTAATCGCTTTTCTTCTTACTTCGACCATGATTAGGACTCAAACTTGGTCAAAGATTTATATATCTCAACCCTGGTATTTAGATAGACGACTCCAAGTATAGCGCAGGTTTAACACCAGATAATTCAATGTTCCTTTCAAATTTAAATTTTAATACGGTTATATAATTCTAGCTTTAAACAAATTTGTTCCCAATTCACCACGGGAATTTCATAAATGCACTGGACAAAATAAATAAATGAATAAAACAATGTTGAAAATCTTACTTGTGATAATATTTAAGAAAATCATTTTAAATAATTAACTGAATGGGAACAATATTTTCTATTTAGATCGAAAATATGAACCATGTTATTGGTAATAAATCAGCAAAATTTTTGATACTAACCTCCATTTAATACTGTCATTATGATAATAGCTTTTCTATTACTTGATATTAAAATTAAATCTTGTGGTCTGCCCTTTTCAGTTTTCTGTCTTTCAATTCCTGCGGAAATTTCTTTAAGTTCGCTATCTAAATCGGCGTCAGCGGATCTTAATCTCCTGAGAGATTCTTTGGCTTCTTCAGTTCTAAGAAAATATTAATTAAGTCTATTAATTTCCTTCCAATCTTAAAAATACAGCGTGGATCAGAAGTTCCTTAGATATTTTAAAAATTGTTAACTATTTCTGAAGATATAAAAATTTGCTTAAAAATATTTCTAAAATCCCAAATTATGCTGCTGAAGGCGTATTTGTTAAGCTGTTACCATATCTTAAACCTTAATTTAAATTGTAGTATTAGAATAGCAACAATAGCAGTTTTAATCTTACCTATTTTTGTACAGTAAATAATAAGGACTAGCAGGTTGGAATGTAAAGACCAAAAGCTGAATACTAGCTAAAATGCATCCAGCAACAGGTATTGAGTAAAAGGGGGCATAGGGCCCTAATGTATATACCAAAATTAGACCAATTAACATCATGATGTAGATTATTGATGACAGGAAACCTCGTATTTTGGAATCTGCTATTTCCGCGATATACATTGGTGCAGCGACGAAAGACATATCACCAGCCATACCAGCAAAAAATCTAAAAAAAAATAACGCTAGTAGACTATTACACTTATGATAATTAATGGAGTAGCTAGGAGCTGGCCCCAAGAGCAGCTGTAAAGTGCGCAAAGCTCAAGGGAATGCACTAGCAGTCAGTTTTACGCTGAAGTGTCCCGCTGTTTGAAGGATCGAGTCCATCGCGTCCGCCTGAAGATTAAAGACGATTGAGTACTTCATGACAATGCTCCCTCTCACATGTCGTTCGCTGCCGGCGAAGTTTTGGCCAAGTTCAACATGGCAACACTGCCGCAACTACCCTGTAGCTCCAATCTAGCTCCCAGCGATTTCTTTTTGTTCCCCCGTATCAAGAGAGGCCTGAAAGTGATGTGTTTGTTTGAAGGTCGTAGACAACGATGTTTCTTGCGAAGTAGTAGATATCTGTTGGACTTCCATTGTCTTTATTTTTTTTGTTGAATTTCACAACGTTTCGGCTAGTAGTTATCTCTAGCCGTTTTCAAGTGAAAATAAATGCAGTGGAGTGTGACTGAGATGGGTGCAGTCATGCCTGCTATGGCAAAATCCCATTTTTTATGCTGCATTTAGTTTAAGTTTACAATTATTAAGAAGTGGTTTCCACACTTCTCTTATATCTAAAGATGGTTTACTAAAACAACTCGGGTTCTGATGTATAACCGCGGCTTCTCCAGTGTTGTTCTCTATGTAGTATTTTAGCTTCAAACCATTTTATGTGGTGTCCATGCATCCAGGCATGGTTGGCGGCACCAGATTTTTCTGTTTCTCCTCGAGATGTGCATTTTTGGTGTTCTTTTATCCTTGCGTCAAGAAGTATCTTTGTTTCGCCAACGTAGGAGTTGCCACATTCACATGGTATCTGATATACACAGTTTTTCACGTCCCTTTGAGTTGTTGCTTTGACCCTAGTGAGCCGACTTCTCAGAGAGTTATTTGAATTGAAAAGAACGTTGATTTTATATTGTTTTCCTATCCTTCTAACTTTTTCTGAAATGCCTTTAACATAGAGGATGTTCAAAACTGGTTTTCGTTCTTCATTCGTTGTCGATATTGTCCTATTTCTGCGTTGCTCTAGAAATTTATCCATTAGATATACTGGGTATCCGTTGGCTGTGAGATCATTTGAAAGTGATGTGATTCGATACAGTTCCAGCGGTCCAGGGAGCTTCGACGAGATCCCTTACCAGCCTTTCACGCGAAGAGTTTCCCGGGAGCCTATGAATAATGGAAAAAACGCTGACAGCGGTGTGTTAATGCCCAAGGGTCATATTTCGAAGAATTCTAGTATGATGTAGAAAATTTTTAATAAATTTTTTGTTCTGAAACCAGTCTTGACACCTTGTGAGCTGTATAGTATAAGCAAGTTAGAGCTCTTATATCAATGATAGGTTTCGAGTTTCTCTTTTTTTCTTAAGAAACTGAGATACTATGCAGATGAGATATTGCAAAAAAAAAAAGAGTTTTGTCGACCAGTCCTATAAAAGAAAACGTGCTAGTATAGCTTAATTATATACTATACCGATGAAAAAATTTTCATTTTCAAATTTTTTTAATAAAAAGTAAACTTCTTACCTAGCTACAAAAATATATTCGATCCTATTCGCTACGGCAATGGCTATCCAGTTAAGTAATACTACTACTGCTGCTAAAAGTAACGACTTTTTTCTGCCTATTTTATCTACAAAGTATATCGTGAAAGGTAATCCACAAAAAGCGCCCAATAAGGATATTGTTTCCAGCCATTCTGCCTAAAAACAATAGTTAAACAAAATTTGTGTCATGATCTAAAAAATTATGAGTTTTTGGAATCTAATCCAGTGGATGTTCCACATTTTGAAGTTTTAATTGAAGTCAGTGTGAAATAATGTAAACATCTGATGTTTTGTAGTTAAAGTTCAGTAATAACAATTTTCATAGATTGAATGTTATTATGATCCACCTGTAATGTACAAATAAATAAACAAACCAAAATTTTACCTGTGTTTCTGTAGTTGGTATGTGAGTGAATTCACTAGTAAGATATGGTACCATGGGAGAGGTCCATCCAAATGACATGCCATCTGAGGCTGCTACTAGAGTGCCTACAAATAAAAGGGGTTTATTGAATCGACTAATTGCATGTCAAATTCTGGATTCTGCTTTTACACGGAATGGAATGATCGATATTTTTTGAATAATTATGTAGGTACTTTGTTAAAAGTTGAATGAAATTATTTATTCATGCATGCGGAGTTAGTGATGTGACAATACATATTAAAATAACCAAACAATCCGAATAAGAAAATTAATACGTATTAATCTGAATACTTCTTTAGCATACGGAAAATAAAGGAAAGAGAATATAGGAATAAAGATATTTTTATCCTTGAACAAACGAAGGATATATGTTTCGCCAACTTTCCACAATCCGTCTTACCGTATTCCGTATTTTCAAGCCAGGATCCGCATCAATCGATATTAGTAAACAAAGTATGTATTACTATTGTAGTACAGATGTAAATGCAGTAAATCAAAAAGAGATGCGGAATAGAGATTCTTAATTGATCTGAATATTAAGTTAATCCGCATCTGAATCATCCAAATATCAAAATCGTCCGAAAATTTACATTAGTCGGCGCATGCGGGTGGGACAGAGCAACTTGCTTATTTCCAAGTTAAATTAAAAAAAAAAGTAATGCTGATATTTATTTAATTTTTTGAACACCATCAAGTATATATAAATAAATTTTATGCTTTAAAATTAATATCCGGCAGATGGCGCCCATTATTCTCATTACACTGCATTAATCGAACCGGAAGCTTCGTTCGCCTCTTTCCAACATATCGACGGGTATGTTGGCGACAGCTTGACGAATGTTGTTGTTCAGATGAGCCAGAGTCCTAGGATGATCGTTGTAAACCAATGATTTTCGATAGCCAGTGCAGATCGCCCCTCAAGGAGACGAGACATCCTGGGAAGTGTTGCAGCAAAACAGTCATTGACGCAAGCGCTATGTGTCGTGGCACCATCCTGCTGGCAGGAAAACCTCCTGAATCATGTAGATATAGCGATCACAATCATCTTTGCTTTTCAATTTATAATTCTCTTCTTCGTCAGAGTCGTCATCGCTATATGTATCGCTATGATCATCGATGTTGATACATAGGAATTGGTCTACTTGACTATCCTAAAACATATTATCTCATATCTAAATTTAATATATTTTCAGCTATGTTCCCATTGTCGTTATCATCATCATCATAATCAATTACTGTGTCAATCGTTTCTCTATTTGTAGAAATGTCGGAATCGCAGTTGGAGCACGCAGTAGTACACTTCATACCATTTTTCCTACAAGTACAAGTTTTTGTCTTGCACCCCTTCCTGCATTTACACTGAACCTGCTTTGAAATATTTTTTTACCAACTTTCCAATGATATGCTTCATTAACAAATCGGACAAAAAATGCGGTTGTTAATTAATTTATTTATAAGCGAAAAACTACCCATCTCTTCATGACGATTTAACATAAACAAAACTACATGATAGCTTAAGTCTTTACGAAGAGAATGAGTACTGACGGAACTCTATAGCAGTTTCCTAGACGACGGTACAGCCAATCAAAAATAGTAACTTTTTTCGTTTTTCTAATAAACAATTGCAATTTTACAAAAACTATTGGACCGACAGCGCCCAACTTCCTCACACTTTTTAAACACTTTAAAACTCATATTATGGTAAAAGTTGAAAACAATTCAATAAACATTAAGAAAGTTATTAACAATTGAAAAATAAGCCATTTTTAACGTTTAATTTGCAATAACTTTTTTGTTTACAGACTGATTTGGACAAACAAAAACTCATTTTGAAGATATTTTCAAGACGTACAATTGGTTTCTGGAATATTTTTCTCTAAATCCATTAGATTTTCCGTAAAATCCAAAAAATCGGAGAAAAATCATTTTTCGACCTATTTGTTAAAAAAAAAAACAATGTTCCAACCAAAATTTGTTGAGACACAAGATGAGACCTTATTTCTACTACCTTCCCCTATCAATTTCTGCAATCAGATCGCAGGCAGTATTTGAGTCATTTTTACCTCCCAAAAATCGCTTTGTTTCCTGGCCTATTAAGTTGGCTAGATATAAAAAACTTTTTAATATTAATTTTACCGGAAAAGTTATTATTATTAAAATTAATCGTAGGCTTGTTATAAAATATGAGTTTTACCCAATTGTAGAGTAGTTTGATTTTTCTCAATGTCAAAAACTGGTATACCGAAAAGTTGTTCAAAGTTGAAAACTAAATTCAAATATTCAATCATGTCTGTCCTTTGTAAATATATGGTTTTGTCATACCTCCCCTATAAAGGGTTTTCCAATAAGAGGTGTCATTTTGAAAAGCCCGCTATTTCGGTAGATGTCACTTTTGAAGCTGTAAGTTTTTGACGTTTGACAAGTAGAAACTACGCCATAAATAAAGATGGAACGATACACGCTTCAACAACGCATTGAAATTATTAAAATTCACTATAAAAATGGTGAAAATTTGGCAGAGACGGTTCGTAAAACTCGAACATTTTTGGGTCATCATGAAGCACCTTGTCGGAGCGCAATAAAGAAATTGGTGAAAAAATTCGAGCTGTTGGGACAAGTTAGTTATGTGAAGAAGAAAACCCGTGCACGTCGCTCAAGAACAGCCGAGAATATTGCTGCTGTAGCCGAAAGTGTTGAAGAAAACCCAGGTTTGTCCATTCCTCGTCGTTCTTTGGAATTAGGGATTCCACAAACGTCATTACACCGTATTTTGCATAAAGATTTGGGTCTTAAGGCTTATAAAGTTCAGTTAACGCAAGAACTCCAGCCGGCCGATCATCAACAACGTCGTGCCTTTGCTGATTGGGTTCTTGAAATGCATGAAAATGATCTGGAATTCCATCGAAAAATCATCTTCAGTGATGAGGCCCATTTCCACCTCGGTGGCTTCGTCAACAAACAAAATTGTCGCATCTGGGGCTCGGAAAACCCAAGAGTTATTGTTGAAAAGCCTCTCTATCCTGAACGTGTGACTGTTTGGTGCGGTTTATGGTCCGGCGGGGTCATTGGACCTTACTTTTTCGAAAATGAGGCTGGAGCAACCATTACGGTGAATGGATTGCGCTATCGAGAGATGATTAATGATTTTTTATGGCCGGAATTGGATGGTATTTATCTGGACCACGTTTACTTTCAACAAGACGGCGCTACGTGCCACACAAGCAACGAAACCATTGATCTTTTACGGGAAAAGTTTCCGGGCCGTGTTATCTCTCGAAGAGGTGATCACAATTGGCCACCGAGATCTTGTGATGTGACACCTTGCGATTTCTTCCTTTGGGGCCACGTGAAAGACAAGGTCTACGCCAACAGCCCAGCGTCGATTCAAGACCTCAAAGATGGAATTCGTGAGGCTATCGAGGACATAGGGCAGCCACTTTGCGATTTGGTTATGGAAAATTTCATGAAAAGGATATGGTCCTGTAGGCATGGTCGTGGTGGTCATTTGGCTGATGTTATTTTCCATCATTAACGGCATACCTTCCTCTTTATAATGTAATAAATATCCGATCATTTATCTTAAAAAATGGCATTTTTCTTTGAATATCAAAATAACACCTCTTATTGGAAAACCCTTTAGTAGGGTTTGCCAAGCGGAAACCCCAGCGTTTCGCGAGCTTTATAAAGGGGGTTCGCGAAAAAATATTGTAATGGAATTTTAAACTAAACATTGCAACAAGCAACAATCTGTAACGCAACGAGTACATTTTCGAACGAGCCGGCAAATTCCACTTTGGCGAACCAAGACATTTCCCGAACCAGCACGAAAGAATGAGAATAACGCCTATATGAAAAAACCGCAGTCACATGTAAGGAATAATAAAGTCGAACTGACTCATATGATGAGCTTGAAAACCTCAACTGATTTCAAAAAGATAAAAGAGTTAATAGTTTCTTGTATAAACAAATTAGAACAAGTACCAAAGCTTTCGATAACATTTTCTACAACCTTCAAACAAACGTTAAACTTTCAAACATCGAACCAAATGATGAGTTTCTTTCTTCCACCAAACAGGCAGAAATATCCCATTGAGGATATTTTTTTACTTTCTGTATTACCGTATACATTTTGTATTAATTCTCTTTTGTAGGTTAAGCTATCACTTTAGTTTTAATATTGTTTGTCTGCAAGTGTTTTACGATTATGTTTTAGTTTTTCATTACGAACTGTTATTCAATATGGGAAATAAATTTTAATAACTCAATTTTACTGTTTTATTTACTATTACTAATAACTACTGTTGTAGTAAGAACATCCCACCGTAGTTCTCCGACAAGTTTGGCTGAAGTAAGAGTTCCAAGTTGTGGAAAGCGTCACAAGGATGTCTGGGAAAGGCATCGGTGGATCCCACTGATGAGTCCACCACCGATGCCGGGACGAAACATGCTAACATTTTGACGGTGATCAAAATAGTTCGATAGTTTTATATTCCCTTAACATCAGGGGCATTATTACGATACTACATAGAAGATTCGCCAATTTATTCCGGTTTTTAGAAGGGGTTGGCAAGAAAAAAAAAAGGTTGGGAACCGCTACCCTAAAGCATGTAACATTGATGTATACACAATGCGACTAGATATTTGAACAATGAATCAATTAACTATTTAAATGCATCTTCAAAATGCCACAACACAGAGGTTAGGATATGAAAAGGTTATCAAATTTTCAATGAATCAGTTGGATAACAGTTTATGAGTAAGATATGCAATGTTAAACGTAATATTTATTTTTTCTCAAAAACCTTTCTGTATAAAAATTAAAAAGCGCTTTCTGTAAAGAAAGGCTATGACTTTTAAATTTTTACATGTAAGATTGAAGTCGCGAGGATGTTGACAAAACTTAGAAAAATTTTTTGAAACTAAAACAAATAACTTCAAATGTACTCCAATATTCAGAAAAAACAATCTTATATAGTTAGATAAAACACAGTATGTGTATTTATTGACTTATTTCATAAATGTTTGTAAAAATATTGAACTGACTTCTAAAAAAAGAGCTAAAAGATGAAAAATAAAAAAACAAATTATATGAAATTGAAATTTTTAAAGTCGGCTCCAAACTAATATTTGACAAATGTGATTCACATAAATAGATCTAGAAAAACTTCATCTGTAATGGTTATCTAGTTGTAGCTTCTGTGTTTCTCATCTTAGTAGTTATTTGTTTCCTTTATTTATAATTTGGCACCCACTTCGGAAATTTCAGTTTCATATAAAAATGTATATTGTTATTTTCTACTTTTTAGCGCTTTTTTAGGAATGGGTTCATTTTTTATAGAAATTTTATTTTTCAATTTTTAATTTTGAATTGAGTTATGGTCGTAAAAGAGTTGCCATTTTATTCAAAGTTGTAGACCGCATGAAAATAACAACAACAAATTATTTGATTTTGAGAACTCTCCAAATACCAGTTTTAAATGAAATTATAACAGTCAAATATTTGATCTGCTTTAGTAAATCAGCTATCTTGAATTTTAAGAAAGTAATTTAAGATTCGAAACCTAGGCCTACAAACTCTCTCCAATTTTTTAGTCAGACATATTTTATTATGCATATTGAATTTAAAGAAATTAATTTAAGATCCTTAATATACGCCTCAACCCCCCCCCCCCCCAATATTAATTTGAACAAAGTCGGACAAATGTAAAATTTTTAGTTCTCCATATTATATCTGATATATCAAATTGTAAAAAAAGAATTTCAGGTTCGTAACCAACAATTCCGAAAGCCAGCTAATACCAATTTTGAAAAAATATGAATAAAGTACAATTTTCAACTCACGATATTGGATCCACCATATTGAATTTAACAGAAAAATAATTTTAAATCTTAATCTAATCTCAATTTATATTCTCGGAAACCCCCTATACAAATTTTGCATCTACCATATTGAATTTTTTTAAAACAATGTTAAATTCGTTATTTGCACTCTCAATACCTTCCAATACCAATCTTGAGCAAAATACCAAGATTGGGCACATATTTTTAAAATAATTTCAAATTCGTAAATTACACCCTCAAAAACCTCTTATACTAATTTTGTACAAAATAGAGAGATGTGAATTTTTTAATCCTTCTTATTGGATACTTGATTTTTTAAAAGTTATTTTAAATTCGTTATGACAACCCCGAAAACTACCCCATTCCAATTTTGGAGAAAATCGGACAAAAGTATTTTTTTTGTCCGCCATATTATCAGAGCCATCTTAGATTTTACTGAAGCCATTTCAGACAACATAACGTAAAAAAACTCATTCGGATCAGTGCCGCTGCTCCAGAGTAATCATACATCTTGAAGTTAAAGTGGTAAAGATCTTTAAATTAATTTATACACGTGAGTGCAGTGTTGTTCTTGAATCATTGTTCAATATACACATTTTACATTCTGACGAAGGTAAAAAAATTACCGAAACGTTAATGTTTTAAAAAATGTAAAATATAGAAAGTTCAACACCACCATTACATTTTGATTTCATTTTTAACGGACCATAATCCCAAGAAAAAGAAACAAATAAAAAATATTTTATTAAAGGTCCAAGCAAAATATACATAAAAAATACTTCATATATATATATATATATATATATATATATATATATATATATATATATATATTGTTTTTCTTTCTTAAACCATTCTATTATAATATTTATTTTTATTTCCTTGGGTATAGGCTTTTGGTAGTCTTTATTAAAAAATTTTTATTCTTTCAACGTCTCACTCATTATAATGAGAACCAAATTATAAATTAGTTTCACTAGACGTAGTCTCGTTTTATACTAACATACCTAGAGCTATGGTACCAAAAATTCTTAAAGAAAAATGGCAACTTTTAAAAGAATATGCGACACTAACCTCTAAAGAATTCATAGATTGTGTAAATCTTACATTGAACAAAAACTATTTTTAATATGAAGATAATTTGTACCAATAATTGGATGGTTGTACAATGGGATTCCCAATCTCCTCAACAATTGCGCAGTTGGTAATGAAATTTGTGGAAGAAAAAGTTCTAGAAAATTTAGATTTTGATATAACATTTTTTAAGAGATATATAGATGACTGCCTAGTGACAGTACCAGAAAATAAAGTAGAAAATTTACTTCACGCTTTCAATAGTTTCCATAACAAACTACAATTTACGTCTGAAACTGAAAATAATGGAAAAATACATTTTCTGGATTTAACACTAATTCGAAACTTAAGCAACAACACTATTAAAACCAAGTGGTATACAAAAAACACATGGTCAGGCCGTTACTTAAATTTTCATTCTCATCACCCTAACAGCCAAAAAAATAGTGTAATAATAAACTAGCATTTTACTCGTCGCGGCTTTGCCCACAAAATATTTGTTTTATCGTATAAATAAATGGATTATAGATTGTAGAAAGAGTTTCGCTCATTCATTCAGGACTTAATTATATTTAGAATAATAAAAACAATTATTCGACTGAATTAGTTGAGTTACACATTTTTTTATCATTTTCACTTTTTCTAATAAAGATATCGCAAAATCCTTTCTTATTGTTAACCTATACCATATGAATGCTTCGAACATACCCTTGTAGAATTAGCATAACATCAGAACTAGGACCCGGTTGTTTGAACGCTGAATACCGTAATAATATTTTTATTTATATTTGAAAAAGTGTTGATAAACAGTAGATGTTTAATTTCTTGGTACACACATACCGATTTTATGCTATCGTTTTCTAATTGCATTATTTAAACGAGTATCATATGGTAAATAGTACGTAAATTCTGAATACATCAAAGTATGAATATATGGTTGCCTAAATTATTATTATTGTAATTTTTAATATGTAAACAATATATAACAATATTTACCAATAAAAAGAAGTTTTTAAATCCTCTTTTTGTTAATATTAATTGTAAATTTCGCATTTATAGTAATTTCTAACACTTAAAAACACTGAAAAGAGTCACGACAAGCAATTAAACTGAAAGAAAAGATAAGTAAACATGTTTATGTCTGTCAAACATCAAAAAAGCCTCTCCCTCATCGACCTTAAACAGCTTTCAAACAAATCTAATGTTGTTTAAATCTAAAGGGTATGATCGAAGCATGAATGTGTGTGCGAAATTTCAAGTCAATATATTTAACCGTTTCGGCTGTACGTTGCTCGATCAGTCAGTCAGCCAGTCAGAACTTCTTCTTCTACATATATTAGAGATTACCTCATCATTTTTCGGAAGACTGCCCTCGATATTTGTAATTAGGAGGTAAAAATACATATAAAAAACTTTGATAGAGCCATGTCTCTTTATAGTTTATGAAAATCCATTGGACTCTCCGTCTAACACGCATCCGGTTCAAAGTCCTTAAAATTGCTCCCAAAAATTCCATGCCATCACCAAAGTTAGTAGTAGATTAATTAGACTTTATTATTATTGTTCTGCAACCTCATACATTCTTAATCTATCTTTCTACATAATAAAAAAATTTTAGGTATTCCGTAGTCTGACAATAATTATTTCTATTTTATTACTGCATTATATTATAAAAATCTGATTACCTTCGTTAATTCATAAGTATACAAAACGGAACTGACAAAATACAATAAAATTTTATAGCTTTATTATTTTATTTATGACATCCTCAAATTTTAAAACAATTATTATTATAATGCCAGAAACTTTAATTTTGTATAAGTAGAAATGTTGACTGTTAAATCTTCTGGGAAATGGTAAATTTGTCATATTTATTTTATCTGTTTTGAAGTAAATAAAATTTGTTCTAGATTCAAGTTGTTAACAAAACGCCGTCAATATTTTGAAACGAAAAATGTTGCGCAATGTGCAGTGCTAATCAGTTTGTTTTGAAAAAATATCGGTTTCAAAATTTAAATTTTAATGTCCAGAGAAAAAATCAAAAGTATTCCTTTGGAAGTAAAATTTTGGATAATAGAAAAATACAAATTAAAATTTGTTTGCTATTCAACTTACTTTTGAAAACAAATATACAGAATGTCCGAAATTTATGAAGGCAAATTTAAGGTACAGAGTGATGTATAAAAAATATGAAAATAGGTCTGCAAATGCTTCCATGGAAAGCTAGAGATCCTTGAAGAAGTTGTCATAAAAATGGTTTTTAACTGACTTATAAAAGAAGGAGGTTCTCAATTCCACCTCCATGTATATGTTTTTGTAGGTACATCGATTACTCCGGAATAGCGGCACCGTTTTGACTGAAATTCTGAACGTAATGTTGACGAAATTGGTGCAATAAAATCCAAGATGGCGCTGATTATATGGCGGATAAAAAATTAGTTTTGTCCAACTCTCTCTGGAATTGATATGGGGAAGTTTTCAGGGTCGCACATAACAAATCAGAAATATTTTTTTACGAAAATTCAATATGGTGGACAAAAAAATTGATTTTGTTCAATTTTGTGTAAAATTATTATGGGGAAGTTTGCAAAGTTGCACCTAACAAGTCTAAAATTGTTATTCTTTTTTAAATTCAGTATGGTGGATCCAACATGGCGGACAAAGAAACTACTTTTATCCGATTTTCTTCAAAATTGGTACAGGAGGGTTTTTGGGGTCGCACATAACAAGTTTGAAATTATTTAAAAAAAAATCAATATAGCGGACAAAAACTTAATTTTGTTCGATTTTTTCCAAAATTGGTATGGGGGAGTTTTAGGGATCATACATAACAAATCTGATTTAAATTTTGAAAAATTCAATATGGCGGATCCACTATGGCATCCTGAAATACTCGATTTTCTTAAAAATTGGTATAGGAGATTCTAGAGGGTGTAAATTACAAATTTAAAAATTTATTTTAAGAAAATTTAGTATGTCAGATGTGACATGATGATCTAAAAATTTTATATATACAGGTTTTGGCCAAAATTTATACTAAAGGTTTTTCGAGTATGTAGATTTAGATTAGATTAAGAGTTTAAAATTATTTTTTTGAAATTTAATATGGCGGATCTAATATACTTGAAAATTCTACGTTTTTCATATTTTTTTGCAATTTGGTATTAGGTGGGTTTCAGGGTCGTAGTATACAAATCTGACGTTAATTTTTTACAACCTAATATGGCAGATACAATATGGGAGACAAAAATTTTTATATTTTTTCGATTTTGTCCAGAATTCATATTGAGGGATTCTTGAGGCATATACAAAATCAATAGACAGTATAAAATATATCGGAGTAAAAAATTTACGTCTCAAGTTCTTTAAATATGGGTATTGGGAGATTTTGGGAGTCTATATTACTAATCCAAAATTAATTTAAATTTGAATATATTAGATTTACTATGGCAGACTAAATATTTGTTTGATATAATTTCATTCACAACTTTTATAGTTGTTTATTTTAGTGTGGTTGACAATTTTGGTTAAAATAGGTACTTTTTTGTGACCTTCGAATCATTGCGAAGTACAGTAATCTCGCTTAGTACTTAGTTCAAATAATTTGTGAATATCGTAACGAATTCAAAGCCAAAAATTAAAAAATAATATTTTTTTAAAAAACTGAACCAGCTTCTAAAAGTGCACTAAAAAGCGAAAAATGAAAATATAAATTTTTATATGAAATTGAAATTTTTGAAGTAGACGCCAAATTATTTCTTAATCTTTTTATGAGAAACATATTTTGTCAGGTATTAGTATGGTGCCGACTTCAATTTCATATAAAAATTTATATTGTTATATTTCGCTTTTGTCTTGTGACAATTCTAATTGATAATCAACGTCGAATTCAATGGCGTACTCATTTTTTCATTCATTTATATTATTTCTTATCTTATTCGTATTTTCAAGGGCTTTTAGAAAACATATAATGCTCTCTAGTATACAGGATGTCTCTAATAACGAGTGTCAAAGTTGTAAATTTTGAAAACTTTTTTGTAAATATTTATCTTTTAATAATACCTTAATTTGCACTAAATTTCGTACTTTGGGGCTTTTCAGGATGAGAAATCAAGATCTGATCACAATTTTAATGTATTTTATAGAGGGCACCACCAGCAACAATTCGCTTACATCTAAAGCTTCACAACTTTTTTGTGCTTCGGTATGTTAAATTTCCAATTAAAAAATCTTATTTGTTATCTTTTATCCAAAAAAGTTATTCCTGGTAGGTGTCGCTTCGAGCAGCCGTTCCTAAGATAACCGAATATAAATGTTTTATGTTGCTTAGTGCGACTTGTAGTGGATATGGTGAGAAATTGGGTCTTTACACTTTATTAACGACGAGTCTCAGTAAGCAATATATATATATATATATATATATATATATATATATATATATATATATATATATATATATATATATATATATATGTTATGTCGGATATTCTCACAGGTGTGATGTGTAATCGAAGGTTTTCGGGCATCCCGTGTATGTGCTGAGTCCCTCTCAGGACTGTAAGGCAGCTGACGTTTCGGTGAAATCTCATTTATCATTTTCAAAGCTCACTGTATGGCGTCTACGAGCGAATTTCGCTAGCATAAATACCGGGCTGTTGCTCCTCGATAGTCATTCAGTGTTCTAATCTCGTGGAGTAAAAAGCCCTGAAGATGCCTCGTGCAAAACATCGGGAAAACGTCGAATAATAATGCCAATTTGACATAGTCTAAATCCAAGAACCATGATTTTCAAATTCAAAAAATCTTACAAAATGTGTGAATAAGTTTTCTAAAACATTTTCCCCCTAATTCACTACCTTAGTCTAACTATAAATCTGGTCTAAATTTACTGTAGAGGATTTAAATCGACAAGTACAACAAATAAACCAATCAAGTTTTGAACCTTAAAAATTAAAGGAAAAAAATATTTTCTTTTATTACTTAACCGGCAAAAATGGAAAATTTTGTTTATTTTCGAGAGACAACTGTTCCGATTTCAAACCTTCATTTCTAGGTTTTTATTCTTAATATGAGGGTTTATTTTTGATTTATAACGATATCATAAGCAAAGAAAAACTGAACAACTAGAAAATCTAACTTTCATAGCAACTAGATCGGGTTCAAGTCTTAAACCTTTTTAGTGAAGCTGGTTATTAGTTTTTACGATATTTAAATTTCAAAAAAAAATCATTTTACCTGTAACTGCAGCTAAAATCTGCGGTCCAGTATCCCTAAAAATATTCACATTTTTAATAGTCATTTTAACACAGACACTCTCTGCAACACTACAGCGTCACTAGTGATCACTAATCTGAAAATAAACCTCTAAAGAATCTAATCCAATTTTGGATGGAATTAAACAATGTAAATTGATTTCGTCAGAGGTTATCACTTCAAGTGAACTCAATTTCGTTAGTTCAAATTTTAAAACATGTGTTTTTTCGATTACTCAACAAGTTGGTGACTTTGTCAACAAAATGTCATGACAAAGATAGATTTTCGGAATATATACTTGGTGCAGAAAATAAAAAAAGAGATTAGAGAAAGCACTGTTGTAATTATATGGATATTTTTGAGGATTACGCAAAAATCTCGGTTAATATTGTTTAATTGTTGAATTAAGTAAACAGTTAGTGTGTAACCAAGGATGATTGTGAACAATTGAGATATTTTTGTCATTAATTGAGAGGCGCTTATTAGAAGTGGATTTATTGCTATAACAGCAGACAACATGTATTGTATATAGTACTGTTATTTACAGGGTTCACTGCACATAAAAAATCATTTTGTCGTTTAAAGACAGGTAATCTTTTCAAAGAAAATATTTTTTTGAATACATATTTGACTTTTGCCAAATAAAATAACCGTCTGCAATATGATAGAGTTCTGTAGCTGTTTCAGCATAATTACCAACATAATTATTATAGTTCAAAACTTTTCAAAAACACAAAATTTCCGGGATAAATTTTAAAATCCTTAGGCAATTTAATGTTGAATGCAATTTTTTAATCGATTATAGCAAGAAAGTAATACATTCAATTATTAGTTTATATCATCTTCCACTTTTAAAAGATTAACTGCATCTAGAAAAATATCATAATCCTTGATCCATTCTCCGATTTATTATTATATAACTAGGCCGGCGGAATTAGCATCTGGAAAAAATTTATTGTTAGTAGACTTCTGACTACGTAAAAACCTTTAGAATGATAAAAGTAATTATATAGTATCTTATGTCTTATTTTCTTTTTTTTTTTGGGAAAAATATTATTTAATAATTAGGATGTGAAAAACAGTTTTTTCGAGTTCTACCGAAAGCTATTGCTTTTCAGTAAAAAAGTTTCAATTAGAATTGTGCGCTTTGAAAATATCTTCAAAATGAGTTAAATGTCATCTAAATCGGATAATTTGTTTGTTAGTTATTGCAAAAAAAAACTGCTAAAATGGCTGTTTTTTTCTATTGTTAATAAACAATACAAAAATATATTGCATTAACTTTATAGTACACCAAAAGGAGCGTCTTGTTGCATACAACAAGTATGCAAAATTTCAAATAAAAATATTCAATAGTGTTTTGTTTATAACATTTTATGTTTTTTTTTGATTGTTTATTGTCAGCGATCTAGAGATCGCACAGTGATCTGCGGGTGCGCAAACGAAAGTTCGAGACCTAGACTAACAATAACAAAAAAGAATCAAATTAATTGTTGATTTTAAGTTGTTGAAACAGATAAACAAAATTGGGGTTCATTTTTTCGTTATAAACAAATAGAATAACTCTTCGACAATTGTTGATATCGAAATGCCGATAATTGGACGTGATAGGTGACATTTTGGCACATATCTTGAAAAAAAAAACAAATTCTGTACGCCCACTAGAAGCTAAGAGAGAATTTTTTTTTTCAAAAATCACTGCTGCGTTGTTAATTATTAAGGGATTATTTAAGTAGGACCTCATAGGAAGATGGTTAAACTATTGTATGTAGCAGTTTTAAACTCAATTATTTCAAAAGTTTTGATGTAGTAATAGTTTAAAGTGGGTAGTGAAGGGGAGCGTTCTTTTAGCCTGCGGCGCAAGGAAAAAAATGTGATTTGGACCATTGACGAATTATACTAAGACGGCTCATTCTTATGGGAACTTCCAGCTAAGTATTAAAACTCGGCCATTGATAAAAGGCAGTTTTTACTATAAGTAGTAAAACGGCAAGGAATGATGTATATGCAGTGTTGCCGTATTGGATAGTTGATCTAAACTACGGGTAAAAGTTTTTTTATCCCTTGGTTTATTATATTTGTTTAAGTTTACAAAGGGAACATTGTAATGATCAAAACTTTCAGTAAAACTTCGCTAGGCTGCGGCAACCTTGCATTTAAATCGATAAAAAGGTGGAGCTTACCCCTCTTGGTCGGTAGGAAGGGATATGCAGAATTGACACGTTTTCAACATAAATCCAAAAATTTAAATCTTTTATACTTGTTTCTAACAAAAGCATGTATATCACATTAAAATACTGATATCTAATCATTGGAAATATTGTAAATTGCATTTTATGAATGAAACGGTATACCAGTTTGGCGTACAATTTAGGAGCATCAAAATTATAGCACAGGATAGCATTTCTTGGTATATTTCTTCTATGCTTGGACGCTTCACATTCGTTTCACCGGAAAAATTTGGATTATCTCGCGAATATTGGTGGTAGAATCTTTATTTTTTTTAATTTGTATTTTCTCAATGAGATATAAACAATGGGTGATATGTTTTTATAATAAAATTATTGTTAAATATATCAATAAACAAATTGTTGCACTTGCTTTTCAAATTACAAAAAAAAATGTTATAGTGGTCAACAGTATACTACTAATTGGGAATATTAAAAAACAGATTGATTTTTAATGTACAATTAATATTTATGGAATTATAGCATAAAACAAATTGCGACTGTCATTTGCCGCTAAATTATTGGTTGTACAAGAAAAACACATGTTAACTTTTTTATTTATTTTATTGAACGAACATTTTTCACATACAAAATTTTTTGCTAACACACAATTTTTTTGCTTAAATCTATACAAAATATTTATTCCGTCCTTCGTTTCTTAGACGTTAATAGACACGCATTATTAAAACCCTTATCAGTTTCATTATTATCATTACTATTATCCTCATCATTATCACTCTCATCGTAATCATCATTATTGCTCTCATCATCACTCTCATCATTAACATAATTATCAATCATCATCAACATCATCATTATTGTCATAATCATAATTCTTTTCTCTCCTATTACTTTCATCGTCTTTGAAAGTAATATTACAATAATTCTCGATTGGATAATCGCATACAATACAATCGTCAAATGTAGTTTATTCTGCATCTCGAAAAATAATAATGCTATCAACAAATGTTGCTATTTGTTTCATGTTATATCTCGATAAATATTAATGGTACCTTAAAAATTAATCTAATTTTTAATATTCCGAATTAATAATATACTGTTGACCACTGTAACAATTTTTTCGCAATTTGAAAAGCACGAAAGTACGGTAAAATTATAATTATGCATAAAATGTATAAAAATGCAACAATTTGTTTATTGCTATGTTTAACAATGATTTGATTGCAAAAACATATAATCCATTGTTCAAATTTGAAGCGTCCCAGTCACGTTTTTTTCCGCGCGTCGCAGGCTGAAAGAACGTCCCCCTCCACTGCTCACTTTCTGTCTCTCGGAGTAGGTGCAACTTTGAACTATCAACAATTTTTGAGTTGAAAACTGCTGCATAGAATAATTTAACCATCTCCCTATGAGTTCCTACTTAAAGAATCCCTTAATGTTAATAAACAACTCCGCAACGATTTTTTGAAAAAAAAAACTCAGCTTCTAGTGGTCGTACACAATTTTTTTTTCAAAATATGCGTAAAATCTCAGCTATCGCGTCTACTTATCGGCATTTCGATATCGATAATTGTCGAAGAGTTATTCTATTTGTTCATAACGAAAAAACTAACCCCAATTTTGCTTATCTGTTTCAACAGATTAATTAAATTAATTTCTTCTTTTCTGTTATTGTTAGCAACAGTCTAGAATTTTCATTTGCGTACCCGCAGACTGCTGTATGACCTCTAAATCGCTGAGAATAAACGATTAAAAAAAAACATAAAAAGTTTTAAACAAATTCACTGTGCAAAAAACTATTGAACATTTTTACTTGAAATTTTGCACATTTGTTGTATGCAACAAGATGCTCCTTTAATTGCAGTATAAAGTTAATGCAATATATTTTTCAATTGTTTATAAACAATTGAAAAAACAGCCATTTTAGTGTTTTTTTTTGCAATAATTACGAGCAAATTATCCGATTTGGATTTTGTATGTATTTTCAATGCGCACAACTTTTGTTTGAAGCTTTTTTACCGAAAAACAATAGCTTTCTCTCGAAAAAACTGTTTTTTCACATTTTAATTGTTAAATATAAAAATTTTCCCAAAAAAAATGAGACATTTGATACTACATAATTACTATCATCATTTTGAAGGTTTCTACGTAGGCAGAAGTCTGCTAAAAATGAATTTCAAAATCACCTCATATGAGGCTAACTCTGCCGGCCTAAACTTAACAAAGATACTTTCGATTGCAATTATTAAATTAGTAAGTATTATAACATTAACAATTCACGCGATTTATCATAAGTCCGTTCGTTGAACAATACAAATTAGTCAGTGCCAATCAGATTGTCTAAAAACATTCAGCAGACTGACACCTGTTTTATCAGGTCGGCAAGAAAGTATTTTCGGTTTTGTGGTGTGAAATAAAACTGATCTTTTACATATTACATTATTATTCAAAGAAATGGTTTATACGTTGTGGCTAAAATTTTTAGAAAGAATAGAATCCTTCATATAGCATGAATTTTAAATATATATATATATATATATATATATATATATATATATATATATATATATATATATATATATATATATATATATATATATATATATGCCCATTCTGGATTTGGAACCTTTGCTGCGCACTTCAAGTTTCTAAAATCTGAAAAAAATATAGATTAATGTACTATAAAAAAATAACTCATGTCGAACTTGAGCATTTGAGGTGACCTGGAAGCTGAGATATGCCCATTTGAAGTCGCAAAATGGATTATTTTTTGCCAATGTACCGCATATTTTTAAATGCTCGCCAAATCTAGAGTTTTGGCTCGATATGAATCTTCGCCTTGAAAAGAAATTTTCCACCCGTTTTTTTATTATATATTTTTATTCCGTATGGGCTCTTTTACAGTAGCAGTCATGCAACGCTGTTTTTGAGAATTTTGGACAAGTTAGAATCTTGAGCTTTGATTTTTCCTCGACTGATAAGATCTTGTTTTTTGTTTTAAAAAGGCTTTTAATTTTTCTTTTGAAAAACTCAGATTTATTTTTAAAAAAACGTTGATATCAGCATTTAAAGGAAGGTTTGCTTTCAAAAATTTGAAAAATTACTTATTTTCAACAGGCTAATGCTAAAAAAGTTTTGGCTGGATTTGATTTCTGAAAAAAAGCATTCTCTTCGTCTTGAAAAAACCTTTTCAAACTAATTAATTTACAAAATTACTTTTAACTAGGTTCGTTTTTTTACAGGTCCATTTACGCAGCGATGTTTTTGTTAGTGTTCGTGGTTTTTATGCATACTTTAAACCCTCATAGAATTTTGAATTTTGATTCATTTTAGGGGGTTTGTTTTTTTCGTTTTAGGTAGATCTTTAATTCCTGTTTTGAAGAGTTCAAATTGGTTAAAAAACAATCGGAGATCAGCCTTTAAAGGAAGGTCTGTTTTTCGAAAATGTGCAAAACAGTTTATTTTCGAAAGGCTAAAGCAAGAAAACATATATTTTTATTTTTTATTCTAGAGGCCTAAACCCTTTCTTAAATACATAAGAAACGCTGAAAAAAATAAAAGGATCCAAATATGGGATATTTGGGTCTTTATTTTTTTCCACTTGAAATTCTCGGTTTATTCCCATTTTTAATTATTTTTTTTTTCATTTTCCTTTGACTTTTACAACTATAAATCTAGATTTGGGGATCGATTTGAATTTGAAAAAATCATTTTCTTCGACTTGAAAAGATCTTTTCAACTACTTAATTTATTATATACTTTCAATTAGAATCGTCTTTTTGACGGTACCATTTGTGCTGCACTGTTTATTTTTTTTTTTCTAACTCATAAGATCAAACGTTGTTGTCTTGGTGCGTCAATGGTGTAAAGCATACTTTCTAGAGATTCTTCTCAATATATTACTTTATTTCTCCAATTACCACAACTCTTATAAGATTTAAAACCTTAGAGGTTTCACTGTGTGTTCCCTGTCTCCCATATACTAAAATATTCAAAACAGGATATGTGGAAATGAGACTTTAAACTTGTTAAAATAATTTTAAAAAGTGGGAAAAAGGTTAAAAATGGGTAAAAATACTCTCAGGTCTAAAAAAATATTAAAACCCAAACAAGGGCACCCAAATTTTTATTTGGTTTCTCTCTTATATTTAATTAAGAATTTTAGTACCTAAGAAAAATGTTTTGGAATTAATCTTCTTAAAAAGAGCAGTTTTCAAAATGTCCGAAAAAAAAATTATGTCCTTTAAAAGCTGATACGTCCAGCTCTTGTTAAACAACTCAAGTTTTTCGAAAAATGTATTAAAATATTAAGACTAGAGATCATATGAAGGCAGGGGCAGATCCAGTCTCCCTCTTTGAGGAGGTGGAGCGATATCACAAGAGCAAAGGGTAGATCGAACTTACCGCTACCTCATTTGTATAGGAAATAGTTCACTATGACAAACGAAAGCGAGTTTGTCGACGAGGGGGGAGGGGCAGCGATATTCACGCTCGTAATGCAGTAGGCAGGGTGAATGTCAAAAAATAATCAAAACCCGAGATTTTACGAGAGTTCAAACTTGCTCAAAAATCATAAAAAACCACAGAAACAGAGAAATGGTGCTGTAAAAAAGCCTATTTGAATTAAAAATATATAATAAATTAACGGGTTGGAAAGGTCTTTACAAGACGAAGAAATTTTAGAAACCATATCAAGCCAAACTTCAAACTGGTAAGCATTTCAAATATGTGTAAAATGGACTAAAAGATGATTCAAATATGTATATCTCAGCTACATGGGCTTAATGAGACTTTAAATGGGTATATTTTAGCTTCTTGGGCACTTCAAGGGTTCAAATTAGGTATGAGGTATTTTTTAATAACACAATAATATACATTTTTCCAAAAGAATGCCCCATATATACATAATTTTCATTTTTGCACTAAACTTTATCTACATCCAAATTTCAAGGAGCTGTATGTAAGGGGATGTAACTTCCTGTAGAGGTTGCTGACGGGGTTACCGCTATGCCCCCAGACGAATAAGCCTTAAACTTTATTTCATGATGTGCAAGTTCAAAGGATTACATAAATGAGCACCCCGTATATTGCATTTTATTATATATTTGAATAATATGTTAATGATACTGTTCATGCAAAATAATATATTATTCCACATTAATTTCGTAATTTCCAGTAAATGTTATTTGTTTAATTTATTTAATTTTAATTACGTGGCGTTATCAGTGACTTTACGTAATTATCTCATAAAAGGATTTGTACCCAGACCCCCTACAAACATGTGTATTAATTTATCAGTAATAAAATTATCTCCTATTACACGGGGGTCACGGGGAAATAATTTCTTTAATATCTTACATTAAAATAAACATTTTTTTTACACAACGCAAAACTTAAGAAATAGCGTGCCATTGTACACAGATGTACATGTTCTAGATCAATTAGTGGGTGTATAATTAATTATACATTTTGTAGTCATACATGTACACATTCTAGATCAATTAATGAGCGTATAATTAATTATCTGGGAAAATGAATAATGACATTTTGTAGAGTTAATGTTAAATACTCTTTTAGAGAATCATCAGGGAAACTTTAAAAAAAAAATCAGTTTTCTTTTAATATTTCTCTTATACTTTAAAATATGCTATTGAGAGGTTACCTACGATTCTTTCTTGTAAAGTTACGGTCATTTAAAGTTATGAAATATATCCCAACAACATCATGAGTGTTCACATTATTCCTTTGAGGCATACATTCTTCTACTGTATATATTTACTCGATATTTGTACTTGAAAGTTTTTAAGGTCGCTGAGTACGAATATGAAGTCAGAAAATTGAAATTTTTATTTCCAAAAAGGCGCATTCAAAATAGAATATCAAAATTTACAAACAATGATATTTATATCTAAAAAATTTCACTTCGGGGTTTTTGCAGTTGCTGATTACGAATTGTATGTTAGAAAATAGATTTTTTTAAATTTTAAGATGATGGATTCAAAATGGCGGACCGAAAATTACAAAAAACAATATTGGTCTCTAAAAATCTAGTAACCTGTACTTAACTTTGCAAGAAAAAATCGTAGGTGACCGCTTAATAGCTTATTTGCAAGAATAAGGGTAGTATTAATGGATGTAATTAGAAAAAAAAACAAAAAATATTGTGCATCCTGAACATAACCTCAAAAGTAGCAAAAAAAAAGATTTTTCGAGAAGATAACCTCAAAATCCTCAAGTGATGGGACAAAACCTGTGTAATTTGTGAAATACTTATTAAATTCATGTAGGAATCGAGGACCACAATCGATATTTAAAAACCAGGTTAAAATATTATGCAGGGTGTCAATTTCAAACCTTTCGAGGTAAAGTTATGTATCAATACAATCTTGTTAAATCCCTTATCTATAATTGTTCTTTCTTACTTTCTTTTTCTATTTCCTTAACGAATGTGTCATCTACGTAACGCAGCCACAGTCGTAGTTTGTATGAGGAAGTCTCTAAAAAGTTTTTGATTCGAAGTCTTCCATAAATAAATTAGCAAATGCGGGAGATAGGAGCTCCCTCGGCTTGTTTATATTGCTAGCCTTCATAAGTGAAATACATGTTTCCTCATACCCCAACAAAACATCCAGCCACCATTCTCTAACCCTTTGTCAAAAAAAAAAACGGCCTACTACGAAAAATTTTTTCTAGTTAGTTTCGACATAACATCACTTTTCACGCAAATACCAATCAAAGAAGCTCTTTCTGTAATAGAAAACAAATACAATCTGCCAAAATATATTATCGAATTAGCTAAATACTGCCTCGATAATACCTATTTTACTTATGAAGGCCAGAGATATAAACAAGTCGAGGGAGCCCCTATGAGATTGCCGCTATCTCCTGCACTCACTAATTTAAGGAAAACTTCGAATCAAAATCTTTAGAGACTTCCTCACACAAAGCATAACTGTAGCTGAGTTACGTAGACAACACATTCGTTATCTGGTAACATGGAGAACATCTGAAAAATTTCCCAAACCACATAAACAGTATACATCCAAAAGACTACCTTTTCTAGATATCCTACTAAAAAGAAAAGAAGATGGTTTGCTTTCACACACTGTCTACAGAAAACCCACTCACATCAACAGATATCTCAACGCCGATTCACATCATCACCCCGTCCAATTATTTGCCGTCGTGAAATCATTGGCGTTTCGATTTCAGATTAAGAAAATCACCACGAAGAAATGAACATACTGCAAGACGCCCTAACAAAAAATGGTTACAAAAAAGAACATATAGACAAGACTCTAAAAAATAAATGCTTGGTCCCGAAAAATCAAGAAAGCCAAGAGAAGAACTCCAAAACATTTTTTCCTTATGTCAGAGGCACCATAGACAAAAGCGCAAAAATTATCAAGAGACGCAACATTGAAACCATAGACCGTAAAAGATCTCCTACAAACACCTAAAGACACAATCCCATTAGAAAACCAGGGAGTATACGCAATTCCATCCGAAGAATGTAGATCATCTTACGTAGGTCAAACCAACCGCAAAATAAGCGCCAGAAGACATAAAAACGCTGTCAAGTAAAAAACAATTTCTTCTGCACTGGCTCAACACTTGTTAAACACAGGACATAAAATCAACTTTTCACAAGTTGTTATCAAGGAAGCCATCGAAATTGCAAAGAGGCCCAACAACTTATGAACATACTCAACATACACACAGGACCGACAGCATGCGAGTCGCAAGCGTCAGTTCGCCCATGGACGCCGCACAGTGAGGTTTGAAAATGACGAAAGAGATTTCGCCGAAACGTCAGCTGCCCTACAGTACTGAGAACGGCTTATCAGACACACGGGATACCCGAAAACTTTCGATTACACATCACACCCGTGAGAACATTCGATACAATGAATATATATATATATATATATATATATATATATATATATATATATATATATATATATATATATATATATATATATATATATATATTACTTGCGAAAATTTGAAAGAGTATGTTTTTTTTTTCATATTATATACGATAATATTCTTAGTGAGCACCTCGTATAATGCATTTTATTAGGTATTTGAATAACATGTTAATACTCTTCATGCAAAATAATATTCTACATTAATTCCGCAATTTCCAGTAAATGTTATTTGTTTAATTTATTTAATCTTTATTACGTGACGTTATCAGTGACTTTACCTAATTATCTCATAAAAGGATTTGTACCCAGACCCCCTACAAACATGTGTATTAATTTATCAGTAATAAAGTTATCTCCTATCACAGGGAAGGTGTTTCGGTTAGTAACGTCGATTTTTTCGCAAAATTTGAACATTTATTTCCAGAACAAAATGAATTACTTCAATAATCAAAGTATTGGCAATCGTTAGCTATGACTTTTCATCGGTCTGTCAAAGAGTGGATTCCGTGCCTCAAGAACTGTTCTGTTTTTTTAAGGCCAATCATTCATCAAGCTAAATTATCACTTCTTCGTAAGAATTTAAATGTTGTTCTGTTGTGGGCCAAGTCCGGTGAATATGGCGGATAGGCTAGTACGTTCCATTTAATGATTTCCAAATAGTTTCTTACACATTTTGCAACATGAATCGAGTCTTGCTATGTTGAAAAATGACTTTATCGCGTCTTTCAGGTTGTATTGGTAGTTTTTCCTTCAATGTTCGATTTCATTTTATCAGCTTGTTGTCGATATCCATCACCAGTACTTGTTTCACCAGGGTTTCATAATACCCAGCTCCCTCATCATACCACCAAATGCAAAGCAAAGCCTTCTTTCTATATATATATATATATATATATATATATATATATATATATATATATATATATCGTTTTTCTTTTATTTTGTCTTTTCTTAAAAGAAAAATGATATAATCTATGGTTCAAGAATCAAGAATATATATATATATATATATATATATATATATATATATATATATATATATATATATATATATATATATATATATTGCACACTGGTTTTGATGTTGAAGGCTAGCCTGTATCTACCCATGATTTTTTTGCACTTCGGGTTGTTAAAATAGATCCACCTTTCATCACCTGTCACAACCTGATGTAAAAATCCTTTTCTATCTAGCAAACAAAATTTCACAAATGCTTTTTCGCCTTGTAATGTCTCTTACCAACAATTCATATGGAACTCATCTTCCTTCTTTCTGGATCTTGCCTAATGTTAATAGGCGTTCATAAATAGTTGATTGGGAAATATTCATTGCTGCTGAGTTGACTCTTTATCCATTACTCCTTGCAAATCTGCATATTCAAAACTTTTTCAGCTGACCTAAACGCACCTTGTCATTTACATCAAAATCGCCATTTTTGAAGCATTTAAACCACCGTTCAAAAGTTTTTTGGGTTAAAACATTCTTACCATAAACTTCAATCAATAATTGATAACTTTCAGTAGCTGCTTCCCTTAAATAAAAGAAAATTATTAACCGTTTTTTCCCGGTACAAAGTTCTACATTTTCGAACACATAAAAAACTATGGTTTGTCATGTCATTAGTATATACCAACAAATGTATTAGTGACGCCATCTCTTAGTAAACCAAGACCAAAATACCTATTATTTTTAAATGGAGAACAACTCGACCCCTGGAAGGAATATCTAGTCGTCAAGGTTCTCATGTACACTTGCAAGAAAACAACTACTTACCTCTCTGCGAAATTTCAGCATTTCAGACCTTATTAATAAAATACAGTTTGATTGGTAATATATGATATATTATTTTCTGGTAATAATTTAAGATGTTACTTGTCTTATAATACTTGAAGTCTAGCAATACAAAATATAAACAGGTACTTATATTAATAACGATAAACAAACTATAAAAAATTTATAACAAAATAAAAAACAATACAAATAGAAACAGGATTAAGTAAAATCTAAAAACGCTTATCATTATAAAATACTGCATATTTGAACATTATAACTAAAAAATAGTAACACACGAAAAATCACAGAACAAAAGCAAAACGTAAACATGGAATGTAACATTTTAAGGCCAATAATTTTCCTTATAAATAAAAAAAATTTAAACATTAAACAGTACTTTTCAATACTTTGTATCATTAAAATGAGTACTACCTTCGGTTATAAGACAATATAGAAGTTTAAATTGGTATTTCTTAAAGTAATGAATAGTAGACTGTGTGAAGAACATTTAAGTGAGGAATAACTTATATCAGTCAACCGATATTAGCAGCAATTTTGAAAGTATTAAATATATATGTTGGGGTTAAAGGTCGAAAACACTTGCTGAGCGAAAAGAAAAACGATCACAGCGCTTTTTGACTTTCCAATTCAATCACAATGAGAAGTTTCAATCGTGGCACTTTCAAAAATACGCACTAGGTTTTCTCGTGATTTCAGAAATATCTCAAACCAAAATTTATATTAAGGTTTCTTCGATATTCGACCAGAGGCCCGATTCTGTAAGCATATTTTTTGACATTCCCTTTCCTTATCTCTTTTAGTACAGTAACATACTGTTATTATAGACTGAACAAAGTTGGAAGATCCTTATTATGACATTCTCTTTCCCTTTACTTTTATAGGATCGCAGCCCAGAACGCCTTCTGGTAATGAATAGATGCCACATCGTGTTATGATGCAGTCATGACCAGGGGTGAATCGAACCTCTCCCTTTGGGGGGGGGGGTTCCTTTAAAAGTACAGTATGGCAAGCGAAAGCGAGTTGTTGACGGGGGAGGGGGGATTCCAGCCACATTCACGTTCCTAATGCAGTAGGCAGGGACGAGTCTATTTTTCTGAATTCGAAGCTTTCCGGGGAGGGGGGGGGGACGATCGCTCCCGCCCCCCCCCCCTAGATCCGCGCCTGGTGATTGTCGGTACATCAATATTTTGTGATCCCTTCCTAGGAAATGTAAGTAACTTATTGTAACTTTAGGGTGTGAACGTGTTGGTGTCATGTATGGTTTGAAAACACCGGTAGGTATCGAGTTTATTTTCAGTCAGTAGCATCTCTTGGAGGAACTCACATCAATTTTCAGAAATCTCAGATTATTATTTTGTGTTTGGCGTTCGTTTGAATTGTTCATGAAATTAAGTTGCCCTAGGAGACCAAAGAAGAGCTTGATACACATTATAGAATGGTTTATAAGTGGTCACAAAAATTTTCGGAGTGTCCTTATGAGGAGAGGCGCTGCCATTATATCAGAAATTATTGGTAAAATCCATAATCTGATAATGGACGATCGACGACTGAAGGTGCGTGAGATTGCTAGTAGTGTGGGCATCTCGAGAGCATGGATACATAATATTTTACACCAATATTTGAACATGAACAACGCAAGATGGATGACGCGATTACTCACAGTTGACCAAAAATGACACAGTGTGGTGTTCCGACTCTTCGCAGCTGTTTCAGCGGAATCAACACGACTTTCGTCACTGTAAATGAAACATAAAATTATCACTACATGCCCGAGTACAAACAATGGGTTGCCGGCCAAGAATTTGTATCAAAGGTTATAGCAACCGTTTTTTTGTATGGTCGGGGAAAAATCTTGGTCGATTACTTGGAAAAATGTAAAACTGTTACAAGTGAATATTATTAGTTGTTATTGGTCCACTTAAAAATAGAGTAGCAAAACAAAAATTTGGTCCAAAAAAATTTTTTTTCCGTCACGATGCCTACCAGCTCATTCCTCTGACGATGTGGCAGCAAAACTGATCGAGTTAGGGTTTTTACTCGTTCCATATTCCCTTTACTCTCCAGTTTCGACTCCCTCGGCCTAGTATATGTACCCCAATATGAAAAAATGCCTAGCAAGAAACACATTTTATTTTAACGAGGAAGTAAGCGCGGAAATGAATGCTTATTTTGCGGAATTGAACCAATTCAATTATTCGGAAGAGGTTAACAAACTGAAGTAGCGTTGGACAAAGAGAAGACTATGTTGAATAATAAAAATAGCTTATCCCGAAAAATTAATTACTTTTTATTTTTGCATGGACTATTCAAACTATTCTCGGATATAACGATTATAATTTATCGCATAGTGTAGCAGATAGATAATTATCTATTATCAGGTGTCTTTAAAAAAAATGTTATTTGGATTTGGACAGTAAATTAAGAAGGGTACATATTTTTCATTATTAAATACTTAAGTATTAAATTAAACAATTCAAATAACGAGATGGCAATGACACCTTGTTATATTGCTTCATTACCAAAACAAGTTCTGGTCGAATTTGAAAAGAACATCAACATGAATTTGCCAGAATGCATGAGCATTAATATAAATCTCGAGTTGTGAATCCAAGAAGTCAAAATGTGCTCTAATCGATTCTCCTCAGGGTGCGTTTTCGGTCTTTGAGCATATATATGATCTGCCCACGCACACGGAAATCTAATTAATTAGATGGTCAAAAAAGTAATTATTGTAATTATGAAGTGCTAAAAAGCATTGCTAGGATTCGTCTAACTTTTAAATACCATGTAAATTAATTCGTAGTCTTCCATGTACGTCAATTCACTTTCTAATTAATTTAACATCATTCGAATGCATTACTTAGCAAAATAAATTTAGTTAAAACAAGAAAAAAACTAAAAAGTCAAGAAAAGCGGCATTATATGATGTGATGTTTAAAATTATTGACCCTTATGTTAATTAAATCATTTTGCTATGTAGATAATATTCAGCTTTTATTTTTTTGCCATTCGCAGATTGTTGACTACTGGCAACCTGGCAATTTTTCTTGTAGAAAAACACATTACAATTGCAGATCATAGATTTAATATGGCATTTCCTTATAAGTTTAAAAAACATAATTCTTATAACTGAAAATAAATAAATAAATATCTTTGGTTTTAGTAAGAGATTTTCAAAAAATTTAAGAACAAATAATCCTCTCGACAGAAAGTTGCACAAAATGCGGTAATACTGAACTTATTTATAAATTTGAGAGCTTAATAATAAACATTCATATGGAGGATGGTCAATTAGTAGGTGAATTGTAAATATTTCTAAGTTTGTGATAGAGAAAATAATATAAAAACGATATGGATTCCAGAAAAGAGCAGTTTGGAACAGTTTTTGAATTATGTTGCACTATTATTATATTCTAATATTTAAAATTAGTTAATAGGCTGTAGCAGCATGACCGTATAGCTATGAGAAAAGTTATTTACATACTTCTGTTTTAGCTTTTCCTGGTCTATTCAAAAATGTGAATTTTTAATAAAATCCAAGGCAATTGGCGCAACAATGTAATGGGAAATGGCGAGAATATATTTCACCTAGCTAACAATCGGACTATAGGGAAACGAAGGTATAAACATGCTTTGCATATTAAACACGTTAGGCAGCAAGTTTGGGTTTCATCATGGGGCTTCTAAAATCTAGAAGGCTTGTCGATATAATCTATTTTAACATTGTAATAGAACAAAATTTATTTGTTTTTTACCTATAATTATTAAGTATATTTTTGATTCTAAAGTATATTAAAATTTTATACTCTATAAACCTTCATATTAAAATGTTTTGGGTGATGGATCTAGAACAAAGTCAACGGGTAGAGACTTACAACAATTACATGTCAAAAAAACATTTCTTATTTACTTGGAATAAAGATATTGTAATTATTTGGATTGTAAATTTTAATTTCCCTTTTACACCAAAAATTTCTAATTCGTAGTCGATTTCTTCAACCTATGGGCAGTATTTTAGTCTATGAAGTCACCCCACCCCCATTTTCATGAATCTGTTTTTGTTTCCAATATTATTTATAGATGTATCCCAATTGGTCTATTTCCTGACTCTTTTCTTAAAAATAAAAGCCATTCCTATTTATATGAAGGGCCTTGTTGTACCAAAACAAATTTATAGATATATGGAGATCTGTAATATTTTCGACCCTTCTCAAATAGTTTTCAGGTGTGGAAAAACAGTGAATCGGCCGTCTTTGATTTGATAGTTATTGCCATATCTGAATATGAAAATGGCTTTGTTGGGTTTACTTTCTGTGAAATCAGCAAGGCTTTTGACTGCATCTTACATGAAGTTCTTGTAACAAAGCTGAAACGCTATCAACCATCTCGGTATACATTCAGTTTGTGTAAAAAAAATATTATAAAATCTGTTTCTCTTGACAAATCTAGAAACAGTATCATTCGCCACATTCCGACAAGCACTTCAGCCTACAAAAGAAAGCCGTTCGAATTTTTACACGATAAACCGAACAACAAACGGATTAATACAAAATCATATTGTGGATCTATGAAAGCTAGAAACAATTTGCACTGCATGATATTCATCATTATAACACTCCACTTTATTTGTCTTAAAAAGTCGATATTCGGTAATATTTGTATTCATCGATTTTACAATAAACTTTCTTTGTATCTCAAGAATCGATAGTCTGACAGTTAATTTTTCTGGAGCAATTTTAATGCTAAGAATTCAAAATTTTCTCTTCCAAACAGTATATCGTATAATAATGTTAAAGCAGATGGCTCAACGCCTATAGCAAAACTTTTCCCCACAGTTTATACAAATGAACATTATGCGGCCCATACTGTTAATTACACAAAAATTATAAATCTTTATTTTCTTCAAGTTGAACTAGTGAACATGTTGAATGCAATAGATCACTTTAATAATAAATTACATACCGGTCCTGATGAATTACCAATCATATTAAAAATTGTCGGGGCATTTTATCGTTGGTGGTGGCTCAAATTTCTCTTTATCCACAGGCGTTTTTCCTGAAGCATGAAAAACTACTTTCGTTACACCAATTCACAAGGAGAGAGACAGAGTTAACTTCGAAAATTATCGCGGAAATTTGAAACTTTCAATGTTTAATAAGATTTCCGAGGGGATTGTTTATCCGAAGATCTGTTTTCTTTTTAAACATATATTAACAGCTTCCCAGCATGGCTTTATGGCTGCTCGATCAACTTCCACTAATCTGCATATTTATGAATTGTGTTTGGTGGACTTTTCCATGACTTTTGACAAAGTTAACCATCAACTTCTTATCTATAGGCAACAAGGCTTGTCTAAAAGATTATAACGTGTAGGAATTAACAATAGTGAGTCATCTGACATACTTATCACTTCGAGTGTTCCTCAGAGTGAGAGATGACTTAGATAATTCGTGTTGTCATAGGTAAAGGCCACTACGAGGGCATTCGGCGCGATATAGCTCCCTTTTCTGATTGATGTAAATCAAATGCATCTTAATGTTAATAAATGTTCCTTTATTAGTTTTGATTGTAAAAGAGATTGAATATCTTTTGAATAGGTGATAACACGATCATTCTCGTTCAACACGTAAAAGTTTTGGGTGTTACATTTGGTAAAGCTGTTCGCTTTGAGACGCACATCAATAATGTGAACACAAGTCTGAAGTCGCTCAAATTTGTAAGGAGAATGCTTGCGGGTTTTAATAACTTAAACTGCATTAAAGTAATATACTGCTCTGTAGTTAGATCGATGTTAGAGAATGCGTCCCAGTTTTGTCACCTCATTATTGCACATATCATGAAAAAACTGAAAAAGTGCAAAGAAATTTCTTACATTTGATTGCTTTTAAACGAATAATTTAGTAGGATCATATTATTTAATGATATTGCTGATGTTTTCATACTGCTACCGGTGTGTGAGAGGCACATATATCTTGATCTTATTCTACTCTATAAAAATGATAACTTCTATATTGATACTCCTGAACTGCTCGATAGTGTTGGATTATCGGTTCCTCAAAGAGCTTTTAGAGCTCATGTCTTGTTTGAGGTGGCACGAATTACGGTTTTAACTGTCTTTCTTCTTGACTGTGCAGAAAAATGAATTAAGTATCCATCAAGAATGATATTTTCCATCCGCCAATTAATACCTTTAAATTAAAAATACAACAATTTTTAAGAAATTAAATTATTGAAGTCAACTATTGATGTCAACTTTAAATCCTTGTTATTTGATATACTAATAGAGTTTTTAATTTGTATGTTCCTTAGTTTCAATCTTCGATCATACTCTAGATATAAACAACAATAGATTTGTCTGAAGGCTATTTATGGTCGGTGGGGGAGACGCTTTTTTGATGTTTGACAGACATAAACATATTTACTTATCTCGTCTTTCAGTTTAATTGCTTGTCGTGAGTTTTTTCGGTGTTTTTAAGTGTTAGAAATTACTATAAATGCGAAGTTTACAATTAATATTAACAAAAAGAGGATTTAAAAAATTATTTTTATCGGTAAATATTGTTAGATTGTTTACATATTGAAAATAACAATAATAAAAATTTAGGCAACCATATATTCATACTTTGTTTTCAGAATTGACGTACCCAGGGGTATGTTCGAAGGACGTACCGATGATACTCGTTTAAATAATGCAATTAGAAAAGGATAGCATAAAATCGGCATGTCTGTACCAAGAAATTAAATATCTACTGTTTATCAACACTTTTTGAAATATAAATAAAAATATTATTACGTTATTCAGCGTTCAAACAACCGGGCCCTAGTTCTGACGTTATGCTACTTCTACAGGGGTATGTTCGAAGGTTTCAATTCTATTTTTAACTATATTTGTTTTTAAAATGGATTATATTGATGTCAACTTTAAAGGCTTGTTTTCTGATGCACTAATCCACTTTATAATTTGTATATTCCTTAAATTTTATTCTATTTTGAACCATATTTGTTTTAAAAATGGATTGTATTAATGTTTTTCTTTTATCCATTAACACTATATATTATTTTCGTAATGTACAACCAAAATTAAATACATATTAATACAAAATAGTTTTTGTTCGCCTGTTTGTTTTTCTAAGGCAGATTTAAAGTGGTATTAAAGTATGTTGATGTGATTGAGGATTGATATTTCTAATATTTTCTAAACCATTGGTTTCTAATGTACAGCTGTATTTTACTTTATAAAATTTTATTTATTTATTCGCATGCTATACTTATTAATTACAAACACACATCACCAATAATTACATAGATGCATAAGATAATTCATTATAACAAAGATATTTCACACAAAATCACTGCTTTTGAGAGATTTAAGAAACATTGGGTACGTACATAAGAGGGAATCTAATTATTAGCTAATCAGGAAGCATGAGAAATAGAAGTATTTTGGTCATAGTTAGTATGGTCTGGGGGAACGTGAGAGAGACAGAGCAAGTCACCCTTGGCAGGAGTGGAAGGATATTCTGTTTAAAAGCTCTGGACAGTAAACGTCTTGACTCTAGGCTGTCAAGCATAAGTTCAGCTTGCAGTTCGATAAAGTTAGGTTCAATATTCTTTTTAAATGCTATAAAACGAATAAAATCACTTTGTAGATTTTCAATTTTGTTCAAATGCACATGATATAATGATGACCATAAACAAGATGCATATTCTAAGTGAAGTCGTTCTAAAGTATAATAAAAAAAAGGTGAATAGCTATGATATTCAGAAAATGAACCGAACATTGAGATTACACATCTATATGACACCCACATCTTAGAGACCCATCAAGACACTCCCCGGTTCTTATATGTTTCTTAAATGAGAAATTTTGTTTAACACTACATCTCCTAATGGATAGGCAAAATCGACAGAATTTCGGTTAAGTGAAAAAAAATCATTGTTTGACATTAAGTTGCGTTAAACTCCATGCCACTATATGACACAAGTGTTAGACAGTCATCCATATCAGCAACCTTTCTAAAGAGTTTCAAATCATAGGAAAAAAATTAAAATTTTGAAAATTGACGGCATTCTGAAATACAGTTAATGAAAATATTGAAAAGAGAACCCTAAGGAACACCAGATGATACCTGAACTTCACGAGATTTAAACCCATTTATATGAATAATTTGTATACACTCAGAGAGATAACATTTTATCCAGCCAAACAAAGAACCTGATATTCCTGTTCCACGTAGTTTTGAGATTAGGACTTTATGATTAACCATTCAAATGCCATCAAAAAGTCTGTGTACAAGGAATGAACTGCAAAACCTTTCTCCAAAGCACCAGACGGAAAATCCTAGTATTGCAACAGGTAAAGCTCAGTCAATTTTTGAGATAAGAAACCAAACTGCTGTGGAAAAATTTCACCTTTCAAATGAATAATTAAATAATCATAAATTATACTTTAATCATATATTATACTTAATCCTTATTTTATTCTTATATGTTTATTTTGACGTGTGTAAAACTATATTAATTGGCGACTTAAATAAATACAGATTCTATTTTATTGCATATGACTCATTTCAATTACTGTGTTTTCCAAAAAAGTTTTAAATTATGCGTCTCTAAAGACTCCATAAGTTTGAACATTTGAACAACAAATGATTCATCTTTTTAATGCCATGTGTTCTTGCAATAGACTTTTGTGCAACTTTCTATCGAGATAAACAAAAAAATCACAAATATTTTCACTTTTTATCACTATCTTACATATGTATTTGGGACACATTTGTGGTACTTAACTTCTGTAACAGTTAGGAAAAAAGTGAACATTGTTATTACAGCCAAACAAAAACGTACTTTCTTTTTATATCATATATACTAGTATGATCAAAATGCTGTGTGACTCTATAACAGAAAATTATATTTGATGCCCAGAAGCAAAGAGAAAACAGGAATTTTAAACCTTGAAACTTAATACAACCTGAATTTTTTAACAATTCTGCCTAATATGTCCCTAAAATTTGTACAAGCCTTTTTTGTTATGTAAAATATTCCTAAAAATAGCATTTTGCGTCAACTTATGATTTATTAATATGACTTTTTTCCAGTAAAATTAATAATTTTCTTACTCTTTCAAAGGTAAGTTTTCGACTTCGCCCATTTCAGTCACGGTATCGTCGTCCATCACGTAGCTTATCACGAATTTTAGATTGATGCTGCTGGAATGTTCTGGACTTGCTATAAGCATTATCTGAGTTATAGCAGCTGGAGGTAGGAATGGGTTGAATATTGGTAACTCCGTGGAAGAGGGAGGTTGGAGTTTTAGTTTACAGTCCTAGAAATATTTTTATAATAACAACAATTTACGAATGTGGTATTCTAACTCACCTTTGGTACAACAGCCTGAAAGTAATAATTACTCAGAGGCATCTCGTTTCTACTGATCGTAGTAACAACATACACCGAGACTCCAGGTCGAGGTCTATCCTTTGCCAGATGCAGCAGAACGCTGAGGCCGTTCTTTTCGTCTAGCGCTATTATGGATTTTTTGGAACTTGGTTTAATATCTTCCAGTTTCACTACTATGTCTTTTAGGTTTGTACTAATTGTAAACGAATTGACTTTGGTATGGGCTTTAGCTGAAAATAAAAAACTGACTTGCCAATTCGTTCTAAAAAGGTAACTTATTTACCAATCAAATTTCAGAGTGAGGAAATGTCAATAAATCCGCAGAAACCAAAAATAATGTCCTCAACAAGGAAAAGAATTGATGGTGATGGGGTAAGCCTCCTACCTTGATGAGCGTCAGAAATAATTTTACAGAGATATCTAGGAGTGAACTTGGATAAACAGCCTAACTGGAACTCGCATCTGGATAAAACAATACACAAAGCGACACTAGCTCTTTGGATTTGTCGAAAATAGGAAATCGAACGGAATTCTAAAAATGACCTGTATCGTGAATTTTAAGGTTATTTGAAGGCTATCTTCATAGTTTCAGATGGGAGTCCTACTTTTGATCCCGGAAATGGAAAGAGTAGGAAATTTTATAATCGGATATGACGCAGGCCTTGAGACCAAAATCAAGTTTTAAGGCCAAGACAAAGTCAACTGAATTCCCCAACAATATCGTAAATAGTTATTTTAAGAAAGTTATAGAGTATCTAAAAATGACCTTGATCTTTCAGAATATATTTAGGACAAGATCGGAAACCCAACCAATTATAGTAAGAACAAGATCAAGCCAGTTAAGGCTCTGTGATCTGGCCATCCTACTAGTTATGGTAAGAACAAGATCCAGCTATTTAAGGCAAGACTAAAATTCAGCTAGTTAAGGCAAGATCTGGGATTTAACGATATTTTTTTGGGGGAGTTCCATTTAACCTTGTTCTAACCTTAAATTTAATTTTGACATGGCGAAGATCACACCCGATTGTGAAATTTCCTGCTCTTTTCATTTCCGAGACCAAAAGTAGAGGTCCCCATTTCAAGGTAAAAGTCACGACCTTGAAGGTCAAGGTAAAAGCCACAATGAAAGTCATTTTTAGAATCTCCGACTTCCTACAATTTTCACTTTGGTAATTTTTTCCTGAAGTTAATATTTACAAAGTTGGCAGGAGTTTCCACACTTTTTAAAAATATATAGTTTTTCCATTTATTTAGAGGTCATTTGAAGCTCATATGCGGTAGTTTCTATTCCAGTTAACAGGTTCGAACACCCAAATTATCTGGATGATATGATTGTCAAGTGTCTGGCCCAACGGTAACCTTGACCCTGGCATTCCATTTTTTTCAAGGTCAACTTGACGTCCAGATTGTTTTATGGTTAGAAGCCCAGAATTTCATGGTGAAAATAACAGAGATTGAAATCGAAGTAGGGCTAAAAAGCTATCGATTGATTGATGTGTGGTTAGGGTGTATTAAATTTCGTTATATAGACCAATGTGTTTTAAAAAGTTGAGTATTCGTTTGGTCTTAATTAAGTCGAAAGACATATCTGTCGTGAAATTACTAAAGACGAGGTACCTTTCTCTGGCATTTCTGTATAAAGGGCAATCAGTTATGAAATGTTTTATAGTGAGCGGGGAACGGCATGATAGACATTGAGGTGGATCCCCGTTGTTAAGGAGATAAGAATGTGTCAATTTAGAATGACCAATAGCAATTTTCTTCCATACATTGTTATCCTTCCTGGATAGTTGGGAAAAGTTGAAGATTTTAGAGAAGTAAACGGGGTGGGACGTGTTGAGGGCTAGAATCGATTTAAGGCAACTTAGGGGGTCTGAAATGATTAGATGTTTTGATGGCTGAAAAAATTGATGAGAGGGGGTTTAGCCTTGTTTTATTACATGAGAAACTTGTTACGTAAGCTGAACCTACACTTTGATCTGATTTGGAACCATCAGTAAAAGATAATTTAAAGGTTTTAAATTTCGAGTTAATTAAGCTTAAGAAATGTTGTTTAATAATAGTAGGCAGGGTATTGTTATTATCATACTAAAGAAGATCAAAAGTTGGAAGCTATCGAATTTGACATCCACATTCAAAGTAATTTGAAGGTCACATAGTGCTAATCGTACGAGAACCCCTATTTTTACAGATTCACAGTTTGCGAAATTCAACTTTTTGATATGTATTTATGTCATAAGTGAAAATTATTTCCACAGGTAATTAGTAGGTTAAAGTATTCCTCGCATTAGGATTTGTAAAACTATGACTGATTAGTATAAAATTCATCATTTTAATTATTAAGTCCAGGGTTCAAATGATTAGCACAATGTGATCTACAAACGAATTTAAATGTAAATGTCAAGGTCCCCAGCTTTTTAATCCTACTTTGATACCAACCTCTATTATGAACTTTAGAAGTTGTATTTGTTAATATTTTTATTAACGATATATTGCAATTTGTAAGATATTCCAAATGTCTTCTGTATGAGGATGATTTGAATATTTTTAAAATAATTAAATCTGAGGAAGACTTTATAAATCTTCAAGAAGATGTGAATGGCTATGTAAATGGATTAATTTGAATAGCATGCAACTTATGTAAATAAATGTTTTGTATTAAAGTTTTATCGAACAAGAAAGGTTGTTGAATTTAACTATCGTATTGGGAATGATATACTGAAAAATTAAGAACAGCTTAAGGATCTGTGTGTATTTTGACAAAAACTTAAATTTTAATTATCATGTTAATTATATAACTAATAAAGCTTTGAAAGATTTTAATAATGTATTGTGTTTCAAAATTTTATTCTGTTCTTATGTTAGGTCGATTCTAGAATATGCTTGTCCAATATGGTCACCTTTCTATAGGCAATATATTGACCAAATTGAAAGAGTTCAAAAAAGATCTATTAGATTTGTAGGATAAAAATTAGGCATACCCTGGGATGACATTATGTATAGGGAGGTACTTAAGAGGATTAACCTACCGACCCTTGAGAGTCGAAGGATTTTCATTGATTTATGCACTTTTTATAAGATTCTGAATGGATTTGTGGAGTGTCCTGTTATCACAAGTAAAATTATTGATTCTGCAAAGATCATTAAGAGAATTCAGTCTGTTGAGTGTCCCCGGTCATAGAACAAATTATGGTATTTCATCGTCCATCGCACGCTGTTCCTCAGAGGCTAACAGAATAAGTAAGGCTATTGATATTGATTTTTTTTAATAATTCCTTACCATTATTTAAAACGAAGCTAAAAAACGTTTTGTAAGTCTAAACTTGTTATTTTAATTTTTTATTACATTACATTAAGATGTCTGTTGATTTTTTTATAGATATGTCATTTTATTTATTGAGACTGCAAAGTTTTGGTTGTTATGTTTTATGTTGTATTTTTCTTTTCATTGTAAATGGCTGGTCCGTGAATAAACATTTATTTATTTATTTATTTATGAAACAATCCGGAAGCCAAAATGACCTTGAAAAACACCAATGGTCAAGGTCAAGACCAGCGTTGCGCTAGACAATCGATAATCATCAACCTTCATCAAGATAATTTTGGTGTGGAAATCTGCTTACTTGAATAGAGAATAAAATATACCACCTTTGACATTCACATGACCTCTAAATAAAATGAAACCCTATCTTTCCGTTATTGCATTCAAAAAGGGTGTTTCTATTTAAAAAAATATAACCTTAAGGTCACTCTTAAGGTCTAATTTAATGTCATTGTTCTATGTTCCTCTTAAAATCCAACAACTCTTATTGTAGCCATTTTCTATGAAAACTCTTCATTAAATAATATTCAGCAACAATACTTCTAAAATGGGACATCCTATATATATATATATATATATATATATATATATATATATATATATATATATATATATATATGTATATATATATATATATATATATATATATATATATATATATATATATATTGCAATTCCAGAAACAACATAAAACCTGTTTATCTCATCGAAGAGGCACTTACCATCTCCCTCTTTCCCACTAGACTTGCCGCTTTCACCTGCTCGCTCCGCATTAAGTTTCTCAATTATTTCTGCGGCCAAGTCGCCATTACTTTGTCGACTATCTTTATTTTTAACATCTAATTTCGCATCTTCCATCTCTTTCTCACTCAACTTACCACCATCCTCACTTATATCAACTAAACAGTCATCAGTACTATCGATTTGACTTAGATTTTCATCAGACTTATAATTGTTTTCACTCAGATTGGACTCATCATTCGAGGGTTTCTCTAACAAATAATTCAAGTCTAAATTCAGAGATTCATTTTTTGTTGAAGTTGAGGTTTGACTTGTCTGTTGCTGGGAATTTTTAATTTCATTAATTTTTGTCAGGAGATTCATTGGAATTTTGTCTTGATTCCTGAAAAAATATTTAGATACAGGTTGGAGTCTATATATATGCTCTGTTAGTTTGTATCTATAAAACTAAGAAAAAAAAAACAATCAATGAGCTAATTTTCTAATAAAATTATCTTTTGCTCATCTTTGTAAATAGTTATAACATTGATAAAATTGTTTAATGTTCACTGAAATGTATTCAGCCTATTTCGCTAGTAATTCGGTAATATGTTTGTAATATGTCCTGCATTAGTTAAAGTTTTGGAAAAGGTATATGATAAATACTACTCTAATTTACCTATAATTTGATGAAGGCAAATTTTCTTTTAGCAGATGTTCTCCTAATACATCTAACTCTTCTAATGCCTTGAGCTTGTTATATTTTTCTTTGTCTCTTTCTGCAGCTGATTTATCTAAAAATATTAATTTTTAGAATTATATTATTATATGAAACAAACTACAGAAATTTATTTAAATTAAGAAAAAACATTGTATGAGGTTTTAATGTTATATTAATAATTTTTTTATAAAAAAAATGGAACCGATTTAAAAAAAAAACATTAAAAAACGAAAAAAAAACTATAAATTTTTATATAAAATTGAAATTTTTGAAGTCGGCGCTAAATTAATACCTGACAAATTGTGATTCACATAAAAAGATTGAATATACTTTATTTGTAATTAGTTTCTCACTGTAGCTTGTATGTACCTCATGTTAATAGTTAGTAACTTGTTTCATTTAGTAATAATTTGACCCAATTTCGCACAAAAATTTATATTGTTATTCTACGCTATTCAACGACTTTTTACAAGTATTTTCAATTTTTTAATAAAAATTCTATTTTTTAATATATAGTTTTGAATTGCGTTAAGTTTCTAAGCTCGCAAATAAGTATTTTTTATTTTATCCATAGTTGTAGACCACAACAAATTAAATAACCAAAAATTCTTTGATTCTGAGAATTTCCCTAATTTTGAATGAAATTATACCAAACAAATATTTAGTCTTCTATAGTAAATCCGCTATCTTGAATTTTAAGAAATTAATTTTAGATTCATAAACTAGGCCCCCAAAACCCTCCAATACCGATATCGAAAGAACTTTAGACATTTATAGCCAGATTCAGTAAGAAGGTTTAGACTTGATCTAGTTGCCTTGGAAATTAGATTTTCTAGAAGACTAGTTTTGTTTTTCTTACGATATTGTTTTAATTGTATTTTAGAGGTTCAAAACTTGCTTGACTTATTGTTACCCTTGTCAATTTAAATTCTCTACTGTCAATCTAGACCGGTTTTAAAGTCAAACCATGTTAGTGAATTAGGGCGATAAATGTTTTAGTCCGACATATTTAATCCTATATATTGATTAAAGAAATTAATTTAAGATCCATAATATACGCCCCAAGAATCCCACAATATAAATAGGAAAAATGTAAAATCTTTAGTACCTCATATTAAATTGTAAAAAATTGACTTCACCATCGTACCCTGCGATTTCTAAAAACCCCTAATATCAATTTTGAAAAAACGTAAATAGCATAAAATTTTCAATCCAACATATTGGATCCGTCATATTGAATTTCAAAAAAATAATTTTAAACTGTTTCTAATTTAATCTAATCTTAATCTACGCCCTTGAAAACTCTTCAGTACCAATTTTGGACATCTGTAAATACAAAATTTTTAGACCGCCATATTGCAACTATCATATTGATTTTTTTAAAACTATTTTAAATTCGTTATTTGCACTCTCAGAAATCCCGCAACAACAAATTTTGAACGAAATCGAAAGATGTTAAATTTTTAGTCCATCATACGCCATACTTAATTTTTTTTTTAAATAATTTTAAATTCGTAATTTACATTCCCAAAAAATCTCCTCCACTAATTTTAGACAAAATTGAGACATCTAAAACTTTTAGTCCGCTATATTGAGCTTTTTATAAATAATTTATAATTCGTAATTTACCCCCTTAAAATCCATTATACCAATTTTGAATAACCGAGAGATGTAAAATTTTTAATCCATCATATCGATTTTTTTTAAAATAATTTCAGATTCGTTATGTACGATCTCGAAAACTCCCCCATGCCAAGTTTGGAGAAAATTGGACAGATTTAATTTTTTTGTCCGCCATATTATCAGCGCCATCTTGGGATTTTAATAAATCACTTTCGGTCAAAATAATATGGGGCCACTGCAGCAACTTTTTGAACATAGCGCTAAAAATTTCATTCAAATCGGTGACGGGGTTCCAGAGAAATCGATGTATATAGATAAAAAAAAACATACATAGCGGTCGAATGTAGAACCTCCGGTTAAAAATGAGAAAGTATGCACTTGTTCCCCCTGATAAAAACAATAAGAACCTTACCTTTATTATTACTAGATACAGCTACAGGTTGTAAAATCTCGGAACTTTGTGGCACATCACCCAAACCAGAGAAAACATCACACAAAACATCCATTGATGATTTTGAATTTGTACTACTAATCTGACTTGTTTGACTGCCATTTTGACTGCTAAATTTTTTACAAAATAAAAAATTTGTAATAATTTCTTTAATTGATGCTAAAACCAGTGGTGTAACTAAAGGTATGTGCGCCCCCCACAGATCTTTGAATGCGCCCTACTATTTTGCACTCACCTTGATTCTTCATATATATTCATTTTCAAGGGACTTGAGGGCGCCCTTGGAATGGCTGCGCTCCCTCCCCCCCCCCGCACCGTGGGGTTGTTATTTACGCCACTGGTTATAACACTGACAACTTAAACCAACATGTATTCCAAACATATTTTATTAAAACATATTTCTTTGAAATATATGTAAACAAAGTTAAGAAAAAACAGGGAAAGTAATATTAACAAACTGATCAAGTACATGTCGGACGTGTATTCTGTTAGTGTTCTGTACCAGTTATTGTCGTTTGCTAGTTTTTTCTGTATTTTCAGTGCACCTCTGCCTTGGAGTTAATTGAAACCATGTGCTTGCAAAATTTTACCACAAAAATGTACGGTTTCTCTGTTTGATCATTAAATTTTAAATTAATTTTTTTAGTTTCATAAATTAGAAACTTAATCTTACCAATTTTTGTTGAAAATATTTGCCAAAGTGCTGTTGGAAAACCAACGAACTTATCGAAAAGTTAAGGTAATGAAAAAGTATAACATCATGAATTTAAGATTCAAACTTCATGATTAATGTTGGGACCACCTAGATTCACACGACATATATAACACATTCATAAGCTTCATAGAAACAGCATTTTAATTTTTAGCTGTTAAACATATACTCGGAGACCCTGTGGATGTCACACTTGGTCCATTCCAAAGAGAGCACTGTTAATTATTAGATTTGATGAATCGGATCCTTTCTAAGAGGTAGGATTCAATTAAAGACAGAGCCTTTCCCGTGACATGATAAGAGTTTCAGCTTTTGAAGAAGGTAATCGTGAACGAGACAATCAAAAACTTTGCTTAAGTCACGGGGTAAGTGAAGAAAGCTTTCTCTCCTCCATGGCGACAGTTAATATTTCCATCAATTGGAGCGAATAGTACGGAATCCATATTGTAATTCCACAAACAAATTATGTTGCTCAAAAAAAGACAGTAGTCGATTTTTCACCGCTCATTCAATTATTTTGAAGACAATGAGAATTAGTGTGATGTGTTCTTTTTAATGAATTGGAATAATCTTCGAACATTTAATTGTACTTGAAAAACATCTGGTTTCAAAACAGAGATTAGTAATGTGCATAAGAGGTTAAAGAATAGGTTCTAGAACAAATTTTATTAGGGAATTACTAACGCCCTTCCCCTGGGATGAAGAATCTTTTAAATTGACGACTATGTTAAAAATTTCTTTGGGACCGATGAACTTGAAAAAATCCACACAAATCCCGTCGATAACTTCGACCCTCTGAACGTATTCTAGAGATAATACATCAGATAGGGGATAACTCTGTATTATGGTGCGGGCAATATGTGTAAAGTAGTTATTGAAATTTTCAGGAGTAAGATAACCAAAATCTGATTGTATTTTACTTGATTTAGAGTTTCGTTTTATAATTTGCATTTATTTTTGCATTTTGAATTTCAGTTTTATAAGTTTTTTGAGCGTTCAATATTACATGCTATAGATCCTTCCTATACCTGTTATTTTAAATGATTCTTTTAAGATGGGTAGTATATCTAAAATATATCATTTTAGGTTTCTCCTTAAACCAATCTATTCTAGGAGTTATTTCATTTACATTGTTTTAGATGTTTTTAAGTTTGCTTTTACCATTCTGTTGAAAATTTGTACCTTAGTAATTAGATTTTAAGTTATTGATTTCTATTAAGGTAAAATCTTTGTAAACTGTGTGACCTTATAGAAGAATAAATAAATAAATTTAAAAAATCTTAAGTTTAATATCTAAACTAAAAAAAAAAAAGATTTTTAATTTGAATGGATATGAAGGTAGTGCTAATATTCAACTGACAAATCACATACAACTTACTGGAAAAAACTGAGCTAAAAAAGAAATGAACCATGTAATTAGTGTGCTATCAAATGAGTGGCGACAAGAGTTGGGATTTATATTTCATCAATGAAACGGTTAAATAAAAAATATTATGACACATTGAAATGCATTTTTGGAGATCTACCCATTCAATGGGAAAAATGAAAAAAAAAATACAGGTACAGGCTACCTGAATTTATTTTTTTAATTTCATCTCAGTTCTATTTTTCAGTTAATTGAAAACATGCGCCTGTAAAATTTCATTACAAAGATGAAAACTTGAAGAAGTTTTAAGGCTATGATGTACAAACGGACAAGACAAAACTATGGAAGCTCATTGCTACTTGTTCTTTACCTGCAGGAACAATCATCTATGCTACTTTTTGATTCTCTAAGTTGTTCTACTTGGATTAAAGAAGACGTCTTAGAACTAACTGCTTGCTGATCTAGTTCCAACAAAGAAGTGAGGTTACTATGCTGAGAATTATCAGATTTGTCTTCACGAATTTTTGTTTTATATTTTGTACAACATTCAGTGAGATCATTCATAGTTTTGATTACAGAATCTATAAAATAATAAAGAACGTTAAGCGAATAAAATTGATTAAAACACTTTTTGATTCCTAGTATATGACAAGCCATTCATCACTAGAATACTTTTGAAGTGATTTTTGTTTTAGATTCAAATAAATTTAATACAAACCTACTAAATCCACAGGACAATGTTCTGTTTCACAAGCGATAGCTGTCAAGTTAGGAGTAAGCCTTACCAAATTGTCATATAACTCTTTCATTAAATCTAGCTCACTTGTGGTAGTGACCCCCTTTTTATAAGATGCCATCATCTCATTCAACAGCCTTAAATTATTTTGGACAGACTCTAGTTCTGAAATAGCTTTGCTTTTGAGGTCAGCCAACTTTTCATCCTAAAAAATATAATCTACATATTTTTTTCTGACACAATAAAAAACAAATACTATATTCTGATGAAACTACTAAGTAATTTTAACTTCATATTTTTCAAGAAAGCTATTTACACGGAGTCCATGTAAAAATTAACAGCCAGATTCACTATAATAGTGTAAATTTTCAAATTAGATCTTTTAGATAAGAGTTTCCCAAGTGGTGATTTGCAAACCCCCAGGAGTTTGCGAGATTTATAAACGAAGTACATTATTCGCCAAAAATAAATTTAAATTTGCATCGTATTTTGCTAATTGCGCCAGAAATTGCTTGTAATTTTCTAAGTTAAATGATTTATTTATTATTAAAATTTCTGGCGCTATTCGAGGCAACGGTAATGTTTTGTCTACCGAAAAGTTTTTTTTTGGAGGATAATACAATGTGTTCCTTTGACTTTGAATGTCATTCAATAGAATCAGGTAGAATTTTAAGATCAGCAGATCCTATTTTAGACCAGATCGTGTACTTCAGTTTAAATCGAAAATAATAACCATAACTAACAAAATAATTGGTTTTGTTTGCTGGATTCTATCAACCAATAGCATTTGTCATATCAAGTTAAATTGAAAACTCGATTTTGACGATTGTCAGACGATTTTAGAGTAATTAAATTAGGCCATGGTTCCATAATACTTTTTACAATATAGAATTTAGATTCGATATTTAATGAGCTAAAATTATTACTATATTACATTACTGTTTAATTTCTTTCTTTTTGCTCATTTTTCTTTTATTTACTTGTAAGGATAATTAAACCTTCAACAACAAAACACTACAAAACAAGACTAACTTCAAAAACATAAGACTTGAAGATCAGCAAAAATTAATTATAAAGGGTGTTTTTTATAGAGGTATAGAACTTTTAAATGGAATAAAACAAAGATGAATTTTTTAAATTGACATGAAATTTACTTTATTCAAAAGATAACCTTCTGGCATTATAATTTAAATATGACTTCTGGCATATGACCACCACGGCTGGCTCGGACGTAGTCTAATCTGGGGCTCCAATTTTCGATGACTTTTTCCAATATTTGTGGCCGTATATCGGCAATAACGCGGCGAATGTTGTCCTCCAAGTGATCAATCGTTTCGGGCTTATCGGCGTAGACTAGCGACTTCACATATCCCCACAGAAAATAGTCTAGCGGCGTTAAATCGCACGATCTTGGAGGCCAATTCACGGGTCCGAAACGTGAAACTATGCGGTTACCAAACGTTTCCTTCAATAATTCAATTGTGGCACGAGCTGTGTGACATGTTGCGCCGTCTTGTTCAAACCACAGCTCCTGCATATCATGGTTGTTCAATTGATGAACGAAAAAGTCAGTAATCATGGCTCTATAGCGGTCACCATTGACTGTAACGTTCTGACCAGCATCGTTTTTAAAGAAGTACGGACCAATGATTCCACCAGCCCATAAAGCACACCAAACAGTCAGTTTTTCTCAATGTAACGGTGTCTCAACATACACTTGAGGATTATCATCACTCCAAATACGGCAGTTTTGTTTATTGACGTACAAAATTGAGCTTCATCGCTAAATAAAATTCGCTTATGAAAATCAGGATTGACGGCAATCTTGTTTTTTTGCCCATTCACCGAATCTACGCCTTGCTAGGTGATCGTATGGCTTCAATTCTTGCACGAGTTGGATTTTGTAAACACGCAAACCAAGATCTTTTCGCAAAATTTTCCATAAAGTGAATGGACACATATCCAATTCCTGTGCACGATGGCGGATAGACTGATTCGGGTCTTCCTCTATGTTACGCTCTACAGCAGCAATGACTTCTTCTGTACGCACTGTACGACGTCTCTGTGGATGCATATTATCTTTTTAGAGTAAACGTGGTGCGAAAACGTTCCATAGTTAATCGAATTAATTGCTCTGATGGACGATTATGTTGACCGTAAAATGGACATAATGCGCGATCTGTATTTCGAACAGAACCATGATTTTCAAAATAAATTTGCACAATTTGGAAGCGTTGTTCAGGCGTCAGTCTATTCATGTTGAAATGCCAAACCAAACTAAACATAAATCACTTGACAGCTGACAAAATGGCCGCCAGTTAAAAAAGTGTTGCCAACTTAAGGTTTTATACCTCTATAAAAAACACCCTTTATTTCAACACAAAGATAAAAAAGGACGACTTAGCTAAATTTAAATCATTATATAAAGGATTAATGGTTTCAGTAACGGACTCGAGAGAAGGCGTAGCTGCTCTCACATACATATGACATAGTTATAACATAACTTATTAGTAGGCTACTAGAGTAGAGTTGTTGGCATTAGAGTTTATTGTAATTATAAAATTTTTATTCTAGTTTTAAGATTTATTAAAAAAAAAATGGTCATTGTTTTAAATAACATTTTATAATAATTATTCAATTTGTATTCTCACTTTAAGTTAATTTCCTCAGGGAGACATCCCTCCTCTGAGGAACCGCCACTGTGACCAGGTCTACTTTGTATATGATATTGTTATAATTTGTAATATATGTCAACCAACAAAGCTTAATTGAACAAAATAAGAATAAAAATCTAGAAATAGTCTTGATATTAGTAAGAAGAATAGTTAAACTCATAAAACAGAAAAAAACTCCTATTTTACCAGTTTGGTATTAAAACAAAATGATTTTTTTATCTTTGTATTTTTTAGGTTCATCATTATCTTTCACCTGTCCATTTAAATCTTATTTTGAACTTAGACCTGTTCTGAAGTTAGATCATGTTAGCAAATTAAGCAGTAAAAATATCGAGTTTAGTAATGTTACGGAAATATTTCATAGATCCTAATACAATAAAAACACTTTTACCTCTTTAACCATACTTTTAATAAGCCAGTTAGCAGCTTGTATGTCTTCAGGATCTTTACTTTGCAATAATTTTCTTAAAATATTTGATTTTTCCTCATCTTGGAAAACTGAATTTGTGACTCTTTTCTTTGCCTCATAACCTAAAAATAATTTTAATTTCTGATCAATAAGTATGTTTATATCAATGACTTGAAGCCAGTTTGAGCTTAGGAAGCTCTTTAAAGCCAACTGAAGAATGTGAAATAAATATACTTGAAAGTGACTTAAATACCTCAAGTCACGCCTAAAACTGACTTGACATTACCAAAGTGGCTTAAAATGTGATATAAAAAGTTCAAGCTGGATTTTATAATAACAAACTGAAATCGGTGATCGTCAGAACCTATGATTTTGATATTCATAGGTTTTGGGCAAACATTAAAACCAAATGATTATTTATTTTTGTATATTATGAAAATTAATGAAGCTGTCTTTACCTTAAGTTTAATTTATTACAGTATGTGACACAAAATCTAAAAAATGTACTATGAATAATATTTATTGAGGTTAGGTACACACACATTTAAAATAACTTGGTTGAAAGTGACTTAAAATTAATTCTCAACACAGAGCCAAGTCACCCAAATAAAAGGATAGGTTCAAAATTAGTTTTGAAGCTACTTTACTTTCAATATACTTTAAAGTCATTGAATAATTAATTAACCTTGAATTTTAACATTGAGCAACTGGTAACTGCAATTTTATTTTAACTTAGTTATATTCTCGATCTGAAGGAGAACCCCTAATAAATAACCTCTCTTAAATTAATTTTACTTACCCAATGCTTCTTGTGGTATGTTAGGATTTGGTATTTCTCTGATAACTCCCTGTTTTCTTAACATGTCAAATGCTTCTTTAATTTTGACCTCCTTCGGGTAATCCAAAGTCCAAAGATAGAGCAATTGTAAGACTCTTTGTTTAACAGATAATGGTGTTTTGGAACCCAAATATTTTGGGGAAACCAATTTTATCATTTCATTCAAAAATCTAAAAGTAACAAATTTAAAGACCATGAAAAGTAAAAAGGTAAAAAAAAAATATTTAAAATTTTGTATGTAGCTGGTTGAAAGCTATTCTTCATAAAATCTATACAAGCTTCAAGTTTTAAATTTCAAGGCAGTTCAAATTCTTACCTAAATTTTCCAACTTCATTTTGAAAAGTTGTTCCACACTTGGACATACACATATCGAGCACATTTAAGGTAGAAAGAACTTCTTTTTCTGTACCAACTGGTAATCTAGAAGCTATAACTTTAACTCCAATTGCAGGACCATCTCTTTCCTTGTTCACTAAGGCAAAAAATGCTTCAACAGCAGCTGAATCCAGGCTTGTGTTATTAGGATTCGTAGCTCTTACTGAAAATTAGAGATTTATTACGGAAAGCAGAAATACGTAAAATTTTGCGAGAAAAAATAATAAATTGCGTTTGCAATTTTAGGGTAACACCCCAACAAAGATAAATCACAGAAACTGTAAACGAAAATAGGATATTGTAAGGTAAGTACTTACACAACAGAGACTCTAAACTAATCTGAGTAACATTTGCCATTTTTAGAGATCGGCTTTTACCTAATTTTATAGAAAATTATCGATTTTTTCCTCATTTAAATAGCATGAAGGCTCATTTTTTGTAAACAATGACCGGCTGTCAGCTGAGATTTGTCAAAATCTTCTTTAAGTTATTAATCTTTTTGTCCAATAGGGCCATAGCTGCATAATTTGTTGAAATTAGGGTGTTGCTGGGTAAAGTTGCTCTATTCGGGTATACACTACTTTGAGCAACATCGAGACGGCAGAAAGAGAGTATGGGAGAATAGTGGTGCAGAGTCGGGATCACATACCCTAATGTTTTATGTTTGAGATATCAAACATAAACAAATTGATCCGCAAGCTACATGGATCTTTGAATCACCGTCAGGGACTCTAACGTTTTGTACAAGGAAAGAACTTACAAAAAATCGTTATTTTTGTAAAGTCAGGATTAATTTAGTTCCGCTACGAGCATACACTATTGGAAGTAGCCTGCAATGGTTCGCGAGCGTTACACCGCAAAGAGAGAGAAATGATGAATATGGGATATGCTATCTCTGTTGCTCCGAAACGCGATTGGCCGACAAGTTCTTCGATGAAGGTGTGAAACAAGTTAACGTTAGGAGCAAGAGAGATGCACACCTAATATTTGCCTCTCGCTCTTTGCTTTGTAACGTTGGAGACTAATGTGGAGCGCTTTCAGTAGTGTATTCTCGAAGCAGGTCAGTGACCTATTTTATCTATGGTTCAGGTTAGTTAGGTCTTGGAACATATACTATCGAAGGCAGCGTTGAGCGTTTGGCGCATATTAAACGTCAGAAAAGGAGCAGGGGCAAATAGCCATACATGCTATCTCCCTCGCCCCGAACGTTTAGTCAAAGAGGATTCGTTATTGTGAATAATTTTTGGTTTAATTTTGTTCTCTCCCCGTTATACTTATACTTTCGAGGTGTGCATCTTGCACACCGATACTTTACTCATAGAGTGTATTATGCCTCGAAGCTCGCTAGAATTTAGATCTGCTTCCTTCTAGCACCACTAAAATGGTCCCAACAATTGTCACTTATATTATTAAAATTAGTATTTTTATCTCAAAAATAATTTTAGCTTTATGTATGCATGTGAATGTAACACTTACCGTCTTATTCAGACTTACTCGGAGCTACTCATGGTTTGACACACCCAAGATTAAAACTCATGAATCTAGGACAGTAATCGCTGTGCCCAAATTTGAAACACAAACCTTCCCATTTGTGGCTATATAGACTGTATTTTTTAGAGTAATTATCAAATGATCAACGTGAAAAAAGTGAAACTGATAACTTCTTGTTCTTTTGAATATACATTTATCTGTCATTAGGTCGAAGAGATCACGATTACTTCGGCTGTATTCTTTTGAGTAAATTATCACTGATCATAGTGAAAAAAGTGAAACTGGTAACTTCATGTTCTTTTGAATATGCATTTAATTGTCACTGGGTCGAAGTGATCATGATTACTTCAAGTGACAGAACTGAAAGCGATAATTACTCAAAAGAATATACCTTTCAAGTAATAGAACTGAATTACTGCCCTCGATTCATTGGCATGAACAGCTCGGAGCTGTACAGGTGCAAGAAGCGCTTGCTTTATTCAAGTGGTGCATTAGGCCTCGGCGCTTGTCAGATCTGCTTTCCCCTTACCTCTCAAACACCAATAAAAATATTTGATGTATAAAGCCCTAGCAGCTATCAATTATCATTTTTAGATGCTATTTTTGGGTAAAAAACATTTTATACATGAAATGGAGACACAAAAATAAGATTATTGCACAAGATATCGGACTTACGTTCTTTTTTAACGAATTGCGAAATATTTATTGCCAAAAATGCCATGACACCAGACAAAATTCAAAACTAATAAGTAATAAAATAATATTTTTACCTTTTTGTTCTCAATATGTTTTGCTATGGATATTAAAAACACAAATTCCAAAAAAAAAATTTGGAGGTTATTTAGCATTCAAATTAACACTTTAACCGCTTTATTCAGATTTGCTCGGAGTTACTCAGGGTTTGATGCACCTGAGCTTAAAACTCTTGAATTGAGGGCAGTAAATTGAGATATTGACTCAAAACAATAGCCATATATCATTTGGTTGTGCCTAGCTTCATGGTTATTTACATATTTAAAAGTTTGAAAATTTGGTTACCCAATTTTTTGATTATTTACCGACTTTCCTGTTCTGAGATTATTTACTTCAGAACTAAAAAAAAAGGAAAATGTGTGAAAATTATCTAGTTTTAGTCCATCAAGCAGATATTCTTCGTATTCTGCGGGATCCTGATAAGGATAAATACTTTTCTGTAAACATAAAGTACATATTTTTTATATCACAATATAACCCATAACTAAGCATAATCCCATTAAATTCTACTTTATGAACTTGAATGCGTTTTAAGTCTTTCTTTTTTGTAAATTTTCATTTAAATGTTATAATTCCTTTTTCTTAAAGTTTTTTAGAACTGTTCGAGTCAGATACAAACTTGGGAAATGCCCTTCTTACTGACCCAGAAAATTCCATTAAAAACTGGAATGAAGCTGTGTTTAATGTACAGAATAATTTAATAAAAGCAATTGATGGGACATGTACTTTGAAAAACAATGTTAATTGTAGGATCTACAGTTTGCCACCGTGGCCACATGTTTCTAGGACTATTTTTCCTGGAAATGATGATGCTGATAAATTTTTACAACTTACAGGTATTGGTTTTCTTTTCATATCTCCAATAAATTAAAGAATGCAAGTAATGGTAACCAATTTTTTAGGAACTGTAGTAAGAATGTCTGCAAGAAAGCTTTTAGAATATCAGAGGCAGTATATTTGCACCAAATGTAAATATCCTATAACTGTAGAGGCAAAATATGATAAGAAAAATATCATTAAACAGCCAAAAAAGTGTACTAATACTGAAGGGTGTCCAGGTAAGTATTAAGATTTTTTTACTATGCTTGACTTGCAATAATAAATTTTCATCACTGAATGTAAAACGGTCTTTATCAAAAGGTAAATTAAAAAATAATTGAAATAAAAAAATTAAATATATTTTTTAGGTAAAAATATTGTAACTTTTGGTGAACTTGATCCATACAATTGCAAAGATTATCAGGAAATCAAAATTCAGGAAGATCTATCAAAAGTAGGTGTTGGTACAGTACCGGGCCATATGATAGTTACACTGGAAGATGATTTGGTAAACAATTGTATACCTGGAGAAAATGTTACCATAACGTGAGTATGTTTAAAAATATGTGCGACTTTGTGCTTATTGAGTATAGTTAGAATAATTCAAAGCTATTTAATGTTTTTAAAATATATCTTTGATTTGAAAGTACTATCTCTAAATTCTTAATAATCCAGTAAAAGTCAATGTAAAATAAAAAATAAAATTTTTGTACAATTTGTATTTTAATAATAAAAGCTCAGTTATATCATTTTTGTAAGAAATCTTTGTGCTTTTATTAAATAAAAAATGTTCACCTAAATGGTGATATATGCCTTTTAAAATACCTCATATTTTGCTTAATAAAAAATTCAAATGTTAGAAAAATAAGCCGAAGTTACTTTTGGTTTATATTTACACTCTTAATTTTTTTTTATATTTGGTTTTTACCTACCTTTTCTTTTCTAGAGGTGTAGTTAAGCGACGTTGGTCTGAATTTGATAAAGGAGCAAAAATCACTGTAGACATAGTTTTAAGAGCCAATCACGTGCAAGTGAATAATAGTAGTGGTCTGTCTGCAATAGTATCAGATGATATGAAACAGTATTTTGATAATTTTTGGTCAAAATATCGAGATAATCCTCTTTTAGGAAGAAATATTATTCTAAAATCTATATCTCCAGAAGTAAGAAACAAAGCAAAACATATAGAAGTTGTATTTAACTTACAAGCTAAGTTGAGACTAAAATTTTAAGTATTGTTCAGTTTAAATAACACCAGATTATGTGATAATAAAATGAAGCATCAAAACTGCTCATCCAATCTAAATTAAATTGTTATTTCTGCGAAGGTTTTTTATTTTATTGTGTGCAAAATTTTTAATACAATTTTTGGATACATGGCAAAGTAGAGTGAATGAATGAATTAATCACATTTACCAAATCATTTTTAGCTAGCTTTTGTGTTTTTTTTCCTCAAATATTATTTTGAATATGTTTAGATATTTTGTAAAATGCTGGAATTTGGACCATGTATTACCAGAAGAAATGAAAATGTATTTTTTTCTTCATTTTTGCCTTTAAGAGTTTGTGATGATACCTTTGGTCCCTTTATTCTAAAATAATCTAGATTATGATTAGAAATGCATTATTTAATTATATACACTCGCCAAAACATTCATTTTGGGCAAAAAATCCATTAAACAATCTTTTTAGATTTATGGACGACAGTTGGTTAAGTTAGCCATAGCTATAGTGTTGGCTGGTGGTAGTCCAAATGAGGAAAGTCAAATATCAACCGGTATAGATACCAGATCTGAGTCTCATTTACTCTTGGTGGGAGATCCAGGAACAGGTGTATATCTTTTAGAATGTAATTTTCGTAGATTTACCTATAAATTGTCTTTATTTTTTTCAATAGGAAAATCGCAAATGCTTAAATTTGCCTCTAGAATTGTATCAAGATCTGTTTTGACAACTGGTGTAGGTTCAACAGCTGCTGGATTGACAGTTACAGCCGTTATGGTGTGTATTAGAAATATTGATTTAGATTTTTTAATAATGTTTATATGAGAAAAAATTGATGTAGGATAAAAAAGTGTGGAATGCTTAGTTTTTTAATAAATAACTGACCAAGTGCATATCAGACACGCATTATGTTAGGATTCTGCAGAAAATGGATCAAAAAAAATTTTTTAGCTGGTCATATTATGAACGCCATCTTCGATTTTATCAAACCAATTTCGGCGAAAATATGGGACCACTACAGCAACTTCCTGAACAAAATGAAGAACAATTCATTTAAATCGTTGCCGCCGTTCCGGAGTAATCGATGTACCTCCTTTTAGAAGTCAGTTAAAAAAATGAGATATATTTGGATATGAAGTTTTGTAAAAAATTAATTTTTTTCCACGCTTTTTGACATCCCAGTACACAATATTTTTCGCAATTTTTAAAGATTTAACCTTGTACGATTTCTGTATTTAGGAAAATGGAGAATGGCAACTTGAAGCTGGAGCCTTGGTAATGGCGGATGGTGGTATTTGTTGCATTGATGAGTTTAATTCTATGAGAGAACATGACAGAACTAGTATTCATGAAGCTATGGAGCAACAAACTATTAGTGTGGCTAAAGTAAGAAAAAAATATATATCCAATTTAGAGTTAGAGATAAGACTGAACTTACTGATTTATACGAATTTTTACTCAGCAAAGATAAAAATATTCAATATGAAAATTATCAGCAAACACTTTTCTTTAAAATCAATTCTCTCGTTATTTTTTAGGCTGGCATGGTCTGCAAACTCAAAACCCGTTGCTCTATTTTAGGAGCATGTAACCCAAAGGGAAACATCGACCCTTCTCAACCTCTTTGCGTAAACGTAGCCATGTCCAGTCCTTTGCTTAGCAGATTTGACTTAATTCTATTGCTCAGAGATATTGTCAACGAAGAGAACGATAGGAAATTGGCTGAATATTTGTTAAATAAGAGTTGCGAGTTGAGCGGGGACGGAGTATTTTGGAGTTTAGAAAAGTTACAGGTAAGGGAAGAGACTTTAAATTCATATTCCTAGTGTATTTTTGAGGGATAAAGGACGGCTTATAAAAAATCGCGCTTGGGTTGCTCAACCTTGGGAATAAATCAAAGTCTGGAGGAGTCATGTTATGACACTGTAGGATGGATGAAGTAGTATTTCCCAACCATATTCACGCAGCTTTTCAGTTACGACACTGGCGACGTGCGGGCGTTATTGAAATTCCTGTGGCTGCAGAAATTTCCTCACATGTTGCATGATTATCTTTTTCGAGAGCATCTTTTGATGTTTTCGGCCTTCCTGGCCTTCTGTCATCGTTTATGCTTTTACGACCTTCACGATTGCAATTAGTCCAACTAGAAACTGTACTACGGCCCTTTGTTAACGCGCCGCCCACTTTACTTAAAGCTTTCTGAATTTCTTTCGTGGTTTTGTCACGTAAAGTTTCGATCTTAATGTACGATCTTTGATCCTCGACAGTCACAGTACCCAAGACCGGTGCAAACTCCATTTCTAAATCGCGTAATTCAACAACAATACATGTTATGGACGCAGCCAAAATACGTCCTTATTCCTCAAACCTTGAACTACAACTGACGCAGCATTCACTACGCAGTGTTGCTAACCTGTACAATATTTATTAAATATCCCTCGTATATATTTTTCTGTCCAATAATTAATTAATTTGTATTATTACAAAATATCAATGGGTCAAAGTTTTCATATTGAATGTATTCAAATATGTGATGTGCGCGCTCATGCAACGTTGCCAAACGTTTCGACTTCATTTGATGCAGGTTAAATTGATATTCAATTAATCCCACAATAACTAAGTATTTGATTGCAAAAAACGAGATTTGTACTTTTCAAAAAGCTAATATTTATTTTTTTTTCAACCTCATCTGATGGATAAATGGTAGTATAATTTAAATCAAATAGCCATAAGACTTAGTACAAATTTTTACATTTTTGAAAATTGGTATCTCAAAAATTTACACGGTAGAGTTAATCTAAATTTCACGATAATACAGATTACGACTTGAACTATTTATAAAGAAATTGGTTTTTATTGTAATTTAACAATTTTTATTTAGCGCTGGGACCTCCTTAAGTTGTAGAATACATTTTTCCTTTAGGCGTATTATGCAGTTATTAAAAAAGAAAGTCCTAAATTGACAAGTGAAGCTGAAACTATACTGAGCACATATTATCAACTCCAAAGAAAATTTGGTAGCAGAAATAAATCAAGGACCACCGTGCGACTTTTGGAAAGTCTTATCAGGTAAAAACTTCATATTTATGGATTTATTACTATTTACGTGTTAGAGGTATATCATAAGTATCATTATATTCCTTTTCTTATTCTAGATTATCACAAGGTCATGCCAAGCTAATTTACCATAGTGAAGTTCAAGTTATCGATACGGTTTTCGCAATTCTTTTGGTAGATTCTGCGTTGGACTATGAGTCGTCTCTTTTTAACTTAAATGTTGATTATGATTCCTTTTTTGATAACCCTGCGCAGCACTACTGGGAGCTCCTGGAAACAATTTTGGGAAAATTAAATTTAGATTACATATATCATAGGGAAATTGGAAGAGTGGGAGTTGATTTTGTAGATAACATAAAGAGTCGAAGGAGAAATAAGGATGATAGTGAAAGAATGGACGAGAGTAGTCCAAATTTAGTGGATTCCAGAGTTGACTTACAAAATGCAGTGAGTAGTACTCCAAAACATAGTCGACGGTTGTTCACTCAAAGTATTCCTACAGAAAAACGGGATGAGCAAAATGATTTACAGAATATGCAAAGAGAACATCTAGGAAATAGTCCAAATACTAGTTCAAATGTGTCATCACAACGATTGTTTTCTCAGAAACGTCAAAAAATACCAGAAGATACATGTAACACTAAAAATATCCCTATAAGTCAGTCTAGGAGTAAGATAATGGAAACTCATTGTGATACGAATAGTATTCAAGGAGGATCTAAACTGTTATTCGGAGATCGGAGAGAATTGAATATAAATGAGTCAGAAAAAAGTAGTAACAGAATTCCTATTGCTTGCGATACAAGTATAAGTGATGATAGCGGGAACATAAGTCGTTTCAATTCAGATTCTACAAATTTATTTAATCAGAGTGCCCTAGAAGTTTTTCAAACAAATAGTGATGCTGAGAGTAGTAAAAAGGATGCCAATTTTAGTATTTTCCGAAATAAAAGCGATTCTTTTAAGAGAAATACAGTTGCTGTAAATTTGGAAAAGGTTTCAAGTTCTGAAAATATAGAACTGTCTAACAAAGTAGATCATTTAATTGGAAATACCGCGACAAATATGAAAAATATTCAGTTCAAAGAACGCAATAAAATAAAGGGATTAAAAGTTGCAAGTTTGGAGAAGAAAAATATGACACTTTCGGAAATAGTGAAAAGTTATGATTACAATAAAGATTTAGAATTCGATTGGTGTTTTACTAATTTCAAGGTAAATAGTTCTGAAATTTCCAGTAAAAATTTAGAAAACGATTTAGGAAAGTGCAAAAAAGGTTCTGATAATAAAAATGAAGAAAGTGGATTTGGTACTCAAAATACAAGCAACGAAATCACCGGGTTGAGAGACTCAACATTGAAAGAATTCGATAAGAATATAAGCAAACAAGATCTAAAGGATGACTTTATAACTGTTGAGGGTAACCCAATTGAAAAAGATAATTTTATAAAAGGAAAGAAAAGAAATTCAAATTCTCCAATCAAAAGTAAAAATAAGAGAAAAAAAGATCGTAAACAAAATGCGGAAAAGAATGAAATGGATTTGTTGAACTTATTGCCTAGTGTAAATGATGACTTAGATATTGATTGGGAAATGGGAGAAAATGATGAAGAGCTTTTTCAAGATAAAATTGGAAAAACATTGGATGAGAATATGGAGAAAGAAGATAATTTAAGTTATGGTAGAGAAAAAAGTAGTGATATTTCAAAAAGCGCAAATGGTTTAATTGAAGGTGAATCTAGTGAAACCCTTAAATTAAAAAATTGTAGTGATGAGAACAAAAATTTGAGTGAAGATGTGGAAGGAAAGAAAGTTGAAACAACTAAACAAACTCCCCTAAAAAAGTGGTGTGTAGATTTTATGGCACAGTTTGAATTTGTCCCTAAAGAAAAAAGAGAAGAAAAAAATAATAGCAAAATAAATAAAAAGAAACAAGAAATCTGGAAGCATGATATTAAGGAAAATGTGACAAGTGAAGAGCCTTTAAAGCAAAATGAGATGAAACAAGGGGAATCAAGCCCAATTTCTGAAAATACAGAGAGTAATGAAAGTGACTTAATAAATTCGAGCCAGAATGCACCAAAATCCTCTAAAAACACTAAATTTGCAGACAGAAGTGCTGCAAATAAACTGCAATCCATGATAGCAAGTTCTGATTCTAGCCAAACTACTAATACAACTAAAGTCGAAAATAAAAATTTAGTTAAAGAAAGTACTAAATTAGAGACAAAAAATGATTCAAAATTAAACTTAAAAAGATTGAGTTCTAATATTAATTTTGCGAATTTAGATGAAGAAATACGGAATTTTAGTTTTGAGGGTAACATTGAAAATCCGTTCAGTCGAAATGTTTCGAGTTTGCGTTCTAAGTCGTCAAGTAGTCAACGTGTAGAATCAAAAGAGAATTGTGATAATACTAAAATAGATAATAAATTTTTAGGGAAAAATAAATGTAGAGATAGTAGAAGTCCTGACGAGAAGATATCGACCGTTAATTCCAAATCGAATTTTGAAGATTTTGATTTTGATTTTCCTCAGATACGTAATAATAAAGCCTCTGGCCTAAATGATTTAAATTCAGGCACTAATACTGCGCAAAAGCACGAACTTTTTGATTTAAGTCAAAATTCTAAAAAAACCTTTATTAGGAATAAGTTTACCTTTAAAAAGTTAGATATTAAAAGAATGTCTAGCAGTGATATGTCGTCTAATTCTAGTGATTTGTGAAACTAGAATTGTATGAGATTAAACTTTGTTTTGTATTTGTTATAAAAATAAATTGTTAATCTAAGAACGTTCAAATATGTGTTTCATTAATAAGCGATAAAGCACTAGCTGTCTTTGTAAAATATGTTACAAATCAAATTACAGGTTCTTTGTTTTAATATCATAAACAATTTATCAACTAACAAATTATATAATTTTGAGGAGACATTGAACCTTATTTTCAAAGATATATGGAACAATTTACTCACACTACACATAAAAACAGTTTTTCAGATATGTATGATATTTTCTTCTTTTTTAACTTGTTTAACCACCCCTGGACGTTGTTATTTTTCAGTCTCTCTCGCTTTTCTCTGTATTATCCTGTACTATTGCTTTTCAGTTATGGCTCTGATATCATTTACACACCTTTTATGGAGTCGTGCAACGCTTTCTTTGTCTTATCTTCGCTCGATGATCCACTTCCATCTACCGTTGCCATTTTCTTTTTGCTAAGTCCTCAATGATGTCTAATTTTCATTCTTCCTGCAGATGGATTATTTTGGTAGCCTATGGCTATTTTGCTCACGATTTATTGATGTTATATATTATTTAGTAGCTATGCTATAAACCGATAAATACAACCCAAGGTACTCTGATAGTCTGATCGACCTTCTTAGACTGTTGCAATTTTAGACGTAATGACTACAGTATATTAAAATTTACCCATACCACAGACACCACTTCAAGTCTACATTTTTGAATATTTTAAATCTTCGGTATACGAGGCAAGTAAATCTTTTTATCAAAAAATCAAAAATATTGGAAGTTTAATGAATTACGGTACCCAAGAACTTGACAGTACCCCATCCGTGGACACACTGTATACATTATTTGCATTTTTCGTTTATTTACTTCTGAGATACATTGCTGTAGTGTGCCATTGTATATGTAGTGCGAGAGACGAAAAATGTTTCTTTTTTTGTACAGATTCAATGAACTAGTCGAATTAATTGACTAATAAGTCTAAGAAGTCCATTCTCAATAATGGTTTTATTTTGTTTAATTAAAGTTAGTAGAAAAGCCAATTTGACTTGTTTATGGGTTGTTTGCATTGCAAAGCAACATGAGCCCAAAAGAAAACCATCAAATTGTACTAGTATATTATTTTTTTCCAACGAAAATTTGCATTCAAATAGTAGTAGTCCCGTGATTAGCGTTATCTGTCAAATTTTAACTTTTTTACAAAAAAAATTCCAAAGTGGGCTTATATCTCAAAATATCGAAAAAAATTATCAGATAGAGGTTTTCTAAATGCAATTTTTAGCCCATATGCAAAGTTTCAGCTGTATAAGATAATTTAGATTTTTTGACCATTTTTTGTAAATTGCACCACTGTTGCAACATAAGACTCGACACAACCTATATAAAGCTTCTTAGTTTTGACAATGCTTCATTCCAGACATATTATGTTTAAAGTAGCGCCATATTAAATGTGTGTTTTCCTACAAAATCCAAATAGGGTTATTAAAATTTTGTCACATGTGATGCAAAGTTTATTGGTTTTTGACCCTGTATAAGGTAACTTCATAAAAAAACTATTTTTGAAAACGTAGTTTGTGTCTAAAAGCAATGCACAATATAATTAAACAAGTACACAGTGTCATCAGTAAAGTCAGCATTAGATGGAAAATAAATTTTAATTTAACTTTACGTAAAGTTTATCTAGTTTCAATGATTTAATTTTAAACTACAAACAATTGTTTGTATTGAGTGCAATCGAAGGGCACACAGAAATGTAATTATAAGTTTTAGAATTGTTTTTAATTTAATATTTAAATACCAAAAATAGTTTGTGGAATTTTAAATGCGTTTGATTTTTATATTAAGATTTTTAATTAGAATATTCGAGTCTTTTCAATTAAACTATTTTCTTAATATTAATGTGTATTACTTTTAGACCCAAACTACGTTTTCAAAAATAAATTTATTTATGAAGTTACCCTTATACAGGGTCAAAAACAAATAAACTTTGTATAACGTGTAATCAAATTTTAATAGCCCTATTTGGAAACCATAGACCTGGAGGAAACAAATAACCAAATAGTAAACATCCTTAAAAACGCCGTAAAAAAGTATTGTAATAAACAAAATAAAACCTCTGACAAATTAAGTCAACACACAAAAGAGCTTATTGAAAGACGAAGAAAAATGGAACAGAAGAACATAGGAGAATACAGGCAAATTAGCAGAGAAATATCAAGACTTATAAGAAGAGATATACGAAAATACAAATCGGAAGCCATATCCGATGTAATTCAGCAGAATAAAAGCTTAAAAGTACTTAGAAGAAACCTGGCAGAAGGAACAAAAGAAATTCATAAACTCCGCGATGCAGCAGGTACAATTACAACAGATAGAGAAAAAATACTCCAAATAGTGGAAGATTTCTACAGCGCGTTATACAAAAAGTACATCATTGACAGTGACCTAACAAACATTTCAAATGTCTGCAATCAAGGCTCAGAAGATATACCAGAAATTTCATCATCAGAAATTGAAGTGGCCTTACAAGAAATGAAAAATAACAGAGCCCCAGGAGAAGATGGCATTGTTATTGAAAGTATTAAAGCAGGAGGGGAAAAATTAATAAATGCTCTCAAAGTCCTATTTAATAGATGTTTAGAGACCGGACAAATCCCAACCTCATGGAACAATGCCATAATGATAGTCATGCATAAGAGGGGCGATCCCACCGACCTAAAAAACTACTGTCCAATCAGTCTCCTCTCTCACATGTACAAACTATTTATAAAAATACTAACAAGACGAGTGACTCCCAAATTAGATTTCTACCAACCTAGAAAACAAGCAGGTTTCAGATCCAGTTATGGTACAAACGACCACTTGCTAGTTATGAAAACAGTGGAGTACAGCAAACCACTGGTCTTAATATTTGTGGACTACGAGAAAGCGTTCGATTCAGCCGAACAAAACAAAATATTTGCTGCACTAGCTGATTGTACAGTCGACCACAGATATGCAGCTTTAATTAAGAATATATATAATAGCGCAACAGCAAGTGTGAAAGTCCATTCCAAAATAACATCTACATTTAGAATGGAACGTGGCGTACGACAAAGTGATAACATCTCACCAAAACTATTTACAATGCTGTTAGAATACATGTTTAAAAAAATAAGTTGGGGGAACATAGGAGTCAATATAGATGGTGAACGATTAAACCACCTACGCTTTGCTGACGATATCGTGTTAATTTCTGACAACCGTGAAGAAGCCCAAGAGTTACTAAGGACTCTAAATGCGGCGTCAGATGTGGTAGGTCTAAAGATTAACCGTGCAAAAACTCAATGTATGACAAACTTAGTTCCAAGTAGCAACATATCCCTAAACGAATCTGAAATCGAGTATGTAACATCTTATAAATATTTGGGCTATGAACTGAAAATAAACCGAGATAACCAGACCTACGAAATTCAAAGACGCATAACACTAGCATGGGCGGCGTTCGACAAGCTGAGAAAGGACATATTTAAAAGCAATATACCGATTTGCTTGAAAAGAAAGGTTTGTGAACAGTGTGTGCTCCTTGTGTTCACGTACGGTGCAGAAACTTTAACACTCACTAAGAAAAGCTGCTAAAAAATTAGAGTGACGTAGCGAGCCATGGAGAGGTCGATGTTGGGAATAACACTGAGAGATAAAGTTCCAAATGTAATTATTAGAACTAGAACCGAGATCAAGGATGCTATAGAAAGTATAACACATATGAAATAGAACTGGGCCGAACATTTGACGAGAATGGAAGACGCTAGGTGGACTAAACGCATTATAGAGTGGCGTCCTACGTTTCGGGCATTTAAAAGTGGGGGCAGACCTCCAACACGGTGGACTGATGATATCAAGAGAATCGCAACAAACTGGATTCAATCAGCACAAGATCGGGAATATTGGAAACCATTGAGGGAGGCCTATGTTCAGCATTGGACGCTGCAGGCTGTGTGATGATGATGATTTAGATTTTGTAGAAAAACACACATTTAATATGGCGCTAGTTTAAACAAAATATGTCTGGAATAAAGCAGTGTCAAAACTAAGAAGTTTTATATAGGTTGCGTTGAGTTTTATTTTGCAACGGTGGTACAATTAAAAAAAAATGGTCAAAAACTCAAAATTATCTTATACAGCTGAAACTTTGCATATGGATAAAAAATTGCTTTTAGAAAAACTCTTTCCAATAACTTTTTTTCGATATTTTGAGTTATAACCCCACTTTTGATTTTTTTGAAAAAAAAATTAAAATTTGACGGATAATGCTAATCACGTGACTACTATTTTTTGGTTAATTTTCATCTCGAGCGAAACAGAAATTGATGCCAAAGTCAAATTTCTAATAAAACTTGATAAAAAAATCCCATATGATGCGGACTTTATTGGTCACACTGTATATAGTGTTAGATATTTAAAACTTGTGTTGTGGTCGGGAATCCTTCAACGGGCAGCACACTTGTTTTTAATTTAACCTACCTCGTAAGATACAATTACTGTTTATTATTTGCGCCTTGCTCCTCCTAGCAGAGAGTAGCGAAACTTTATTCTTTGAAATGAAATTATTAGAAAGCACAAGTTAGGAGACTGTAAATTTATTAATTACAGATTTAGTTAGCAGCGGTTGTACATTTTAAAAATATCACCAGATAGCACTAGTTGTACAATTTGTTAATAAAAATAACTGCTTTCACTTCCATTAAAAGTTGTTCGTATTCTTTTATTTTTTTTTAAAGCACACAAAATACAATAGTTCTCAATAGACAAAATATTTTTTTGCTTTATTAAATCGTATTTTCGGGCAACTAAAGCTGGTTTAAAACTTAAAACTTTTTAGTGAGTTTTAGTGCTTGTCATGGAAATTATACAGTTGAACAGTTTTACTATGCTTATGTGCGGTTATAATCATAGACCTAGAGATATATAAACTGCAGATTCTATAGAAGTAAGTTGGCTGACGCTTAGAAAGAGACAGAGCGTTTTCGATGAATCGTACCTCTCTTTCTAATGGTGATTACGTGACAGAGATATCCAATAACGTTTGGGGTATTGTGCTTAGTTCCGCCATTGAAAAAATAGGTACTACTCATTGAAAACGCTCTATTTCTTTCTAAGAGTGAACCAACTTGCTTCCATAGAACCCACATTCTGTGTATTTAACTTTTATGTCTGTGGTTATAATTTGTATCGCATATATCAAACATTTGTATTAAATTGTAAAAATTAAGTAGAAGAGGAATAGTTTTTTCCCAGTAACAAAGTTTTGCCAGCTTGATTATAACAAACGATTTTTTTTTTCATGTATTTTAAAGGTTTAAAATTTGTTTGACTCATTGCAGAGTTGGTTAATTTCAATCCTTTATGGTCGGTTCATACTTCAAAAAATTATCAACTACCACTAAGAATTCATACTTTAAAATTTAACAATTAGCGGAAATGAAGGGAGACCAATCATAATCGCACATTAATATTCTAACCTAAAAGGAAAATTTTTGGCCTTTCAATTGTGGTTGTTTAACTAATTTTATTCTAAAGTTTCTCTTTCATGACACGTTTTTAGAGTTTTATTTGCTTATAATGCTATATTTTATATTTGTATGTATTTGCCAATTTTTCCTTGAGTCGATAACATCCGAAAGCGGACAGGAATTAAGCCGACTTTTTAAAAAGTTAAAAGTTGACCAACTTTTCGTTGGAACTATGAGCAGATGAAAGTAAAGTGTATCATTTAACTTGCAAGTGAAAGTTGATAGTGGAAATTTTTAGTGGTGGTTGATGATTTATGGAAGTATGAACTAAACCAATTTAATGAAGTAGGAAGTTTGTTTTTTAACAAATTTTCGTGGTCACTCATTCCACACTATCATGAAAATTTTGTGTCGTGTTAAAATTAATATCCCAAAATTGGAAAAATCAAAAATCTTGAAAGTGTTTTAAAGTTTTTTTCCTTACATACCCCTTGACGTATGTATGTGAAAATGGGGATATGTGCAATCCGATTTAAAAGATCTGTTGTGCTCTTCTTCTGCTGATACGTCACCACGCTGATTCAAGCAGGTCCACCAGCCCTACTTCTCTTAACCAAGTGCTACGCTTATTAAAGTAGGATTACAGTGGGGTGATATGTGTGCTTTAGAAACTCAGAATGTGGAATAGCTTCAGAGTGGGTATATGTTTTTGTCCTATTCCATATGCTCTTAGGTATCGCATCTTAGAATTTCGCAATGTGGATTGAGGTTTCGTCCTCTTCCTCGTCAAATTTGCATTTTACTCTTCCCGTTAATCTAAGTTCCGTAAGTTGTCCAAAATGATCTCTTATCTGCAACCATGTTTTTCATTATTGAACTGTACGTATTTCCTAATAGCGTAAGTTTTTGCTTGAAAAATACTTGGAAATTAGCTGAAGCTTTCGAAGTGTCTAGTTCCGGGTCCATACACTCGTATTCCAGTTCTTACCGTTGTTTTGGAACCGTCTTAATGCCATTTATTGGAGTTTCTGTTGAATTTCGCGATGTTATCTGTGTCCCAGTTGCCATTACAATTTAACAAATTAGTCTTTCACGAAGTTAAACCTTTTCTTCATTTCATCTTGGAACATGCGCTAAGTTGTATAGATGAGAGACGGGGCCTCTATTTCATCATATTATATGTTATCAACTAAGGGGGATATTAGGAGAGGTAACTCCTTGCATAAAGTCTTAATAGAACTTCTTAAGGAAGGGGGAAGAAAAGTTAAGGAATATTTAAAGATCTTATTCAACAGATGTCTTGTCGAAGGTAGGATACCCAGTGGATAGAACAACGCTAACACAATTTTGATATATAAAAAAGGCGATCCGGCGACTTTGGACAATTATAGGGCTATATCCCTTCTCTTCCAGTTATACAAAACCTTCATAAAAATCATAACTAGCAGATTGACGAACAAATTCGATACATATCAACCTGTTGAACAAGCAGGATTCAGAAGGGGATATGGAACATGCGACCACCTGCATACACTAAAAATATTAATAGAAAAAACCAACGAGTATAATCTGCCTTTGTACATGGCCTTTGTTGACTACGAGAAGGCTTTCGATAGCGTAGAACTATGGGCTGTTGAAGAAGCTTTGGTAAATAGCAGAACGATGACAGTACAACTTGATGACGAGCTAAAGACGAACCGCATCCCAATCAAAAGAGGAGTAAGACAGGGAGATACAATGTCGCCCAAATTATTTACAATGGCCCTGGAAGACTTGTTCAAATCATTAAATTGGGAAAATAAAGGGATAAACATTAATGGTAGATTCCTAAATCATCTGAGATATGCAGCTGATATACTCTTGATCGCATCCGACTGGGAAGAGCTGCAGTCAATGATAAACAACCTCTATGAAACATCGCTCCAACGAGGATTAAAGATGAATCTCAGAAAAATAAAAGTAATGTCAAACTCAGACGAACAACAAGTTATAACAGTAAATGCAACCGAAAGAGAACAGGTGAATGAATATATATACTTAGGCCAGGCCATAAGAGCGAGTAAGGACAACTAGACAACCGAAATAATACGAAAAACTCGATTGGGATGGACGGCGTTCAGAAAACTCTCCTATGTTTTGAAAAATCAGAAAATTCCCTTATACTTAAGAACCAAAATATTTGATTGTTTTATATCGCCGGTTCTAACATACGGAGCGCAGACGCGGACCTTTACAAAATCAAATTTGGACAGAATCCGCAAAACTCAAAGGGCTATGGAACGACACATGTTAGGAATATCACTCAGAGATAAAAAACGAAATGAGTAGATAAGAAGAAAAACCAACGCAGTTGACGCTATAGAAAGAGCAGCATCACGAAAATGGAAATGGGCAGGCCATAACGAATGAATAAAAGACAACCGTTGGATTTCAGAAATTGGAAAATGGCGCCCATATGAAGGGAAAAGATCCAGAGGCAGGCCACAAATGAGATGGAAGGATGACATAGTCAGACATGCTGGCTTGATGTGGCAGAGAAGATCCCAGACTTGAGAGATTTGGAAACAAATAGGGGAGGCCTATATCCAGTTTTGGAAGGATGAAAACTAGGCTAAAATGAAATGAAATGAACTCCCTGCAAGCCCTATGGTTTTAGCTTTTAACAGGTCATGCATCTAATGATGGTGCTACTAGTACAAGGATATAGGACTTGCAAGGAAGAGACGAATATATGCTCTTCTGACTACATCTTCGCCGTGATTTAAAACTTAACTTTGGAAATGCAAAAATTGAGCATTCACTCACTTGATGCAGCACTTTGCCCATTTTAAATTGTTTTTCACTTCCACTTACTGTTATTGTTTTTTAATCAAACTCGGGTTATGTGAGCGTCACGCATTTCACAAGTCACGTGAAATTTACAGATTCGTACTTTGTAGTTCGCATGTTCTATCTTGCGAAATTCAGAATTTTTTACCCCAATCAAACGTAGTTACCTCTTCTTACTCTCTGCTAATATATGTAGTGATGTGAGGTTAAAAATTAATTTTATAACGGCCATTGGACACATTTTCATTGCTCGGGTGCATAAGCTGGTGTTTGAACTTTCGAGAGATTAGCTGTCATGTTAGCTAAACTCGTTTTTTTACCTCAGATCGCTGCTTTATATAATGTGATGATTGGTCTCGCTATTGCAGTGTTCATCTACTGCAGGATATTTGATTTAGTATTTCTGTAAAGTTTCTACAGACCATTAGGACATTTGTAGCCGTGTTGACTATTTTCGTTCCGTGCTTATTCCTTTTAATCGTGTTCCTATCTATTTTGATGGCTTTCAGGTTAAGGTTTCTTTTGGTTGTAAAGACTATTAAGGTAGCATTGGTGATATTTGACGTAATAAAGTTATATTTGGTACAATTAGGTAAATGTCCAAACATAGATACATTACAAAAATTTGTTTTGACGCTTTGGGGGTCCGGCTAGATCAAAAACTTTTTTATCTTCAAACCCATTATGTTGGGTTGAAAGCTAATAAAATATAGGGAACCAAAAATATATATCTGTTGTAGTAAAATGATCGTTAAATACAATTTAAAAAAAAATCTAATTCAAATTCTGACAAATCGGAAAGTTTGTTGTATTTAAAAAAAATTTGAAGGCATGTGCTTTCTTTAACGCGAAGACAGGTGTGAAATTGCAAACAGAATTCGTAGTGCTTCCCCATCTATGGAAAGTTGGGGTGAATTTTTTTCGATTACTCCTGAGGTCAAAATATGGGGATGTAGCCCAATTTTCCTTAGTTCAAAATTTGATATTTTCTAAAATAAAGGTTGTCGATTATAATTTTTTAAAACTTTTCTGTAAATATTTATCTTAATAATAGCTTAATCTGCACCAAATTTGATACTTTGACATTTTTTAGAATGGGAAATTAAGATCTGAGACCAGTTTCGATGTACATTGCAGAGGGGGCCACCAACCGCCCTTCGTCTATATCTAAAGCTTATAAGTTTTTTGTGCACCGGTATATTAAATTTCTATTTCTTCTTCTTCTCCTTCTTTCTAACACAGTTAACCATGCTAGTAGGCTATTGCCTGTTCATTGCCATCACGTCTTCCCCGGAAGGAGATCCAGCATTCTCGCCATCGTTTTGGTGGTCTTCCCTGTGATCTTTTTCCTACTGAGTTATTCCTTTTTGCGCTTTTAACGAGTCTACCGTTCTCCATTCTCCCTATATGTTTGTTCCAGAATCTTCGCCTTGTCTAACCCATCTTCCTATGTCCTGTATCCCGCATTGTTGTCTGATATCTTCATTCCGTATTCTGTCATGTAGAGTTTTGCCTTGTATACTTCTTAATGTTTTCATTTCGACTGTTCTCATCATTTGTAGAGTTCTGCTTGTATCTGGTCTTGTTTCTGCCGCGCATGTTATGATCGGTCTTAGAGCCGCTTTATATATATCTTAGTTTTGCTTTCGGTATTAAGCTATTTATTCTTCCACACAATTTCTTTTAGGCATCCCGAAATTCTAGCCGCTTTCATCGTTTGCTCTCTTACTTCGTTAAAAAGATATCCATGGCTTGTTATTTCTGCTCCCAGATATTTGAAGTGATTTACCTGTTTGACAATTTTGGAGTCGATTTCCAACTTGCACCGTATTGGTTCTTTGGATGTTACTAAGCATTTGGCCTTCTCGGTGTTGACGAGCATATTTAATTTTTTCGCTTAAGTGTTAAAAGAGTGCAGTAGTCTTTGGAGGTTATCTTCAGAGTCTGCAATAAGAACAGCATCCTCCGCATAGCAGAGGGTATGGAAGAATGTGTTTCCCATTTTGTATCCAGCTGTTCTGGGGAGATTTTCCATTATTAGATTAAATATGAAGGGGCTGAGCGAATCGCCCTGTCTAATTCCTATGTTTACATATATGTCTCCCGTTGTTATATGTCCTATTCTATTCTATTTAAAAATTCTTATTCTTTTATCTCTTTTACCCAAAAAAGTTATACTTAGTAAGTGTCGTTCTAAGCAGCCGTTTTTGAGATAATCGAATTTAAATGTTTTGTTACGTACGAGTCTCAGTACTTAGCCTCCCTTCACAATTTATCCAGGCTTAAGACAGATCTAAGAAATTTGGAGCATGTTTAAGAGCCACAAGTCAATAACAATAAATATTTACGAGGTATAAAAAAGTTATGAAGCTTTAGATGCAGACCAAGTTGTGCTGATGGCGCCCTCTGCAATGTACATCGAAACTGTAATCAGATTTTGATTTCTCGTCCTAAAAAGACCCAAAGTAACATATTTATTGCCAATTAAGCTATTATTAAGATGAATATTTACAAAAAAGTTTTAAAAAATTATAACTTTGACATCCCGTATAGCGGGAACTATCAACATTTAGACTAAAATCAGTGGGGCCAAATCTTCATATTTTAGCCTCAGGAATTTTTATTAGTGTTTTGTACAGAGCTTTTGTGCACACTCTGTATGAATTTATAAAATGTCCATTCCATTTAATTTTCCAACGGCATAATTGTACTTAATACGTTCAAAGAAAATTGATGTGTTTATGTTCCGTTTCCAAATTTATGAGGTAAACTGTTCAAAAAGTACTACGTCTCAATGTGTTTCTCCATAAAAAACAGCCATTACAAAACTATAACATAGTGCATCTCGGGGACGCTTTTTTTTTTTGACGGTGTTGAACTTTGAGCATGCTATAGACGGTTAAAGTACTTCGATTCTTATTCCTTTTGTTTTTATTCTGCCAGTAAAAAGAATTTCAAAAATATATGCGATGTCTGACGTTCATTAATTTTATGTTTTGTGCTGGAAGCGTAATATTTATTATTTTAGTTCAACGCCCTTTTGATTGCTTGTTTTTGTTATTTTAGCGTAATATAGGTGATTAATGTTTACATCCATATAATTCAAAATTGACTTAAACAAAATTTATTCAAACATGTCTCTAAAAAATTTATTTTTAAATTTAATTTCCACCTTTGGAATTCATTTGAACTACAATCATATTGGTAGAAATAATATTTCATCTTTAAGTAATGTTTTTCTTTAGCATTTTGGCTGCTAATTGCTTTTTTGGAAAGGAAAACAGGTTAGGAAATAAAACACTAAAAATTAAAATGGAGAGAGCTTTACTTTTTGTGTTTATAATATAGCTGACAAGACATATAGTACCTATACATACACGGGGGGCTGAGTATTACACTGACAGACATTTTTTTTTTCAGTAAATTCCAATGATTATTTACAGATGCACAGTCAGTAGAGGGGTCGAGAAATTAGTCTCTTCTACGCGGTTAAGGCAAAACGTCGAAGGGTCAAGGAGGCCAAAAAAACAAAAACGAAACGACGACGACGACTCTTCGCCCTGCTTCTTCTATCAGCTACTTGATTGGTGGGAAGATGCGCCAGCGCATCAACCCTGACGAGCATCGACCACGCGCCTGCGCTTTACGGTCGAGCACGCCACCACTGCGTCACCTTTTCAGTGAGCTTCCTGCAGAGGCCGGCCAGCCTCCGTCACATCGGGGCTGCCGATTCCGATTCGGATTCAGCATCGCCTTCTTCAAGAGTCACCTGTAACAAAAGAAAATACTTTTAGCATATCGGTTATTTGTACTACTCCCGATTAAATACAGTCAGGTTTTTTGTACAAGGTATCAGAATTTTGATAGCGAACCTACCTGAAAGCGGATCCCTGAACGCTGCGGATCACCGGGCTCTTCTTCGGCAGGTGGACTAGCAGGTATAGCACTCTGGTACCAGTCGCGGTTCTCCTCTAGAGTATCGAGGATGTCTTGGGCATCTGGGTGTACTAAATCTGCCCAGGTTTCCCACAATGGGTGCACGATATAATCGATGAAACCGACCTGCGACTTTTCGATTGTGGCCGAATGACGATCGCACATTGGAGATATGTCCATGTTAGCCTCGCGTTCCTTGTCGCCTTGTCTGAAGAATTCTTCCATTAAGCGTTCTACCCACAATCTGAAACAAAAAGAGAAAAAATTAGATACATTCAAATACTTTTTATACAATGGAATTATTTTTTATTGAAAATTTTAAATCGCCATATTTTGAATTATAAAGATATTTACCTGTATAAGCGTAAGGGCTTGGTAGGGTTGCTCAAATCAGCACAGTGCACCAAATTTTCGAGCACTTGGATTCTATCTGTGTAGTTATCTAATAATAGCACTCCACTGCCGGCGACTTTCTTAGTTTCAACCATGGTTTTCAAGTCGGCGAGTAAGCTCATGTGTTTGGACATATCTGTGCTCAGCACCATATCGATGACCATTTTCCTGAGCGTTTGTCTTTGCTTTTTGGTCATGTTAAGGAAAATATCGCAACCATCGTTGGAGAGGAGCTTGAAGGCTACAGCCAAGTGGTGGTTTTCCAAGACGCTTTCGTCGTTATACATAAGCGCCAATTCGGAGCTTGAATTGATAAGGAACTGATTGGTTAGACCTGGATGGTCGACGTCATGTACGCAGGCAGCAAACAAAGCCGCCGTAATTTCCAACGGAGTAAAAACTGACTCCAAGGCCGGCGTGTTAAGGAGCACGTGCGTGCTTTGAGTAACGTCAGCGGCGTGCAACGAATTGTGGAAGGGATTTTCTTTAACGTAATGGTCTTCGACGGTCATCATGTACGTGATAAAAGTCTTTGGTGGAATCATCATTGATTTGAGGAGTTCTCTACTGGTAAAAACGGTGTAAGCGACGCAGGTGAGAGGTCGCCCGTTGCTAAGTTCGCCGATTTGGAACATGTCGACGCCCCATCGGTCAATTTCTATAAGACATTTTCCTGAAAAAGAAGAAAATTTATTGTTAAACTTGGTATAACTTCGACCTATTATCACATTTATAATGTGTTTTCTAAACTGACAGAAATCTTTTCAAGGAAAGTTCATAATTAGGTTAAAGATCATTTGCGTAGGTAAAAGGAAGTTTAATCTACCTGAGCCTGAAATCTTCGTACGCCTACTGCGATATTAAAGCAACTTATTAATATTGTTCAACTGTTTCTAAGCCATTATTAATGCATCTAGCTGTCTATCGATTTGCAACTTTCTGTGACGTCATTCAGCTAGGGAAAGTTTTATTTTTGGCCTTCGTATGGGGACCAATTATGTGAAAGCGATGCAGGTCCAATGACGTCAGAAAAAACTTATATTACCTTCTTTACAAGGGTATTACAAAATTATTATAATAAAATGGCTATGTATGGAAATGTTTTTTTATTTTATTTGAATTTAAAGCGTATTTTTTTGACCTATTTTTAGAGTTTTCCCTTTAAGAAAATTAATGATGTGTTTTTTACGAAAGCTTTTGTTTTTGTTTACATCCTACACGTCGAGGCTTCATGGATTTTTTAGGAAAGGGTGATTTTTTCCGTAAACATTCAGGTCAAGTAAATTACACCCCACGCGGAATATAACTTTTAGGAAAATTAGTTATTTTTATACATACAGAGTGGTTATTAGGACCGAATCTGGTCTTGTAATGTTCCAAATATATTTTAAGAAAGCTATTTTAAAATAAGTAGATTTTTGGGATTTTAACTACAGCCAAAAGGATATTTACCTAAGTCATCTTCATAAGGTGTTTCTACACCATACGTGGGTAATTTTTCACCAGTAAACGAGTTCGTGTGACATAATTTCCTGTTCACCCCGGAAATCTGGGACATGGTGGTGGGACCGCGGGGGCGCTCCTTGCGCTGCGCCCCCTTGGGGACTTCGGGACCTTCATCGACCCGGAGGGAGGGGATATCTAGCTCCTGCTGTTTGTCCAAAAACGTGGAACAAATGTATTCGGAGATTTGGTTTCCTGACCTGCTGGATTCCGAGAAGTGTGAGAGTTCTTTGTTTAGCATACGCTTGAACTGAAAAGAAGAAAAAAAAAATCATATAAATGTTTGTTTATTTAAAAAATAATATACGGAAATGATAGGAACATTAATTGCTAAAATTAAATAAGATTTTAGTGTTATCAATGGGTTTTTAAACAGGAAAAAAGATTCTACTTCATATTTTTTTTCTTAGTTTATTAAATATAGGGTACAAATGAAGAACATATTTACCAACTTTTTGGGGAAATCTTGGGCTGACTGAAATAATATAATATTTTTGGCCAAAGCAAGGCGCCATTTTTATTATTTGTATTGTTTGTTTAATAGAAGGGTATAAATAAATAGGTCTGTAATAGCTTGATGGCTTGATGTTCTTAGGTCTACGTGTTTCCAGTCAACTAAAATTTCAACCTTTTCTTATCAGAAAAAATGTCTTATTTACGTATTTGGGGCTTGCTTTTTTAATCTTTTAAGTCCATTTGTAATCACAAGGGTATTGTTAACAGTAATAAATTTTAATCCAGCTTTTTTCACAAAAACAAGGTCAATAAAAATGTAAAAATAAATCTTGACATTTATCTTTTTATCTAAAATAAATTAAATATACGCAAGCGCTGAAGTGACTGACATATTTTGATAAAATTTTTATGTAATGATAATATTTATTTTTGCTTGATCTTCCCACAAGGTAAATTTTTAAGTATAAATTAAATATACTTTATTGAAAATTGTGATTTTAAGGGAACAAATAACACGATTTTACCGGGTGGTAGTTAGCAGTTTGAGTCATGTTAATGTTTAGGAACCAAAGTACAATTTTATTTTACATAAATAGTGCTCGCATTTGGCATGTGAACAAAATTATCAGTAAATAAATATTTATCTATTTTACAACGTTACTGACCTCACCATATATTTTATATTCTGGTTTTGGCTCAATATGAACATATAGATGAGTCAATATAATATTGGAACTTACGAAGCGCAAGTGTTTGGGGAAATAACAGTTGGTGCGTCCTGGACATCATACCATAGATATATTTACTTTTTTAACAAATCTTTTTAAGTAAAAAAAAAACTTTTTTTAAATTAATAAGAAAAAGAAGATCAAAATGATGATTCTTTTCAAAATCAATTGTTTTGCAGATGGAACTCTGCTGATTGGGACGTGTATTCTTTAGTCACGGATCTCCATGGGTTCTAAAATGCGAACTTTGAACTTAATATGTTTTATCCAGACAATGAACTTAAAATATAATCATCCTGTATCAATATCAACAAATGTCATACATTAGTGAGCCTTTGACGTCACCACTATTTACAAAAATTTACAAAGTTTTCTCACTGATTAGTGCTATTAAAGATAATGTTATTAATAACATATAAAAATACGGGCCACGCCGTCTCAACATGATACATTTTAAATAAATCAAAACTAAAAGAGATAAATCAATTTTAATTTTATATGAAAAATTTGTTACGATAACCGGCTAATGGTCAGTTTAACAATTGCCTACGTCAATTGCGATAAGTACTATTGACCATAAATAATAATTGATATGTTACACTGCTCGACCAAAAATTTAAAGTTATTAATATTACATCATTTTTTTTTAACGGAAATATTGGCAATTACATTTATTTTTGCGACAAAATCTGCAAAGAATGAGATAGATATTGGAAATAATCTAAGAAAAATAAAATGATGGTTGTCTACAATTTTTTGTGCAGCAGTGTTTTTCACAAAACTGAATTCTTGACATGTGGTAATTATTTTTATTGACCCTTATTATCAGCACGTTATATATGTAAAGGATGTCGCAAATTTTAGAAATGTATCAATACAGATTTTTTATGTTATAACAAATCAAATTTACACGAACGAGAAAACCTGAAATTTTTAGCGTTATTAAATTAGGATTTTTGCAACGTAATCCTTATTTCCTTGTTTAAATAAAACAAATAAATATAAAATTAAATATTTGTATAACCAGATTTATCGGCAGATTTGGGTACAAGTGATTTCAAATAGTTAACTGCTTCATTATCATTACAGGTTTCAAGACAAACATAATTTTTTTATTGTTTATAATATTGGAAACTTGTTCGTGTATATTAAGAATATTGATATTTATTGATACAGGTTTATTAATAAATGAGTTTTTAATAGAAACATTTAATCATATTAATTCGACAAATTTGCAAATTAAGGCATTTTGCATAAATTTTACACCAATTAAAAATTTAATTAAGTTGATAAATACAAAGTGCCAAATGTTTAAAACAAGTTTTTGATATAACTTATTGTAATTTTATTTTGCGTCCAGAAATCCAAAATATATTTCATAATGAATTTTGAACTGTCGATTTGTGAAGAAGTTTTTTATTTCGTTTTAAATGGATTAAAAAGATTTTCAACGACCTTAAAGATATGTTGCAAATTACATTTTTAAAAATCGCATTCTTATATAATTTTCAATAATTAATTAAATTCACGCAAATAATAATGTATGACGTATAAAATAGATTACTTAACTCATAAGTGTAAGATTAACGAGATACATTTATAACTATTAATCCGTATAAGGAACTCATAAATTCAAAAATTGTTTGACATTTCACTTACTAGATAATTTATTTAAATTATTCCAACTGTTGGACTTATTTTTTTCATAAGTGTTTAAAAAAATGCAAAAATATCGCCATTTTTTTCTTTACTTTTGAAATGATTCATTCATTATACTTTCAAATTCGATAATTTTTAACAAAACACGCAATTCTACCCATTGTTATAATACTGGTACTATCAGAGGTCAAGGGTGAGCCTTATTAATGTTTCATCCTGTATATCAACGAAATTTTTTAAAATTACAATTTCAAACATTTGCATTTTTAAAGAGACTCAATTGCGATAGGTCACTTATGAATTATTTATGAAATGACATTTTGCTCTTTTTCATTTTAAAATTTTATTCACTCTGGTTTCATTTTATTTGTGTGATCACATTATTTATGAAATCTTTTATTTGTTAGCAATAAGAGTTGTTTCTTTTTTTACTTTACTTTCAAATTTTCAATTTTTTTAAATCTTATACTTTCTTCAATAATATAGCACCCCAAAAACCCTTAACTTGCTTCACACCACCAAATACACACCTTAATTTCTGCAAGGGCAGCTGTAAGAGCAATATCAGCCATAATGTTCATCCAAGGTAAATTTTCAAACAATTTGTCAGAATTTGGAGGAATCCTGTCGATAATGTCAAAAGTTTCCTGGGACACTGACTTCTTCAACACCCTGTGGCGATTAGTCACAGGCAAGTCGTCAGCTGACGACAACATTGTCGAAGGCACGTTAAAAATCCAAAAAGACACTTAGAATTTGCAATTGTCACTTAATAAATACACTGTGTCTCTAAACAAATAGATTTTTTCTATAAGTAGATAGTCACTAATAAAAAATGTTTAAAAAAAAATGGCACTGTTGATGTTCAACTGAGAAAATACAGTTGAAGTCACTTGAATTGTTGGGAAAACAATTAAAAGGCGCGAAAACTTTGCGATTGATCGCGTTTGTTGAGAGATATTCAAGGCTTGCTAGATGTAGCTCACTCTGAATGTGCTTTTCAACTGATCGTGTGGCGGCGGGCGATTTCTTAAATACAGAGTGGGCTCGTGACGAATACTCGTGTTATCAGAACGATGCGATGAATGTTTAGGTTTTAGAGGTGTATACGTGTATTTGGGAAGGTTTAGTATGGTGGTCGCTGTACACAGAACTCTGTCAGTTAGTTCGGTGGATTTTTAGTTTGATTTTTGAAGATAGTGCCAAAATATTAATATTATAAACTTTTAGTAAACTGAATTGACCAATTATTTTTTTATCTTTCAGGATACGCCAGAGTAATCTAGGAAATGATAGATGTGCAGTTATTGCTATATAAAAAATATATTCGTTTTCTTTTAACTTATAGAATTGTCAAAAATTTCAGTTCAAATTTTTATTTGATGCTTTAGAAGCAGATATTTTCAAACAATGATTGTTGAGAACTATCGTTTGCAATTTTCTGCAAACGCGTCTTAAGATTTTCCACATTTTCATTGAATTCACAGTCTTATTGAAACTGTTTTGACCATAATTTTGCTTTAAAACATATTTGAGCCAATCAAAAATCGTAATTATTTAGAGGGAACTCATATTATTTTGTTAATAATTTAAAGCCACTTTTATACTCAGTACTCATTTTTTGTTGCAGAACACTTCATAAAAAACAAAATGATAAACGAATTGAAATCAAATTTGACGTACATTACTAGACAAGGTACCATCAGTTGTTTGTGTTAAGGTTAGGATGATATTTTCGTACAGGTACGTAGAACAAAGTATACCTAAATGCTACAAAGGACATTGCATTTTCCTTATGAAAAATTACTCTCGATTAAACACTCAAAAATTTAGGATTCTGGAAGTCTTTGATTAAAAGTCTCAATGGGTGCTAAGTCCTAAAAACTCATGTCTTTAAGATAAACCCCTTCGAAGTTGGACTGTTCATTCTGGAACAGCGTAAAGCTACAGTAAATTTGTATGTCACTTATAAAGTCATTGCAGAGTCTAGCTGTTTTTTGTCGAAAATAAGAAGGAATTTAGTGGTAACCTTCGCTTTGACCTTGATGGTCACCTTGAAGAGTATTTTAAGATCAAGTTGTTTTTTGTCGAAAATCAAAAGGGGGCTTAAGGGCGATTTTCACTTTGACCTTGGTATTCACATTGTAAAGATCTTCAAGATGTATATATATATATATATATATATATATATATATATATATATATATATATATATATGTTTATGCAGCTTTCACGGATTCCTCCGTGTGCGATGCAATAGCAGTGGATATATCCACATTATGCCGCTGTATATATATCCTGATATATCCACTGCTATTGTATCTCACACGGAGGAATCCGTGAAAGCCGCATAAACATATATACGCCATCCGGCGGGAGGTCGGCGAAGCCGCGTTCAGTATTTGCATGCTTCCTTCCGATCTGTCTTTTGTACAGTCAGGTGCATGTCGGTACCCTGATGAGTCTAGTAGAGACGAAACATGTACCTCTGCCGTATCACTGTGGCGGGGAGGGTAAGTTTTGACTTTCTTTTCCGTATGGTGGTACAGGTAGGCCATCATCTCGATGGTGGTGGAATAGGATAAATTGCGTTCTATAACAATTTATTCTAACCGTGCAACCTCCAACACACAGAGGATATGATGGAGAGAAGTTTGAATTTACTGTTTCCATTTTACTTCATATATATATATATATATATATATATATATATATATATATATATATATATATATATATATATATATATATATGCATATAAAGCCTAAATTCGCTTCGCCCAATGACAATTTTCATTTTGACTTTGAGGGTTACCTTGTAGGTGATTTCAAAGTGACTGAAAATCTTAAACGGAAGGTTGCCATTGAATCCTCTTTTGGTTTTCGACAAAAAACAACTTAACCTTGAAATTATCTTTACGGTGACCTTCAAGGTCAAAGTAAAGGTCGCTATTAAAATCCCTTTTTGTTACCACAAAAAACAGCTTGACCATGCAAAGACCTTTGAAGTGACATTTAGACTTACAGTAGCTTTACTCTAGTACAGAACGCAGGAACAACTTCAATACCTTGAAAACATGAGTTTTAGGACTTATGGCCCAGTGAGTCTTTTGATCTACTCATTCAATTTTATATGTATAGAAACGTTCATTTCAATTTTTTAGTATTCAGCTCCGTACTATTGATGTCGATCCAATTATATTTTTCTACAAATCGTCTCGTTTCAAATACCGTGTCATTTTTCTCGTAATGTAATTTTCACGAAAAATCATTTCTCTCGCTTTATATTTTTATGGGTGGTCAAGAATAGGATTTTCCAATGCCGAAGTCACTGACTAGTCGGAAAATTGAATGTAAAACTTTCTCTATGTTCGTTTTCACGTCGCTTATTCGTAGATCTGTCACAAGTAATAAGCAGTTTGGTAGAAATTCTCTGTGTTCTCTGAACGTTTACATTAATATAATAATTTTCTGATAATTTTAATTTAAGAATTTTTCAGATTAAATTTATCTTGTATTTTTGGCCAGGATGTTATTTTTCGAATATTTCGTCACATAAAAATGTCAAAGTACTACATTGTCTTGTTTTTACAAAAGGTGGTTTAACTATTGGTCAAGGTTCGGTGGGGTGACTACCTAAATAAATACATCACAGTATACCTCATAGTTATATATTGAAAAATTGTAATTACTAAATATTAAAAGTAGAGATAATGAAATATTAAATGGATATATTTGTTTGACGTAATAGATAAATTTAAGATTAAATTTTGGTTTAAACCATAGTATAATCTATTAATTAGCTATATGTTATAAAATCAACCTTTATTAGGTTGAAAATAAGTACAAGTAATCAAATTAAACAATTACTATCTGTACACACAATATTCCTTTATCATCTGTGCATGTTTTTCTACGTTCTTCCGAATACAGGAATCTAAAGTTTTATTACATTTAGTGTATGAGGCATGAAAGAAAATTTAATGGAGCTATATTTTTTATTTTTTCTGCGAGGGAAGAAATAATGTGTTTTTAAATAAGTTTTATCGGTGTTCTTGAGCACAAGGCGAAGGTCACTGATACCCCTGCGACATCGAAAATGACAATTTTCTACCATTTATAAGCTTATTTGGCGTGGTCTTAAATATTTTAGGTTCTTTCTTTTCAAATTTTAATATGTAGGTCTACAAACATATAGTTCTGTTTTTAATTTAAAACAGTTAAAAGAAAATATTCTATCGCCTTTTATTTTGTGTTTGTTTGTTATTTCATCCACCTGGCTGTCTCAGGCTTAAAAATGAGTTATAGTTCATATACGATCAAAGAAACTAAATATTAATAATAAAAATAAACTTCGTGACAACTTGTCCCCTTCACTGCAAGACCCCAATCAACAAAATATTTACTTTCTTCCTCTGGCCCTGACAGTGACTAAATACAATATTAGAATAGCAACAGGAATCTTGAAAGTAGCTTTGTGTGTATGTATTTTCAAGATTTAAAATAAATATACCAGATCTTTGAAGAAGTTCACTATGTAGAGCGAAACGTCAGAAAAATTGTTGTCCGTTGATTCTCTAATGGGAAAACCTATACCCAAGAAAATATTACAAAAAAATATTTAACAAAAGATACAAAAATAAATTATATATATATATATATATATATATATATATATATATATATATATATATATATATGTACTGGTGTTTTTCCGGTTTTCAATCCGTTCGTCAGTAGAAATATCTTCACAACGTTTCGCCAACATCTCAGCTTTTAAGTCGAGCAGCCGTCGAGGAAGCTTCACTTGAAAATGCCAGCTGAAATGTTGGCGAAACGTCGTGAAGATATTTCTATTATATATATATATATATATATATATATATATATATATATACAGGGTGTCCAAGATAAGGATTCTAACCATGGGGATCTCGGAAACAGTTGGAGATACGAGGTCGGTTAAATTAGAGAAAAGTTGCGCAATTTAGTGCTAAATTAAACGCAATTTAAAAATTTTAAAAATTCAAAATACTTCCGGAGATTTCCGGAAAAAACCGAATTTTGGCAAAATCGTTTTTAATTTTTGTAGGCTTTATTTAAAAAGATATCAAAAAATAAAAGGTAGATTCTTCTTGCCACTTTTTATTTTTTATAATTTGGTCTAAACAAAATTTAAATCCGAGGTTTCGTTTCTGAGATACCATCATGAACTTTCATTTTTTATATGGAACAAAAAAAAGTATCCCATGTATTTGATAGCATTTTTTATTACAAATTCAACGGTGTATCACACTTGCATATCAAGTGTGTAGTTCATTGGCTTTTATAAAACTGATATACCTTTCTCTCTCGCTCTCATGGAGCTCTTATGGAAAGTACTTGAACTACGTATTCGATATGCAAGGGTGATACATCGTTGAATTTGTAATAAAAAATGCTATCAAATACATGGGATACTTTTTTTTGTTCCATATAAAAAATGAAAGTTCATGATGGTATCTCAGAAACGAAACGCCGGATTTAAATTTTGTTTAGACCATATTATAAAAAATAAAAAGTGGCAATGAGAATCTACCTTTTATTTTTTGATATCTCTTTAAATAAAGCCTGCAAAAATTAAAAACAATTTTGCCAAATTTCGTTTTTTTCCGGAAATCTCCGGAAGTGTTTGAAATTTTTAAATTTTTTTAACTGCGTTTAATTTAGCACTAAATTGCGCAACTTTTCTCTAATTTAACCGACCTCGTATCTCCAACTGTTTCCGAGATCCCCATGCTTAGGATCCTTATCTTGGACACCCTGTATATATATATATATATATATATATATATATATATATATATATATATATATATATATTTTAAAACTGTAAGTCACGGGGAGCAGAATTATTAAGCTTTAGGATGTATGACGGCTGATAAGACGGATCCTACTCACAGAATAGTAGAAATTATGTAAAAAAAGATATTTTAAAACAATTTGACTGAATTGGCGAATAATATACGTCATCCGATAAAAGAAGTTATCTTCCAGTAGGACAATGATCTATATATATATATATATATATATATATACATATGGGATTTTTTCTATTAATAGCTTTATTTGACATTAGCATCAATTTCTGTTTCCATCGAGATGAAAATAAACCAAAAAAAATAGTCACGTGATTAACATCACTGTCAAATCTTAATTTTTTTTCCAAAAAAAATTCAAAAGTAGAGTTATATCTCAAAATTTTGAAAAAAATTATTAGAAACAGTTTTTCTAAATACAGTTTTTAGACGACATGCAAAATTTCAGCTGTCTAAGATAATTTAGATTTTTTGCCCATTTTTTTGTGAATTACACCATTGTTGCAAAATAAGACTCGACACAACCTATATAAAATTTCTTAGTTTTGACAGTGCTTCATTCCAGACATATTTGGTTTAAAGTAGTAAATGTGTATTTTTCTACAAAATCCAAATAAAGCTATTAAAATTTGGTCACATGTGATGCAAAGTTCATTTGTTTTTGACTCTGTACTTCATATAATAACTATTTTTGAAAACGTAGTTTGTATCTAAAAGTAATACACATTAATATTAAGAAAATAGTTTAATTGAAAAGACTCAAATTTTCTAATAAGTAAATCATAATATAAAAAAAGTTAAATAAAAATTTATTTTCGACCTTATACAGACTTTACTGGTGAAACTGTGTACTTGTTTAATTGTATTGTTTTAATAATAATATGTATTACTTTTAGACACAAACTACGTTTTTAAAAATAGTTATTTTATGAAGTTACCTTATACAGGGTCAAAGCTAAAATTTAATAACCCTATTTGGATTTTGTAGAAAAACACACATTTAATGGGCGTTACTTTAAACAAAATATGTCTGGGATGAAGCATTGTCAAACCTGCAAAGTTTTATGTAGGTTACGTTGAGTCTTATTTTGCAACAGTGGTGCAATTTACAAAAAAAATGGGCAAAAAAATCTAAATTATCTTATAAAGCTGAAATTTTGCATATATGCTAAAATTGCATTTAGAAAAACACTTTCTAATAACTTTTTTCGGTATTTTGAAATTTAACATCACTTTTGATTTTTTTGGAAGAAAATTAAAATTTGACAGATAATACTAATCACGTGACACTTATTTTTGGTTAACTTTCATCTCGATCGAAGCAGAAATTGATGCCAAAGTCAAATTTCGAATAAAGCAATTAATAAAAAAAATCTCATATGATACTTTTTGGACTTTACTGATCATAAATACATATATATATATATATATATATATATATATATATATATATATATATATATATATATATATATATATATATATTAGGGAAGGAATATCGGGTATGGGGACTCTTTTATTACTCAATATTTCGACATATATGCATGTCTTCATCTGTCTAACCTAGCACGCTCAACATGGCGATAATAATAAATATAAAATCTCAATAAAAGAACGTCAAAAAGAGATAATTTTTTTCCCTTACTTAAAAAAAACAATCATCGATTTAAAAGATACACTACACTACTCATACAGGTACATACACTCAGTGTCTTTTATTATACAAAACTCAACTTAAATTTAAAATATTACAGTAAATATGACTCAGCTGACTAGTGTCGGATTTATAAATAATTAACGGCATTTTTTTGTTTATTAATATGACATATTTTGAGGAATAGTCTGCTCTTGTAATAATTTTGGTACTCTAGAATTGTCACATTATCATAATCAAAATTATGTCTTGTTGTTAAGTGGTATGGATGCCTACATGCTTGGAATCCAGAAAAATGGATTTGCCCTGCCTACTGGATTAGGAACGTGAATATCGCTGATAATCCCCCCTCCCCCCACGTTCACTCGCTTTCGCTCATCATACTGTTGTGATATCGTTCCCCCCTCCCAAAAAAAAGAGAGAAAAACTGGATCCACCCTGATTCTTTAAAGGGTTAATGTGAATGTTTATCACATTTGGGATAAATTTCATAACTTGGACTGGCCATAACATTGCAAGAAATATTTTTAGGTGACCACTCAATAGCTTATTTTGAAGAGTAAGAGTAACATTAAATGATGCAATTAAAAAAAAAGGCCAAAAGCATTTTGTGCACTCTGTACATAATTTCAAAAATAGCTAAAAAGAAACATTTTTCGAATACATTGCCTCAAATATTTCAAAATCTTGATGGGATAATTATAACCTAAGATTCTACACAGCAAATTACTTCGGAAATGATCCGTAGCTGCCAAACAACAAAACCTTGCAGATCTATTCACCTCATGGGCGGTCCCTCTGGTGGTCGCTTGTGAATATAATTTCTCCACAGACAACATGATCAGCATATCTCCATTTTAAAACAGGTATATTTTTGGTTGCATCTAGTTCCTCTGTTCGTCCTTTTATTCAGGGATTGGTTCTTCCGTCCTCCTTGTTAAACCCAGTATGGCTTTCTCCAAAGCGAACTATGCAACTCTATTGGTATTCAGGTTTTGTTGGGTTATTTATTATTTTATTCTCTATAACACAACACTGGTGACACAAAGATGTCGAAGATTTTACGTTTGAGTTTGAAATATATAATTGGACTTTTTAGCGTAAAGTTTACTTTTTCAAATACCATCCATGTTTGTTGTCCTCTTCTTTTGATCTCCACTGTTCGATTTTTCTTGCTCAGAGTGAATATTTGGCCGATACATATATGTTTTCTCACTTTTCCATTCCTTTTCCATTAACAGTGATGTTTCCTTCCTCCTTGTATATTATTTTAGTCTTTATCCTACTTTTTGGAATTCGTTGTGTCGTTCGTTCATAATCTGTTCTGATTCCTAACATGATGTTGCCGTCATCTGCATAACATAGGCTACCTAAATATTTTTCGTTAATGTTTATCCCTGTATAGGACCAGTTCCGCTTTCTAAACTTTAAAAGAAACAATTTTGGTGATATTTCCCCACCTTCTTACTTCTCGGTGTAATTTTATAGGTTTTGTGCCTTCCTGGAGTTTAAAGTAGCTGTTGATACTTTAACGATCCATTCTAAAAAATGTTATATCTATAGTATATTTTGCAGTTTTAAGTCCTCTAAGTATGGTTTCTGAGTCAATAATGTCGAACGCTTTTTTATAATCTACAAATCTCAAAAATATAGGGAACTTGTATTCGTTGGGCTGCTTGATTATTATTTTCATGGTTAATAAGTGAGTGGTCGTTAACGCCATAGTTTTCACGGAAGCCTGCTTGATCATGAAAGTAGTAATCGTCCAGTTTCACAGTCGGTCAGTCTATTTGTTATTATTTTTGTCATGACTTTAAATATATATGAGAGTATGTTAACTGGTCTGTAGTTTTCCAGGTTTTTGTGCTCTCCTCTTTTGTGTCATCAAAACAATGATTGAATTTTGCCAAGGTTTTAGGATTTGGTCTGTATGTAGATACTCGTTTAGCAATCTCGTAAATAGTCGGAGAAGTTACTATATTCCCAGTTTTAGGAGGATCCTAAAAGCTATTTTGTTTTCACCTGGAGTTCGGTTGGATCTCATCTTCGTTAATGCCAATTTACTAATTCAGCGGTTATGTCTGGTAATTCTTCTGATTTATTATTTTCTTGTAATGTATTGTATAAATTTTGCTTTTTCATTGTTTCGCATTACTTTCTATTTGACTAGTGTTACGTCGCTCAACATAATTTTGGCTTTTCCGCATTTTTCACCTTTTTTCCAAGTATCGCACACAAAAATATTATTTATTTGTTTTTTGTATTTGTTTCTTCTTTCAATTGTTTTTGTCACAGCCGACATAAATCAAAACAAAAATATTTTGATTAATTTTATTATCTATCCAAATTTCCTAATTTCTACAATCGCATTCGATTGGATTTTGTTGTGTTTTTAATAATTTGATGCAAAAACACACTTTC